>BLSH010302288.1:297242-311907 GCA_018402905.1 Glandirana rugosa | reverse complement strand
AAATCTCTAATTTCTGCTATCTGTCCTCAGAGCAACAGCACAGACAGCAGTAGTAAAGTAATCTATCTCAGGATGCAGGATCAGGTCTTAAAATGTCTCAAATCTGTCCCTCACGCAGTCAGCTACCTTTCCCTACACTAACCCAAGGAGCATGTGACTGCAGCACTGTGACTCCAGCTTATAAAGAGGCTGGGTCACATGATGCACCGGCCAATCACAGCCATGCCATTAGTAGGCATGGCTGTGATGGCTTCTAAGGGCAAACCAGTGAAACACTTGTTGATTGGCTGCCCTGCAGCTTCTCAACACGTGGAGTAAAATAGCAGAACCCCGGACCGAACCCGAACGATTTTTGAAATGTCCGGGTCCGGGTCCGTGCCACGGACACCCGAAAGTTCGGTACGGACCCGAACGTTACAGTCCGGGTTCGCTCAACACTACTCAAAATCTAAAAACAATGAGCTCATCATCCAGTGGATAGGTCGCAGTGTTGTAGGGGGACCAGACCCAACGTGTTTCGTTTCTAATCAAACGTCTTCTGGGGAGTTGGCTGACAGCTGATCACATGGTAAGGGGACGGGACGGGCCTCTTACTCCGATCTGTGATCAACCGAGTCTCATGGACTTGGTAATCACGGATCATGCTGCATGCGACCCGCAGGGATACGCTGAAAGTGCATGCTCGGGAAGACGTACATAAACGCCCCTCCGGCAATTCAGGTCCACGCTAAGGCCATCTTTTGGCTATAGTGTGGGCATGAAGTGGTTAAAAACCCCAGCAACTCCACAAAATCCCAGAATCTGGCTCGAATCTTGACAGTGTCTCACAGCCGAGTGATTGAATGGTTCCGGAACTGGTCTTCCACTTTGCATTCCAATTCACACCCCTCTGCTCTCATTGGCTGGAAGAAGCTCTGAATTGTTAGTGCCATTTATGTGTCCTGAGCCGAGGAGCTAACACGGGAGGATGGGAAATGTCAGTGCTAATAGGAGATCGAGCTATGACGGGACTAAGCGAGGGAAGAGGAGGAGAGCTCTCCCTGGAAGCCAGGACAGTGTCACTGTTGAGGTAAGACACCCCTTGGATCCCTGTAGGGCTGGAAATGCTCTGGGTGGCCATGCAGAGGAGTCTATCCACCACTCTGTGCCTGACCTCTGTTGCTGCTAAAGCCTCCCAAAAATGGAGCTGAAGCTACACCTGTACCCATTGCCTGCCTGTAGAAAGGAGAAACTCCATCTCTCCCAGGCTTGGATTCCAGTCCCCCCTCCTCGGGTCTGTCCTAGTAAGAGCAGCAGGGGGCAGTGGGGAGTGGAGCAAGACAACATTGTCCCGATCACAGCTTCCTATCCAGCAGTCACCAGAGCTCTCCCCTGGGCAGAAAGAAGAACCCAGAAGATGAATGTCAGACTGCTTTCTTCAAATGCGAGTCCCGACTCTTCTGCCTTCCACATTGTACTGAGCCGTGCTTTGAACCTGCACCTCAGCAGGACAAGTATAGTGAAAGTCCAATTCTTGAATAGGTTAGAAATATGCTGGAACTTTTCAGGTGCTAATTGCACAAAAATGTTCTTTCTAATAAGATGTAATGTGTGTGTGCAATACATCTATGTAGCACGTAAAAAGTCTTAGTATGTTTCTAACCTATTCAAGAATTTGAGCATCAACAGAAAGTGATGTGGTGCCATAATACAGCTTCAGGAAAGTAAAAAAAAAAGAAAAAATATCCACCCGACTAGCCTTTTTCACTTGTTCACCTGTTTCCATGCTCCAGCCAGCTACAGAGCTCTCTTCCTCAACCAAAACCTCAGAATCATCACATACCATACAGGAACATTAACCCTGTATGGTATGATGAGAGGGGCTGGAGTGTGACCATAGCCAATTACAATTACAATTACACAGAAGCTGTGGGGAACCAGTCACACTGCTGGAGGAAGTCTGCTTAAAGGATAAGTTCACCTTTTGACAAAAAAAATTATAAATGCACATTTTTTTGCAGGTGAAAAAAATGTACATTTATAATTTTTTGTTTCTGGAGCCTGTAAAGCATTGCATCAGCAGATCGCTAATGTCATGCAGGTCTCCTGCAGACCTGTCGGTGTACCTGAGTGCCCATACCTCATATGAGAAAGCAGATACATTCTGACTGGAAGAATGAATGAACTACCATGGCGCTCACAGTGCCGTGGTAATTCATTGAAAGGCTGCCAGACCTTGTAGTTTTCCATTCACAGAGCGCTGTTTTTTTTTTTACAAATTTTGAGAGCTAGTGGGGGGGGGGGGGGATCCCCCACTATCTGTCACAGAGGGGGAGCAGGAGGTGTGAGGGCCAGTGCATTCATAACATACCAAATATGGGTGTAACTTGTTATGAAAGGTGAACTTTTCCTTTAACCACTTCAGCCCCAGAGGGATTTACCCCCTTCCTGACCAGAGCACTTTTTGCCATTCAGCACTGCATTGCTTTAGCTGACAATTGCACGGTTGTGCGACGTTGTACCCAAACACAATTTGCGTCCTTTTTCTTCCACAAATAGGGCTTTCTTATGGTGGTATTTGATCACCTCTGCAGTTTTTATTTTTTGCGCTATAAACAAAAAAAGAGCGACAATTTTGAAAAAAAAAAACATTTTTTACTTTTTGCTACATATCCAAAAAAATAAATAAAAAAACAAATGTATTCATCGGTTTTGGTTGATATATATTCTTCTACATATTTGTGGTAAAAAAAATAAGAATAGGCATACATTTTTTTACTAGTAATGGCGGCGATCTGCAATTTTTATCGGGACTGCAATATTGCGGCGGACTGTTCGGATATTTTTGACACTTTTTTGGGACCATTGACATTTATACAGCGATCAGATCTAAAAATAGCCACTGATTACTGTATAAATGTGTTCCCTCACTGTGTTCTAACTGTGTGGGGGCTGGGCTGGCAGGGGCATGACAGATCTAACTGATCCCGATGACAGGGATCAGTGGATCACTGTCATGCCCACTGACAGAAAAGGGGAACCGTCATGTTTTCTATCGGCTGTTCCCCGTTCTTCCACTGTACAAGGCGATTGCGGGTCGCCAGCGGACATCGACTCCGCCCGACCCGCGGCCATACTCGGGCAGAGTGCATGCTGGCAGCGGCGCACATCCATCCGTAACTGCGGCTACGCGGATCGCCGTTTAAAGACGGCGATCTGCGCAGCAGAGCCAACCTGCCGCAGTAAATGTACGCCGGCAAGTAGTTAAAGGGGAGCTCCCCCAAAAATTAAGTCAGCTGCTGCAAATACTGTAGCTGCTGACTTTTAACCACTTCAGCCCCGGAAGGATTTCCAGCTTTAGGACCAGAGCCCTTTTTGCGATTCGGCGCTGCGTCGCTTTAACTGACAATTGCGCGGTCGTGCGGCGTTGTACCCAAACAAAATTTGCGTCCTTTTTTTCCCCACAAATAGAGCTTTCTTTTGGTGGTATTTGATCACCGCTGCGTCATTTCTGATCGCCGCTATAAACAAAAGAAGAGCGACAATTTTGCAAAAAAAAAAACCAAATTTCTTACTTTTTGCTAAAATACAAATCCAAAAAAAATATAAAAAAACATTTTTTTTCACCGGTTTTGGCCGATTTATATTCTTCCTCATATTTTTGATAAAAAAAATCGCAATCGGCGTTTATTGATTGGTTTGCGCAAAAGTGGTCACGTTTACGGATGATGAGAATTCATTTTTGGGGTTTTTATTTTTTTTTTATTTTATACTATTAATGGCGGCGATCTGCGATTTTTAGCGGTACTGCGATATTTCAGCGGACATGTCGGAACATTTTGACACTTTTTTGGGACCATTGGCATTTATACAGCGATCAGCGCTATAAAAATGCACTGATTACTGTGTAAATGCCATTGGCAGTGAAGGGGTTAACCTGCAGGGGGCGCTCTAAGGGTTAACTGTGTTCCCTGGGCGTGTTCTTACTGTGGGGGGACTGCCCTAGCTGGGGAAGGGAAGTGGTCACAGCCTCCATGTACAGGAAGGCTGTGATCACAGCCCTTCCCCCTTCACAGAACGGAGGTCCGTGTTTACTTACATGGACCTCCGTTCTTTCACTCCGGGGGGGGCATCGCGGGTGGCCGGCGGAGATCGACTCCGCCGCACCCACTCCCTGGCCCTCCCCGAACACAGTGAGCGCGCGGGCGCGCCTCCGGCGGCGCGCGCTCACTAAGCTCGATCCCGCAGCCGCCGTCGTATGACGGTGTTTTGTGGGAAAGAGCCACCTTGTCGCCGTCAATTGCCGACCAGCGGTCGGCAAGTGGTTAATGTAAGGATACTTACCTGTCCAGGGATCCAGCGATGTCTTTACCCAAGCCGGCATCATAAGTAAGGGAAACCAGCAATGAAGCCTTGTGGCTTCACAGCCGGTTTCCTACTGCGCATGCACAAGCCACACTGAGTTTTGTTAATGGTTCCTTAGTCCTCCGAGACCTATGATAGCTCCCATAAGGCTGTGTGGGAAGGAAGGAGTGCCAAAATGTGATCCCACTTGCGGCGCGACTTGTGTGCTAGGTGTCTTAAAAAAAATTTGCGTGGGGTCCCCCCCCCCAAGAGCATACAAGGCTCTTTGATCTGGCATGGACTTTAAGAGGAGCCCCCACGCCGAAAAAAACAGCATAGGGTCCCCCCCAAAATCCATACCAGACCCTTATCAGAGCACGCAGCCTGACAGGCCAGCAAAGGGGGCGGGGACGTACCAGGCCGCATGCCCTCAACATGGGGAGTATGGGTGCTTTGGGGCAGGGGGGCTGAGGGAAGACCCCTCAGAAGACCCCGCAAAAGAGCTGAAGAAAGAAGATGAGGGAGAAGAGAGGGGAGCAGATGCCGGAGCGGATTTAATAAAATATTTTAAAAAGCTGTGTAGTGTTTTTTTTTTTTGTACACTTTTTTTTCCCCCAGGTAAATGGGTAGGGGTACCCCATACTCATTTACATAGGGTGTGGGGCCCGGCATCTGGGGTACAATGTACCCCATACCCTTTCACATAGGGGGGTCAGGATCTGGGGGCCTCTTATTAAAGCGGGCTTCCAGATTCCAATAAGCCTCCTCCCGCAGACCCTGACAACCAACGGCCGGGGTTGTCGGGAAGAGGCTCTTGTCCCCATCAACATTTGGACAAGGTGCTTTGGGGTGGGGGGGCGCAGAGCCCCCCTGCCCCAAAGCACCCATACTCCCCATGTTGAGGGCATGCGGCCTCGTACTGTCCAGGAGGGGGGGGGGGGGCGCTTGCTCATCCCCACCCCCTTTCCTGGCCTGCCAGGCTGCGTGCTCGGATAAGGGTCTGGTATGTATTTTGGGGGGGACCCTACGCCGTTTTTTTCGGCATGGGGGCTCCTCTTAAAATCCATGCCAGATCGTCAACATTTTAGAGGGCCATTGAATAACATGGAGAGCAGCAAAAACCGCCCAAAAACTTGGCATTACAAAATGCCGTGTGTATGAGGCCTTATTGTCAAAGCTTGATTGAAATAGCTGAGGTTAGAAGCTGATTGGTTAGCATGCACAGCTGCACCGTATTTTGCACTCTTCAGCCTTAGTAAATCAACCCCATAGTGTCTACAAACTATAGTGTGTGTGTACATATACTGGAATTTTTATTTTTTTTATACTACTAATGGCGGCGATCAGTGACTTACTTTTAATGGGACTGCTATATTGCGGTGGACAATCTGACACTAACTGACGCTGGGGGGGGCTGACTATCAGCCACTGACATTACCAGTGACACTAATACAGTGATCAGTGATAATACTATACACTGTCACTGTTCTAATGACACTGGGCAGAGAGGGGTTAACATCTAGGGCGCTCATGGGGTTATATATGTGCCTAACTATGTGTAATGTGTGTAAAGTGTGTTGCTTTTACTCACTGATCTTTCACTTTCTCATTCCTTTCTCATTCAACTGACAGATACTCTGCTCTGTTGTTTACCAAAAACAGAGGGGCGGCAGTATATACAGGAACCAATCTCGATTTTCATCCTGCAGCTACTGAAAGCCTCTTTCTACTCCTCTCCCTCCCGCAGGCATTCAGCAGCTGCAGGATATAAATGGAGTGGATTGAGTCCTAGATATACTGCCCCTCCTGTCCAGCTCAATCTTATTTATGTTGCCCGGGCTCCCTGTGCTCTTTGGTTTTTGAATGAAGGGAAGCTCTCCCCAGTGCTATTCCTGTTAATTCATTCTGTGCACCTGAAGCTACAGAGATGGAGATAGAGGGCTGTGCCCTCAATCTTCTTTCTCTGTCTCAAAAGTGAAACATCACAGGTCTGTTTAGACTCCTGATATTTCACCAAAGCCTCCCAACAGGGTTGCCAAAAAAATTGTAAAAAATAATAAAAATTGAAATAGTAAAAAATAATATAAAAAATGCCAAAAAAAGTCCATTGCCCCATGACTAAGCCCCAGTGGACAAGGTGAAATGCATCAGGGTGTGTGGTGTGGTGGTGACATGCAAGCTGTTTTTTATTGTTTTTTTTTTTCACCTGGGCTGGTCAGGAGTAGCCGTGATCCTTTCATCTTTACAATTACTAGCCTTCTGAATTAATATCAGGACAAGCCTGCACCCCATGCTCTGGAACACAAGGATATACTTTCACCTCTATACTTCGCTGACACTGTCCACTATTTAGGTAGGCTAAGTTTATATTTTTACAGTGAGATTTGTTTTATTATATTTTTCTAAGTTTTCCTTACAATTTAGCTGACTTGCTCGTTAATCTCTTTAAAATAAAAAAGGTGCTGAACCCTGGTGATCTTTGATCTTGTTATTCAGGTAGATCTCCACCTCTCGAAGGTTGCCTACCCCTGCTCTTTAGCCCCTTGGAGTATCTTGGTGCATGGTGGGGGTATCTTGGCGTGCAGTGGAAGCAGCGGGTGTTAGTTGGGGGCCCTGGGTCAACTTTTGCACCAGGGCCCATGAGCTTCAAGCTACGCTTCTGATTCTGCACATTCTATTGTCCAGGGTGGATTTGATTTAAATCACAATTTAAATCACTAATACAAAGGGATTGATTTAAATTAACTTGATTTAAATCATAATTTTTAAAGAGCAATTGTCATCTCTGTCCCGCAGCGGCTCCTCCCCTGACCTGCTGTTGACTCCCCGACAACCCCATTCACTTTAATGGGTACGGTTGGTGATGAGGCAGTGACACAACAAGGTGAGGGACGTGGCGGCAGCAGGTGAGTGGATGCCCGCTAACAGGCGCTGCCATAATGGATCTGAAATGATAGGTGCTCTTTAAAAAAAGGACTCATTCTTGCTGGTAGTTAGAATCTTTAATATTTGCAAACACAATGAAGGTTTCCTATTTAGAATAATAATCTGTCAGGTTAGTAAAACAGAGATATCAGAACCGATTCAGTCATACAGTTTGTAGAGTACATAGATTGGCAAACAATGGGATTAAGGAATATTCCTGAACTTTATTTTATCTCATGTTTACTGTGAAATTGTGTGAATGCATCAATGCAGTGCTTGTTATCTCAGCTTACAGAGCTTGGATTAATTGAATGAGTTTACCAAAAATGTAAATATTGCATAATATATAGCCTCATGCTACATAACTAAGCTCCATTTCATGCTGAATAAACTAAATTATTAATGTATCTTAAATATAAAACTATCTTTAGATAGATTTTTTTTCTCCAAAAGCATTTTATTAAAATAAATTTGATTAAAAATCAAAAAAATTGATTTAAATAAAAAAAATCAGATTTAAATAAAAAAAAAAAATCATTGATTTTTATCCACCCTGCTACTGTCTCTGCAAAACAAAAGGGTAATACATTTAAATGGGCCTTTAAGCAACATTGTGTAATAAAGAAAATACTAAATGAATATTGGGGGTATTATTTAAAAAAATTACAAGATTTTTGGGAATTAGATCCCAGATAAATCTCCCAGCACATACAAGATAGCTACAACCTTAAGACATTTTATCCCCCCTAATGTGGTCCAAAAAACATAGAGAACATGTATGTTTGAGAATTTTCAATGTTTTTGTAAAAAAAGTAAGGTTTGTAGGATAATTGGGAAAAATTATTTGAAGACAAAAGCGTTTAATTCGGAAACCGGTGGACTGTAAAGCATCAAGCATTTCATCACTTGTTCCACTACATATGTGACTTATATGCTAAGCTGTTCATGTAAAAACAATATGTAGGGAGAACACAATGTAGTTTAAAACTTAGAGTGGGCAAATATTGATAACATTAAGAAAGGATACCAGTATCAGCCTATCAAAGCATTTTGCTTTGTATTACAACAGATACCCTTCAAACTTAGAATGATAGGCATAGATAAATATGAATCAAACTGGAGGAACTAATAAAGTCAGGGATTTTTCAATTACTAAATGCATTTTTGACTTAAAATCGTATGCACCCCATGGGCACAATATAGAATAGGATTTAAATAGCTTTATTAGGAGGGGGCGTGGTGACCGCCGAGCAGCATGGCCGCTTAATCTCAGAGCTCCACTCTGCACCAGGGAACCCACCGCACATCCACGGCCCAGGACCTCTCTAGCCAATTACTTCCTGACATCCGCACACACACGCAGTCCTTCTATCTCAGTCCCCTCCTCTCCTACAAGTAGCCCAGCTAAGTCCAGGCCACGCATGGATCAAGAAGCTTCCTCTCCACATATGGAGGTTTATGAATCCTCAGTTATACACTCCCCTCCTGTAGCTCTTCCTGACCCGATTGCCCAATTTCCCACCACAGGCCAGCCCATAGCTGATATCACCATGATACCAAGATATGTCAATAAGGGCATCCATACAAGCGTATACGGTCTTGTGCATACAGCAGTGCAGAACCCACTGCACATCCACGGCCCAGGACCTCTCTAGCCGATTACTTCCTGACATCCGCACACACTGCTGCTCTACCAGACATGCGGAGGCACCGCTAAGACCCACCACCAGTACAAAAACTATCGGACTTCTATCCGACTAAGCCACGCGGGCTTCTCCAAAATGGTGGTGGAAGTGGCACTGCAGCTCCGAATGCCAGACCTCTAGAGCCTGCCTCCTCGGATCAAAGAAATGCAGGCTCCAGCAACACACAAGATGCTGGTGAGCAGTCTGCCTGCAGTCCTTCTATCTCAGTCCCCTCCTCTCCTACAAGTAGCCCAGCTAAGTCCAGGCCACGCATGGATCAAGAAACTTCCTCTCCACATATGGAGGTTTATGAATCCTCAGTTACACACTTCCCTCCTGTAGCTCTTCCTGACCCAATTGCCCAATTTCCCACCACAGGCCAGCCCATAGCTGATATCACCATGATACCAAGATATGTCATTAAGGGCATCCATACAAGCGTATACTGTCTTGTGCATACAGCAGTGCAGAGCAGAAGTCCAGGATCTGGGCAAGAGAGTGCACCAGGTGGAGAATAGGATGTGCAATCTTACATGTTCCTTCAACACGCTAGTAGATTCCCATATGGTGCAACAGGAGGTTATATCCGGTTTGCAAGCAAAATTGGCCGACCTTGAGGATCGATCCCGTAGGAACAATCTAGAAATTCATGGGATCCCAGTATCCATCCAAATCCAATCACACCAACTGCCTCATTTTGTCCGCAATCTCTTTCTGGCGATAATCCTGTCACTGTCATCCACAGACCTCACTACGGTCCTGGAGTTCAAGGGCAGAGCTACAACACACAGAACCCACCTCCGGCTCATCTTCAGCAAGATTGGCATAAAGTAAACCAACGTAAATCCTCTAAAAAGAAATCCAGAGATTCCACACTCTTTTTTTTCATTCAAGATATGTTCCCTGAGTGTCAGAGGGTATCTGTCACCCTACCCAACCCCCCCGGTGAATTGGCAGTATGCACTGCCCAAGGTAGTTTTGGGCTTTCTTTCTTAGAGTTCTGGCTCCAGCTTGGTCTGCAGCCATAGTTTTTGTTCTCAAGTGTTCAGGACCATTTATCTTCATAGATTACAGTATAAGCTCTGTTTTCATTTTCTGTTTTCGATTTATAAGGTTCTGTGTGTTCTTATTTTATGTTCGAACGCACATTCTATCTTCAGTGCAAAGGATGGGGGCTAGTTTTTCTCCATCGCTGGCGAACCTGTACATGGGTTGGTGGGAGGAGAATTTTCTCTTCTCTACCTCCAACCCATGTGCAGGTTCTATCCAGTGGTATGGAAGATTCATAGACAATCGGCTCATAGTTTGGAAAGATCCCTCAATAGAGATTAATCATTTCGTATCCTGGATTAACAACAACCCATTAAATTTAGAATTCAATTCAGAAAGTCACGTCACCACCATCAATTTTCTGGATATTACTTTAACAGGGGATACTGTTAAAGAAAGGTTAATACCTGCACATATCGCAAGGAGTGTGTGGGGAATACTCTACTGTTGACCTCTAGCTGCCACCCCACACACACCAAACGATCTATTCCTGTAGGCGAGTTCACCACAGCCAGGTGTAACTGCTCCACAGATACAGCATATCTAAGTGAATGTGAAGTCATCAGGTCTAGACTGACATCACGCCAGTATGATAGAAGTGAATATCGAGAGAGCAGTTCGCCTGGCAACAGAAAAGGATCGACAGACTCTAATAGAGAGCACAAATCGTAATAGGGTCAGAAGAAAAAGTAGAACTAAGGAAAGTAGTCAGGTCACATTTGTTACTAATTTTTCCATCCAATTTAACAAAATTAAAAACATCATTCAGAGGTATTTACCAGTTCTCTCTACAGATGTCGCTCTCTCGCCTATTGTAGCTGCAGGTTGCAGATTCTCTAGTCGGCGGGCTAGAACTTTGGGTAACATCCTGTCCCCAAGTCTTTTTGAATCCAATCAGGGCAAGAAAACGTGGTTAAATACAGTAGGATCGTATATATGTGGCACTAATAAATGTCGCTTCTGCCCCAGACATTCCAAACAACACAGGTCAGTTGTCTCATGTGCCACTGGACGACAATTTATGATAAAAAACTACATCAACTGTGGCACAGCCAATGTGATATATGTAGTGGAATGCAGTATATGTCATATACAGTATGTAGGATGCACCTCTAGACCCTTAAGAACTAGGATAGCTGAACATTATAATGGGGCTTCATATACTAATGATAAAAATCTATCAAATGTATCCAAACATTTTAAATACAAACATAACAGCAACATGTCATTTTTTTCCTTTATGGGTTTAGAAAAGGTTAAACCTACCTCTCAAGGCGGGGATACACACCACCAACTTCTAGAGCGAGAGGTTTGGTAGATCTATAATCTTCGAACCAGAACACAACAGGGAATGAACCATCGTTACGACATGGATTTGTTCTTGAAATAATTTATACACCCCGTATGTGAACCACATTCTTATCCTACTGTCTAGAGCCATATAACATCTTTACACTCTTGTATCATATGTATACATATGGACATTATCATTCCATATACTATTCTATTGTATTTATATATTATATATTTTACACTTCTCATTTATCATGTTTCTTCTACCGTTGCGATTTTCTGCAATTTACCTTTTTTTTTCCATCTTTTGCATCTCCATGCATTTTTTTTTTCTGCAGAATCGGATTGAATGGGTGTGAACACTCATGCAGTATGATTCTGATGCGGCCAAAGGAAAAAGGGAAAGAAAAGGGTCCTGCACAGTTTTGGTGCGGATTTGGTATGTTTTGAGCCAGAACAGTGGCTCGGGCCACACTGCTGAAGAGTTGCATGTGATTTGAGCGGGCATGCGGTGCGATTTCTTTACAAGATCGCATGCGGTTCCTGCACCCAGCCCTAGTTCACACTGATGCGATGCGGGAGACGCAGTGAGTTCTGTGCGTTTCCCGCACCGCATTGCAATCGCATGGCATTCATGCAATCTGCTGCGGGTGTCAATGCTTGATTAATGACTTGCGATTTTCTGCAATTTTTTTTCCCTGCATTTTTTGCATCTCCATGCGTTTTTTCCCCTGCATTTTTTGCATCTCTATGCATTTTTTCCCTGCATTTTTTGCATCTCCATGCGCTTTTTTTTTTTTTTTTTCTCTTGCACTATCTTGCATTTTTGTTCCAATGTATCTATTTGTATTTTTACATCTGCTTATATTTGTGTATTGTTTTTACTTGTCTCCCAGAGATTTAGATATGTTTTCCCTTCTGTGCCTGAATAGCAATGAATTGTCAATTTATTCAATCAAGCATTTAACCAATCAGAAGTGGAGGGAGGCAGCAATGGTCATGTTAACTCTCTTTATATGTATGTTTATTTTACATTCACTTGTGTGCAGTGATCAAGGCTTGTTTGCCGAAACTAGTCTGCCATTTCTATTTTTGTACTCACTGGTATGGTCTATATGAATAAATCATCAGAGGATTACGGAGTTGCCGGCTGTTTTTTCTTATCTTTGAATACTATTTCGTATGGTGTGTGGGAACACATCACAGCGTAAGCACCCTGGCTACCACTTAGAGTTTGGATTTTCTCCACTGTGCAGAGCGTTGCAACCACATTGCTTGTTCTTACCATCATACCCATGTTTTATCTCACTAATAGAGTTTAGCAAAACCGAACTGTAAAGATCGGGTTCGTACTGGACTTTAGGGTGTCTGTGTCCCGAGCCCGAACCCGGACATTTGAGAAAAAGTCTGGTATTTTTTTGCACCTTTTGAATAGCTGCAGGGCAGCTAATCAACAAGCGTTTCACTTGTTTGCCCTTAGAAGCCATCACAGCCATGCCTACTAATGGCATGGCTGTGATTGGCCAGTGCATCATGTGACCCAGCCTCGATATGAGCTGGAGTCACGTAGCGCTGTATGTCACATGTTCTCAGACTAGTGTAGGGAGAGGATGCTGCCGCTCCTGTGAGGGACAGATTACCGTTATAAAATCATCTCATACTGGTATAGGGAGAGGTTCCTGCCACTGGTGTGAGGGATAGATTAGCATTATAAAATCATCTCATACTAGTATAGGGAGAGGTTCCTGCCACTGGTGTGAGGGATAGATTAGCGTTATAAAATCATCTCATACTAGTATAGGGAGAGGTTCCTGCCACTGGTTTGAGGGACACATTACCGTTATAAAATCATCTCATACTAGTATAGGGAGAGGTTCCTGTCACTGGTGTGAGGGATAGATTAGCGTTATTAAATCATCTCCTACTAGTATAGGGAGAGGTTCCTGCTGCTGTTGTGAGGGATAGATTACCGTTATAAAATCATCTCATACTAGTATAGGGAGAGGTTCCTGCCACTGGTGTGAGGGATAGATTAGCGTTATAAAATCATCTCATACTAGTATAGGGAGAGGTTCCTGCCACTGGTTTGAGGGACAGATTACCGTTATAAAATCATCTCATACTAGTCTAGGGAGAGTTTCCTGCTACTGCTGTGAGGGACAGATTGCCATTATAAAATCATCTCATACTAGTATAGGGAGAGGTTCCTGCCGCTGGTGTGAGAGATAGATTACCATTATAAAATCATCTCATACTAGTATAGGGAGAGGTTCCTGCCACTGGTGTGAGGGATAGATTAGCGTTATAAAATCATCTCATACTAGTATAGGGAGAGGTTCCTGCCGCTGGTGTGAGGGACAGATTAGCATTATAAAATCATCTCATACTAGTATAGAGAGAGGTTCCTGCTACTGCTGTGAGGGATGGATTACCGTTATAAAATCATCTCATACTAGATTAGGGAGAGGTTCCTGCCACTGGTGTGAGGGATAGATTACCATTATAAAATCATCTCATACTAGTGTAGGGAGAGGTTCCTGCCACTGGTGTGAGGGATAGATTAGCGTTATAAAATCATCTCATACTAGTATAGGGAGAGGTTCCTGCCGCTGGTGTGAGGGACAGATTAGCATTATAAAATCATCTCATACTAGTATAGAGAGAGGTTCCTGCTACTGCTGTGAGGGACGGATTACCGTTATAAAATCATCTCATACTAGATTAGGGAGAGGTTCCTGCCACTGGTGTGAGGGATAGATTACCATTATAAAATCATCTCATACTAGTGTAGGGAGAGGTTCCTGCCACTGGTGTGAGGGATACATTAACATTATAAAATCATCTCATACTAGTATAGGGAGAGGTTCCTGCTGCTGGTGTGAGGGACAGATTACCGTTATAAAATCATCTCATACTGGTGTAGGGTGAGGTTCCTGCCGCTGGTGTGAGGGATAGATTAGCGTTATAAAATCATCTCATACTAGTATAGGGAGAGGTTTCTGCTGCTGGTATGAGGGACAGATTACCATTATAAAATCATCTCATACTAGTATAGGGAGAGGTTCCTGCTACTGCTGTGAGGGACAGATTACCGTTATAAAATCATCTCATACTAGTAAGGGAGAGGTTCCTGCCACTGGTGTGAGGGATAGATTAACATAAAATCATCTCATACTAGTATAGGGAGAGGTTCCTGTCGCTGGTGTGAGGGATACATTAGCATTATAAAATCATCTCATACTAGTATAGGGAGAGGTTCCTGCTGCTGGTGTGAGGGACAGATTACCGTTATAAAATCATCTCATACTGGTGTAGTGAGAGGTTCCTGCCGCTGGTGTGAGGGATAGATTAGTGATGTGGTCATACTCTACTAAAATATTGCCATTAGA
>BLSH010302288.1:283412-297232 GCA_018402905.1 Glandirana rugosa | reverse complement strand
AGATTACCGTTATAAAATCATCTCATACTGGTGTAGTGAGAGGTTCCTGCCGCTGGTGTGAGGGATAGATTAGCGTTATAAAATCATCTCATACTAGTATAGGGAGAGGTTCCTTCTGCTGGTGTGAGGGACAGATTACCGTTATAAAATCATCTCATACTAGTATTGGGAGAGGTTCCTGCTGCTGGTGTGAGGGACAGATTAGCATTATAAAATCATCTCATACTGTTGTAGGGAGAGGTTCCTGCTGCTGGTGTGAGGGACAGATTAGCGTTATAAAATCATCTCATACTAGTATAGGGAGAGGATCCTGCTGTTGGTGTGATGGAAAGATTAGTGTTATAAAAAATAATATAAATTTGTACTAAATAGTACATTTGCATCCAGAATGAGGAGAGCGTCAAGTAAGGGATGTGGTCTTGGTGCTGCTGGTGCTGCTGGTGTTGGTGGTGTTGGTCAAGCTCCTGTTGCAAGGAGAGGATGTGATCGATCTGTGCCAGCTACACGCACAAGTCAAACACCTTCCTCAGGTGCCAGTAGCCGACAGAACCTTCAACGTTATATGGTAGGCCCGAATGCCGCTCAATGAATGGTGAGGCCAGAACAAGTACAGGTGATAGTAGATTGGGTGGCAGACACTGCCTCCAGTTCCTTCACATTGTCTCCCACCCGGTCCCTTGCTGAAAGTTCAGAGTTGGCACCTAAACCCCATGGCCATCTGTCTTTCACCTCAGCCCCTTGTAAATCAGCCAAGCAGTCTGAGCCCCAAGTCATGCAGCAGTCTCTTATGCTTTTTGATGACTCTGTGCATTCCGTGGGCCATCCACATAGTCCTGCCCCAGAAGTGGAAGACATTGAGTGCACCGATGCCCAACCACTTCTGTTTCAGGATGAGGACATGGAAACACCACTGCAGCACGTCTCTGATGATGACCAAACTGCTGTGGCTTTCTAGAGTGTGCAGACTGACAAGAAGGGCAGTGGTGAAGAGTGGGTGGAAGATAATGTGGAGGATGATGAGGTCCTAGACCCCACATGGAATGAAGGTCATGTGAGTGACGTGTGCAGTTTGGAGAAAGAGGTGGTGGTCGCACAGAGGCACCAGCACAGCAAAAAAGGAAGCAGGTTGCAAAAGCAGAGCGACCGTTCCCTAGACAGTACGCCTGCTACTACCCACCGCACCCAGGGACCTAGCACACCAAAGGCAGCTTCCCTGGCGTTGCAGTTCTTCAAACAATGTGCTGACGACCACACACGAGTGGTTTGCACGCTGTGCAATCAGAGCCTAAAGTGAGGCATAAATGTTATAAACCTGAGCACAACTTGCATGACCAGGCATCTACATGCAAAGCATGAGCTACAGTGGAATAAGCACCTCAAAATGCGTGAAAGGTCTCGGCCTCCTCCTGCTTCCTCTTCTGCTGCATAGGCCTCTGCCTCTTCCTCCACCTCTACAGTGCCAGTGTCACCTGCCACCCAGCAAACAGACGATGTGACAGCAACGCCACCATGTCCGCCACCGTCCCCAAGCATTTCCACACCATGGTCCCATGGAAGCTTCCAGCTGTCCATCTCCCAAACACTGGAGAGAAAGAGGAAGTAACCCCCTACCCACTCACAATCCCTGGCCCTGAATGCCAGCATTTCAAAATTCCTGGCCTTTGAAATGCTGTCATTCCGTCTGGTGGACACGGACAGTTTTAAAAACCTGATGTCGGTGGCTGTCCCACAGTACGTGGTACCCAGCCGCCACTACTTTTCCAGGCGAGCCATCCCTTCCCTGCCAAACAAGTCGGGGACAAGATCAAGTGTGCACTGCGCAATGCCATCTGTGGCAAGGTCCACATAACCACTGATCTCGCTAACTGCACACTGGGCAAATGTAGTGGCGCGTGGGCCTGAGGTGGATAGCAGTTTGGCGCATGTCCTTCCGCCACCGAGGATTGCAGGGCATTTCTCTTTGCCTCCTGTTGCCTCCTCCTCCTACTCCCCTTCCTCCTCCTCTACCACGTCCTCATCCGGTCAGCGTAACACCTTCACCACCAACTTCAGCACATCCAAGGGGAAACCACAGCAGGCTGTTTTAAAACTGATATGTTTGGGGGATAAACCCCACACTGCGCAGGAGCTGTGGACGGGCATTGAACAACAGACCGATGAGTGGCTGTTGCCACTGAGCTTCAAGCCCGGCCTGGTGGTGTGCGATAATGGGCGAAATCTCGTAGCAGCTCTGGGCCTAGCCAGTTTGATGCACATCCCTTGCCTGGTGCATGTGCTGAATTTGGTGGTGCAGAAATTTCTAAAAAACTACCCGGATATGTCAGAGCTGCTGCAGAAAGTGCGGGCCGTCTGTGCGCGCTTTCGGCCTTCTCACCCTGCTGCTGCTGCTTGCCTGTCTGCGCTGCAGCAGAATTTCGGCCTTCCCGCTCACCGCCTCCTATGCGACGTGCCCACAAGGTGGAACTCCACTTTGCACATGCTGGACAGACTGTGCGAGTAGCAGCAGGCAATAGTGGAGTTTCAGCTGCAGCATGCACTGGTCAGTCGCTCTGCGGAACAGCACCACTTCACCACCAACGAGTGGGCCTCCATGCGAGACCTGTGTACCATATTGCGGTGTTTCGAGTACTCCACCAACATGGCCAGTGCCGATGACGCTGTTCTCAGCGTTACTATCCCACTTCTATGTCTCCTTGAAAAAACACTTCGGGCCATGATGGAAGAGGATGGGGCACAGGAGGAGGAGGAATAAGGGTAATTTCCACAGTTATCAGGCCAGTCATTCACTAGTGGCTTGGAGGGTGGGTTTCTGCACCAGCATAGGCCAGGTAAAAAAATTTCAAGCCAGGGCACAGTTCTGGAGGATGATGAGGTCGAGGATGATGAGGAGGAGGAGGAACCGTGTTCACAGCAGGGTGACACTCAATGCAGCTCGTGGGCATCACTGGAGCATGGCTGGGGGGATACAGAGGACACAGATGATACACCTCCCACAGAGGACAGCTTGTCTTTGCCTCTGGGCAGCCTGACACACATGAGCGACTACATGCTGCAGTGCCTGCGCAACGACAGTTGCCCACATTGTAACTTGTGCTGATTACTGGGTGGCCACCCTGCTGGATCCCCGTTACAAGGACAACGTGCCATCCTTAATTCCCTCACTGGAGCGTGGTCGGTAAATGCGCGACTACCAGCGCACGCTGGTAGACGCGCTGCTTAGGGCATTCCCAAATGACACCGGGGGCTCAGTGGAAGCATAAGCGAAGGCAGAAGAGAAGGAAGAGGTCGCCAACGTACCTGTGGCACCACCAGCACCTCAGAAGGCAGGGTTAGCATGGCCAAAATGTGGAAAAGCTTTGTCAGCAGCCCGTCACAACAAACAGCACCACCAGCTGATAGGCAACGTCTTAGCAGGAGGCAGCATTTCAACAACATGGTGGAACAGTATGTGTGCACACGCCTACACGTACTGACTGATGGGTCTGCCCCATTCAACTTCTGGGTCTCCAAATTGGGCACATGGCCTGAGCTTGCCCTTTATGCCTTGGAGGTGCTGGCCTGCCCTGCAGCCAATGTAATGTCTGAACGTGCATTTAGCACGGCAGGGGGCGTTATCACAGACAATCGCAGCCGCCTGTCCGCAGCCAACATGGACAAGCTAACCTTTATTAAAATGAACCAGGCATGGATCCCACAAGACTTGTCTGTACCTTGTGCAGAATAGCCATTTATACCGGCCTCACACAGCCATTGATATACTACTTAAGTGAACGTATCCTTTTTTTTTAAATATGTCTCAATATTTTGGGGGCTACCCCAATTAGAAAAAAAAAACAAAAAAAAAACAGTGTTGGCTACCTCCTCCTCCTCCTCCACCGCCACTTCCACCTACACCGCCACTTTCACTGCCTCCTCAACCTCCTACTCCACATCCACCTCCTCCTCCATTTTTTATTTTTTTTATGTGATTTAAGTTATTTCCCTATCCACATTTGTTTGCAGGGCACCTGTCCTACTCTTACCCCCATTTTGCTTCCTTTTGCAGCCCTCTAGCCCTTTCCAGGACTTTTTTAGAGCCATTTATGTGCCCAAAAGTTCGGGTCACCATTGACTTCAATGGGATTCGGGGTCAAGTTCTGGTCAAGTTCGGGGCCGAACTCAAACTTTTTCGCGAAGTTCGGCCGAACCCGCTGAACCCGAACATCCACGTGTCCGCTCAACTCTATTCACTAACTCTCTTGAGCATTATGGACTCTACTCCCTCAGGCCCATTTGTACCCCACAGGGTTATCCACCACCACTTACCTTACACCCTTTTCTTCATCTCATCCCAGCACCTATCCACATCACCTGCCAGTTCCACCATGGGAAGTAAACTTCTGTCTATTAACGCCCGAGAACTCAATCACCCGGCAGAGCGACGGTCCCTCTGGCAAGAATGCAGCTACACAAGGCTAACATCCTTGCAGTACAGGAAACTCACTTCCTCAAGAATGCCACACCTAAGTGCTGTCATCCGAACTACCCTCATACCTTCACATCATCCCCTTTGGCAAAAAAGAGGTGTCCTCATTGCTATATGGAACTCAGTCTCTTTCGATCTTAAAAACTCTGTCATAGATCCTGAGGGTCGGTATATCATTTTATTGTGCATTATTAATAACCTGCCCTTAAATCTAGTATCAGTTTATGTGCCCAATTCTCATCAACTGAGATTTCTCCGTAAGATTTTCAGGAAGATCTCACAAGTGCGAGTGGGCAATGTGGTTATATGTGGGGACTTTAATGCACTTTAATGGGGACTTAGGGGTCGCCCTTCTTTTCTTTTTTACGTGACCTCATTAGTGGAAAGGATCTATATGATGTATGACTAGCCTCATGCTAGCAAACGAACTTACACTTACTACTCTCCTAGTCACAATTCTTACTCATGTTTGGACTTTTTTATGTAGACAAGCTGTTGTTGCAGAGAGTGTCTATTTCTCTATCCAGGGCATCACGTGGTCCGACCATGTGCCTATTACCGTACAAATAGAGGAGGGAGGCGTTTTTGCACCAACACGCTTGTGGAGATGCAACAACTCGGTAGTACAAAGCCTTGAAGATCAGAAAGAACTCACCCACCTCTTGAAAGAGCTTTTCCAATTCAATGTTCCTTAAGCCACAAATTACCAGTTGTACCAATAATGCCCCCAAAGCTTACATGAGGGGTGTGATTCTTAAACTCAGCTCCAGAATGCGGAAACTTTGCATGGCAAAATTAGATACCTTGCTATCCAAAATTTGTGTCCTGGATGCTCAAAACCAATCAACCCCCTCAATTTTTTTAGCAGCAAAGCTGACTATTAGAGCTCCCTATATAACCTGAAAAATAACCTGAACACCCCACAACCCTCTGAACCAGCTATCAATGACTTCTTGACCACGCTAAATCTTCCATCTCTGTCATTAGCCCAATTAGAGTCTTTGAATGCTGTGATTACCAAAGAGGAAATCGACCGCACTATACTTTTCCTCCCTACATGGAGATGGAGTTCACCAGAGCTTCACAGGTTGCCACTGGAGTCCTCTTCCACTGGAGTCCTCTTCCATGATGACATCATGGAGCTGGTGGATGTTAGAGACCTTCCGTTTGAGGATGCCCCACAGATGCTCATAGGGTTTAGGACTGGAGACATGCTTGGCCAGTCCATCACCTTTACCCTCAGCTTCTTCAGCAAGGCAGTGGTCGTCTTGGAGGTGTGTTTGGAGAACGGGCCACAGGGCAGTATTCCAACATAATGACCCCAAAGGCAGGGGATCATGATTTACTTCAGCATGTCACAGTACATGTTGGCATGCATGGTTCCCTCAATGAACTGTAGCTCCCCAGTGCTGGCAGCACTCATGAAGCCCCAGACCATGATACTCCCACCACCATGCTTGACTGTAAGCAAGATACACTTTTCTTTGTACTCCTCATCTGGTTGCCGCCACACATGCTTGACACCATCTGAACCAAATAAGTTTATCTTGGTCTCATCAGACCACAGGACATGGTTCCAGTAATCCATGTCCTTAATCTGCTTGTCTTCAGCAAATAGTTTAAGGGCTTTCTTGTGCATCATCTTTAGAAGAGGCTTCCTTCTGGGACAACAGCCATGCAGACCAATTTGATGCAGTGTGTGGCGTATGGTCTGAGCATTGACAGGCTGACCCCCCACCCCTTCAACCTCTGCAGCAATGCTGGCAGCACTCATACGTTTGTTTTCCAAAGACAACCTCTGGATATGACACTGAGCATGTGCACTTCTTTGGTCGACCATGGCGAGGCCTGTTCTGAGTGGAACCTCTCCTGTTAAATCGCTGTATGGTCTTGGTCACTGTGCTGCAGCTCAGTTTCAGGTTCTTGGCAATCTTCTTATAGCCTAGGCCATCTCTATGTAGAGCAGCAATTCTTTTTTTTAAATCCTCAGAGAGTTCTTTGCCATGATGTGCCATGTTGAACTTCCAGTCATCAATATGAGAGAGTGAGAGTGATAACACCAAATTTAACACACCCACTAACCATTCACACCTGAGACCTTGTAACACTAACGAGTCACATGACACCAGGAGGATGTGAACATTTTCATTTAGGGACGCACTCACTTTTGTTGCCAGCGGTTTAGACATTAATGGCTGTATGTTGAGTCATTTTAAGGGGACAGACAATTTACACTGTAATACAAGCTGTACACTCACTACTTTACATTGTAGCAAAGTGTCATTTCTTCAGTGTTGTTAAATGAAAAGATATAATAAAATATTTACAAAAATGTTGAGATACTGTAGGTCTCAAAAAGAGCAGCAACCAAGTGCCTATAACTTGAGATACAGGGAAATTTGGAAAGCTTGTTCTTAAAAGTGATTTGCTATATATTATCTCTTAATAAAAGGTGTTTATTAGCCTTTTTAAACGCTCAGGCATTTAAAAAAATTGCAAAGCCCCCACAAAAAACAAGTAGGTATGGTTCATAAATCATCTGCTTGCTAATTTAAATCCAAATTGTTGCAAAAGTTAAGTTTTGGTAAATTAAATATATTTTACATTTTTCATAGCTAACAGCAAATGTTTTTTTGCAATTCTGTAGGCTGCAAACATGAACAAGGTTCGTCCTCGATATGCAGTTGACCGGTTTACATACTCACTTGACATTTTCAATGAGGAATTTGAAAAGAAGAACCGTACTTACCCTGTTGGCGGGAAGGCCCGAAAACTGTTCAGGTAATGTATAGATTGTATATTTACATAATTTTAATTACTACATGAATGCTTTTTAGGGAGTTCTTCAGATTAAACAATCTACCAGATTGAATTAACCGGTTCCAAACTGTGCGCTGTATATTTATGGTGGCAGTGTGGACGCGTCCCGCGAATCGCTGTAAATAGGCGGCGATTCGCACAGGCACAGCTAGGGACCAGCTCGTGCCACCAGCAGCACGCTCTCGTGCCCAAAACACTCCGGAGGAGTGTGCCCGCGGCTCGGGCGGACCCGATATCCGCTGGCGAGCCACGATAGGCGGCCAGAGTGAAAGAACGAGTGAAAGAACGGGGAACCGCCGATGTAAACACGGCGGTCCCCTGCTCAGTCAATGGGGACATAAGAGATCTACTGATCCCTGTCACTGAGATCAGTTAGATCTCTCATACCCATGGTAGCCCAGCCCCACCACAGTTAGAACACACCCAGGGAACACAGTTAACCCCTAGATCGCCCCCTGCAGGTTAACCCCTTCACTGCCAATGACATTTATACAGTAATCAGTGGACATTTAAATTTGTGATCGCTGAATAAATGTCATTGGTCCCAAAAAAAGTGTCAAAAATGTCCGACATGTCCGCTGCACTATCGCAGTACCGCTAAAAATCGCAGATCGCCGCCATTACTAGTAAAAAAATAATAAAAAAAAAACCCCCAGAAATGAATTCTCATTATCCGTAAACGCGGCAACTTTTGCGCAAATCAATCAATAAACGCCGATTGCGATTTTTTTAACCAAAAATATGAGGAAGAATATAAATCGGCAAAAACTGTTGAAAAAAATGTTTTTTTATATTTTTTTTGGATTTGATTTTTAGCAAAAAGTAAGTAATATTGTTTTTTTTTTTTGCAAAATTGTCGCTCTTTCTTTGTTTATAGCGGCAATCAGAAATGATGCAGTGGTGATCAAATACCACCAAAAGAAAGCTCTATTTGTGGGAAAAAAGGATGCAAATTTTGTTTGGGTACAACGTCGCATGAACGCGCAATTGTCAGTTAAAGCGACGCAGTGCCGAATCGCAAAAAGTGCTCTGGTCCTAACCTGGGAAATCCTTCCGGAGGTGAAGTGGTTAAACAGGGGGGTACAAAATTGAGGGAGGAGGAAGGGGATGGAGGGCGCTGTGTCACAATCACAGGGCGGGGGGGGGGGAGGACCCAGGATGACTGTCTTGTAAAATCTGCCGGTTAAAAGGTGGCATAAGTGAAATTTTCCTCAGAAGGGGGTCCAGGGCATCATTCAGGAGAATTTAGTCTTCCTAAAGATTTTATTCACAATATACCCCTAAAGGAAAGGGGGAGCAGCAGATAGTCCATTGCACAGGTGATCACTGTTTATACTTTAGCAATATTATTTATTAGCGCTGCACTATTTTATTTGATACAATTATTGGGGTGAAGTGGAATCACTGGTTAAGTGTCAGCAGCTTTAGTTTTAGGAGTTATTGCATATTTGCGTTGATTTTTTTGCATTATCATCATTGCACAGACAAGTTCAGGAACATACACTCCAAATAATATTAGTTCTTCAAGACTGCTAGTTCATTCCGATCCATCACTTAAAGGTACAGCAAACTGGGAAAAAAGAAGGAACACGGTGCTTTAAGAGTAGCTGCATATTTACGTTAAATTCCACAGAAAACTATGTACGCTCACATCCTATTGTGGCTGCCCTTGCACCAGGGGTGCATCATGGTATATAACCTCTTCAGCCCCGGAAGGTTTTACCCCCTTAATGAGCAGAGCACTTTTTTCAATTTGGCACTGCACTGCTTTAACTGGTAATTGCGCGGTCATGCAATGCTGTACATTAACAAAATTTGCATACTTTTTTCCCACAAATAGAGCTTTCTTTTGGTGGTATTTGATCACCTCTGAGATTTTTATTTTTTGCGATCTAAACGAATAAAGACCGAACATTTTGAAAAAAAATTATATGTTCTACTTTTTGTTGTAAAAAAAATCCAATACACTCAATTTTAGTCACACATTTAGGCCAAAATTTATTCAGCCACATGTCTTGGGTAAAAAAAAAAAAAATTTATTGGTTTGTGCAAAAGTTATAGCGTCTACAAACTATGGTACATTTACTAGAATTTACGCAGCTTTTAGTCTATAACTGCCTATCTCATTTCTTGAGGTGCTAAAATGGCAGGGCAGTATAAAACCCCTCCAAATTACCCCTTTTTGGAAAGTAGACACCCCAAGGAATTTGCTGAGAGGCATGTTGAGCCTATTGAATATTTTATTTTTTTGGTCAGGTAGGTATATGTGGAATTACACCCCAAAATACATTCTGCTGCTTCTCCTGAGTATGGGGATACCACATGTGTGAGACTTTTTGGGAGTCTAGCCACATTCAGGATCCCAAAAACCAATCACCACCTTCAGGATTTGTAAGGGCGTACATTTTTGATTTCACTCCTCACTACCTATGACAGTTTGACAGTTTTGGAGGCCATGAAACGCCAAGATAGCACAACCCCCCCCCCCCCCATGACCCCATTTTGGAAAGTAGACACCCCAAGCTATTTACTGAGAGTCTTGTTGAGTCCATGGAATATTTTATATTTTGCCACAAGTTTCGGGAAAATGACATATTACTCCAACATACCATGGGTATATGTAAAATTACACCCCAAAATACATTCTGCTGCTTCTTCTGAGTATGGGGATACCACATGTGTGAGACTTTTTGGCAGGCTAGCCCCGCATACAGGACCCAAAAAAAAACAATCACCGCCTTCAGGCTTTCTAAGGGCGTAAAAGGTTGATTTCACCCCTTACTACCTATCACAGTTTTGGAGGCCATGAAATGCCAAGATAGCACACCCCCTGCCACAAATGACAAATTGTGTCAGAAAGTAGATACCTCAAGGTATTTGCTGAGAGGCATGTTGAGTATTTTGCAGATCTCACTTTTGTCAGAGTTTTGAAAATTGAAAAAAGGAAAAATCAAGCTGCAAAAAAAACTCTCCATGTCGCAAATACCTTGGGGTGTCTACTTTCCAAAATGGGGTCATTTTGGGGGGGGGGGTGCTATCTTGACATTTCAGGGCCTCCAAAACTGTGATAGTGAGGAGTAAAATCACCATTTTACGCTCTTAGAAAGCCTGAAGGCGGTGATTGCTTTTTGGGGTGCTGTATGCAGCTAGACTCCCAAAAAGTCTTACACATGTGGTGTCCTTATACTCAAGAGAAGTGGCAGAATGTGTGTTGGGGTGTCATTTCACATATACCCATGTCACGTGTGAGCAACATATCATTTTGTGACAACTTTATGTAAAAAAAAAAAACATTTTTGTAATTTTCCCGAAACCTGTGGCAAAATATAAAATATTCCATGGACTTAAGTTAGCACCCTCTAGGTAGAAAGGTGTTAGAGTAGGATTTTTCTCTGGCAATGTAGGTAAATGTAAACAGGCCTGGCTAGTTGTTAGGCCTGTTTGTTTTGATTCTGGGCTGGGAGTGGCTCAGGGTAGCTGCTGGTGAGTCACAGGTAGTATAATTTCTCTGTCTCCTCCTTTTTCCTTCTAGAAGGTGCTAGAAGGGGGGATAGAGACAAGAGGTGGATCTACTTGGGGTATCTTAGGGAGCCCTGACCAATCCCCAACTTTGATTGGCAGGCCCCCTTAAATACCTGGGGCCAGCCCAGATGGGGGGGGGGTTGTCAGGTGGAAGTTGGAGTGAGAGGGTGTGGAGGCTGTTGGGGCCCCCGGGGAGCCCCCAGTCTGGGGGGTGACCCTAGGTTGAGGCTTGGGTGCATCCGTGAGAAGTATGATATCCTGGAAGGAGAGGCACATGAGAGAGCATAAAGTGAGGATAGCAGGAGAGAGAATACTCTAAGAGTCTCCAAGAGGACTATTTGTCGCAGCAAGTGAAGTGCTGGTGAGGTGAGGCACAGTCGGGAGGACCGGGGAGAAATGCCTGAGAAGAGCTGGGAGTTTGCAGCTGGAGAGGGTGCAGAACCAGAGGAGAGGACTGTGGAAAGGGCAGTGGAGAGTGGTCGTTACAGCCATGCTGACTGACAGGGCCTGAAGAGTGCTATCTGGCAGTGCTAGCTGAGGAAAAGATAGCTAGCACCTGAACTTTTATACACAAAAGAGGCCCGAGGCCTCTGCCCGCAAAAGGCAGTCCATGAGGCCTGGCTGAGTTATTGTGCCAGGCCTACTCATGCAGTGCTAGCTAGTCTGGAGGAGTGAGAGTCTGCAGCAAGGGAAGTGCTGGTGGGAGACGAACAGTCTGCAGCAAGTGTTTGTGCTGGAGGAAGAATGGAAAGCAGCACATGTTTGTGTTGGAGAGACGAGTGAAGTGTATATACTGGAGTGTATATAGGAGTCCTAAGCAAATTTGCACCAAATATTCTTGGGCATCCCATAATTCCCAAATCCCTATCCAAGTTCAATACCCCTCATTAAAAAAAACAACAACAACAAAGCAAAGGACTGATCTATGTCTCTGAATGACTG
The DNA here is from genome assembly GCA_018402905.1 of Glandirana rugosa. Lineage (NCBI taxonomy): Eukaryota > Metazoa > Chordata > Amphibia > Anura > Ranidae > Glandirana > Glandirana rugosa. The sequence continues at coordinate 285,483 of BLSH010302288.1, read as the reverse complement.
GGATGGATGTCTGGCTGGGCAGGGTGAAGGCTGAACCACTACTTTCAGCAACCCCTACGGGGGGGCGTTGTTAACTTCCCCTTAAATACTCCTCCTACAATGCATTGCACCTCCCAGAAGTCTTCAGTGCAGCACAGCCTGATGGGAAATGGAGTCCTTCTCATTAAGAGTCTGCTGACGATTTCCTCATTCCACACTACAATTCCCACAAAGCATCATCCTGGCTGTAATTACAGTCTTTTCCAAAAACAAGCACTAGAGGGAGTTCCCATGTTAAGCAATGAACACCTTTGTCTGTATGTCAGAGGAATATTTCAGAACTCATCGCTACACAGGATTTATATAGCGCGGACAGTTTACGCATCGCTTTGCTTACATTCACTCATCTTATATAAGCCGACACCATATAAACTGTGCATGTGAGAAAACATTGTTGCCCCAAAGTAGTGCAGAAACCTTTTTCTAAGTCGGAGCGACTTGAGTCGCTCCTATTAGAACGGTTCCATTGCATTGCATGGAGAGCGACTTGTCAGGCGACTAAGTCGTCTGACAAGTCGCCCCTGTGTGAACCTGCTCTAAAAGGAAACAAGGGAAAATGTCTACAAATAAGTTTCTATCAACATTGTAGCTATTCTTACTTGATCAGTAGCCTCTTGCACTGGAATCTTAGTGCTTTAGCATTAAATGCAGGCCTTGCGGTCTTTCACTCCCAGTGCAGGGTGAACAAAGATTAGAATGTTGGAAAGAAGGTTAAGAGTTAGCAGTAACTATTGTTAAAAGGTCCCCCGTAGAGGTGTGATTGATATTAATAATATACGAGGGATTAAATTCCCAAGTAACAATGGCTATTCATCAGTTATGATGCAGACCCCTGAGTTGAAAATTATCACGAAAAAAGGAGAAGGTGATGCCACCAAAAGCACTCATACCGGGTCACAAAGCCAATTTAAACATAATTTATTGGTAACTGACATGAAAATTGGGCTCAAGAAGTAATTAAACAAGAAAAAACACCACCACAATTGAAGAAGTAAAAAGAGACAACGTTGTCTATAATTAAAACAAACAGACTCCCACACACAAGCCGGCCATGAACATTCATGCTAGTGCCACCACAATGTGTAACAGACCTTGGGTGAGTAATTTTAGATTTAACTGAATCGGCATGCTAGGCCATTGGTTGATCAGTATTCTAATTAGTCAACCACAAGGTCGCTACACATTGACGCATTGAGTGAATAGGTGAATTGTCGGGATGAATGAGACAAGGAGCATATGAACATGGAAATGTCCCAAAATGGTAAAGTCCAGGGTGGACAATTTGTCCTTATGATGTGATGAAATTATTCACCTGGTCGTGAATCGGGACTTGCATAGAGATATATGGTACCTTGTAGATAGAGCTATGCGTATGCAATGCTTTGCAATGAGAAAGCTCAATATCAGTGTGCAAACAGGTGGAAGGCAATTAGGTAGGTATAGAACAATCTCACCCAGCTTCATCCGAACAGTCGGGCTGCATAAAGGGTTATTCCTGATGAGCAGCGTTGCAGTTCCCTCTGCTTATCACCGCATTGGTACGACAGGATCAGTCTGTCCGTGACTTCCACCACAGTGGTAGGATGGTGGGGACAGAAGAGGTGTCCGTCCTGTTGGTTGTGGGATGGATCCGTTCGGGGTTGCCGTGAGGCTGCCGATGTGCCAGAGAGGGCTGAGTGCGGGGCAGAGTAGATGGGAGTGATCGGAGAGATCAGCTGGTGACTTCCACGTGAAGCTGTTTGCGTACGCACAGAGTCCCGCACTTCCGCGTATAGGGTGGGGACGGGCGGACAAGTGGTGGGAGGAGACTGGTGACGCGTATGCTGACGCGTTTCGTCCGGGCCAATCCGGACTTTTTCAAAGCTATGGTCATCTGTCTCTGGGTCACGGTAGACCACCGGAAACCATTCTTAATGTCGGTGAAAAGAATAATGAATGGGTTACCTATATATTCCGGGGGTCTCTGTCTACTGGTATCGAAACTTTTTCAGGCCTAACCGGGCCTGCTTTGCGCAGTCGTATGCGCAGTGGT
>BLSH010302288.1:256964-274157 GCA_018402905.1 Glandirana rugosa | reverse complement strand
TGCACAAGTCTAGTGTGGCTGTGATTAGTTAGGAACAAGCACGAGAAGTGGGACCTAATGGTGTACGGGCTGTGATTAGTTAGTAACAGACACGAGAAGCGGGACCTGGCTGAGGGCGTGGGCTGCGATTGATCAGCAGCCACGAGTAGGGGCGTACCTAGAGCATTTGGCACCCAGGGCGGATCCTATATCTGGCACCCCCTCAACTTTAAAATGTAAAAATACCCACTAAAATCTGTAATTTTTTCAAGAATATTTATTGCACAAATGTCACAGCCCCATCACAGTGCACCTTGCAGTCTGCATCCCCCCCCCCCCCATCTCTATAATCCCAGTACCTCCTTTTACTCTCTGCCTCCCATGCACAGTCCTACCATTCAACATAAACAGATAGCTAATACTATTAGTAATGTGTTTAAGTAAGTGATTGACATAGTACAAGAGATGGTCAGAGACTGCAGACATGATACAAGAGATGGTCAGAGACTGCAGACATGATACAAGAGTTGGTCAGAGGCTGCAAACATACTACAGGAGATGGCCAGAGACTGCAGACATACTACAGAAGATGGTCAGAGACTGCAGACATGATACAAGAGATGGTCAGAGGCTGCAGACATGATAAAAGAGATGGTCAGAGACTGCAGGCATGATACAAGAGATGGTCGGAGACTGCAGACATGATACAAGAGATGATCAGAGACTGCAGACATGATACAAGAGATGGTCAGAGACTGCAGACATGATACAAGAGATTAGGCGTGTGCAATTCGTTCCGAATTTCGTTTTTACAGAATTTAGCAAAATTCTGCAATTTGGACGGATTCCGAATTTTGAATTTTTCCAAATTTTTGTTTTTTCCGTTTTGGAAATTCGGCAATTGCGGTAATTTGGGAATTCACAGTAATTCGGCAATTGTGGTAATTCGGAAATTTGCGGTAATTCAGCAACTGCGGTAATTGCGGTAATTCGGAAATTCGCGGTAATTTGTCAATTGCGGTAGTTTCGAAAATTCTGAATTTCGCTGTAATTCGGCAATTGCGGTAATTCGGAAATGCGGCAATCGGAACAGCCGAAAATCCGAAATTCGGAAATCCGAAAATTCGAAAATAACAAAGAACATTTGCAATAATAACTAACTAATAAATAACTATTAAATTATAGGTATTGGAATTTCCTTGAAAATATGGCTGTTCGTGATAAATTTCATATTTAAGTTCACTAACAGCAAAATTTCAAGGAAATTCAAATACCTATAATTGAATAGTTATTTATTATTATTTCAAATTCTTATCTTATTTCCGAATTTTCGGTGTGGGCACATCATACAACATGACATAGTGGGCACAGTATATAACATGGTGGGCACAGTATATCATGTGGTGGACACAGTACATGACCTGGTGGGCACCATATATCTTATGGGCACAGTACATGACATGGGCATGGTATATCACATGGTGGGCACAGTACATCACATGGTTTGCACTGCACTGCACATGGTGAGCACAGTATATCACACGGGCCCAGTACATGACATGGTGGGCACTGCATTGCACATGGTGGGCACCAGGGTGGATTTGATTTTAGCCAAGTTGATTTAAATCACAATTTAAATCATTATTTTAAATCACTAGTAAAAAGGCTTGATTTAAATCTACTCAATTTAAATCATAATTTTTAAAGAGCAACTGTCATCTCTGTCCCGCATTGGCTCCTCCTCTGACCTGCTGTTAACTCATCACTTTAATGGGATGGCTGGTGATGAAGCAGTGACACAACAAGGTGAGGGACGTGGCGGCAGCATGTGGATGCCCGCTAACAGGTGCTGCAATGATAGATCTGAAATGACAGGTTCTCTTTAAATGTAAGAAATTATTCTTGTTGGTAGTTAGAATCTTTAATATTTGCAAACAAAGTGAAGGTTTCCTATTTAGAATAATAAGCTGTCAGATTAGTAAAACAGTGATATCAGAACCAATTCAATCGGTTTGTAGTGTACATTGAATATTCCTGAACTTCGTTTTATCTCATGGCTACTGTGAAATGGTGTGAATGCATCAATGCAGTACATGTTATTTCAGCTTACAGAGCTTGGATTCATTGAAGGAGTTTACCAAAAATTTAAATATTGCACAATATACAGCCGCATGCTACATAACTAAGCTCCATTTCACGCTTAATAAACTAAATTATTACTGTTTCTTAAAGAGAAAACGATCTTTAGATAGATTTTTACTCCAAAAGCATTTTATTAAAATAAATTTGATAAAACATAAAAAAAAATCTGATTTAAATAAAATAAAATTCAATTTTTTTTAAATCATTGATTTTTATCCACAGTATATCACATGAGCACAGTACATGACATGGTGAGCACTGCACATGGTGGGCATTGCACATGGTGGGCACAGTACATGACATGGTGGACACTGCACTGCACATGCTGGGCACAGTACATCACATGGTGGGCACAGTACTTCACATGTTGGGCACCATTTATAACATGGGCACAGTACATGATATGATGAGCAATGCACTGCACAGGTTGGGCACAGTATATCACATGTTGGGCACAGTATATCACATGGCCACAGTACATGACATGGTGGGCACAGTAGATCACATGGCGGGCACAATAGATCACATGTCGGGCATAGTACATCACATGGTGGGCACTGCACATGGTGGGCACATTACATCACATGGTGGGCACAGTATATCACACGGGTACAGTGCATGACATGGTGGGCACTGCACATGGTGGGCACAGTATGGCACATGGTGGGCACAGTATATCACAGGGGCACAGTACATGACATGGTGGGCACAGTATATCACATGGTAGGCACAGTACATGGCATGGTGGGCACTGCACATGGTGGGCACAGTATATCATATGGTGGGCACAGTACATGACATGGTGGGCACAGTATATCATATGGGTACATAACATGGGTACAGTATATAACATGGGTACTGTACATGACATGGTGGGCACATGGGTACATTACATGACATGGGCACAGTATATTACATGGGTACGGTACATGACATGGTGGGCACATTATATCATATGGGTACAATACATGACATGGTGGGCACTGCACATGGTGGGCTCGGTATATCACATGGTGGGCACTTTCCTGAACATGACATGGGGGAGCAGCAGTCTACCCCCCCAGTACACCCCCAAGGGTCAGTTTCTACACAATCTTCCCTGTTTACTGACCTTATCTCAGCAGCCTGGTTGATTTTCTTCCTCCTGGGCTCCTGCTGAATGACATCAGCGCCCCTCCCCCACACAACTGCCTGAAGCTCTTAGAGACTGAGTATCTGTGTGTGCAGATCTTATGATAGGAGGCGGGCGACAGCACTGACAGCTTTGGCGCCCCCTCCCCACCTCTGCCTCAGCTTGCGGTGCACTCTGGGCACCCGCCCAGGATCGGCCCTGGGTAGCAGAGACAAACATGCAGGTCTGCTAAACAGCGTTTGTTATCTATAAACTAGTGGAAATTCTTTTTTAATTTACTGCAACCATAGTATCAAGTGGCACAAATGTTTTTAATTCCCCCAATGAATAAATGGCCACAACAATATTACAACAGCATATTTTTGGTTATTCATTTTTTTATTTTTACAGTTTCCTTGGCTTAGGCCTCATTCACATGGGGCGTACTAAAGCATAATGAAACACAACAAATTATAGCCTCTAGGTCTCCCTCTTTCTATCCTCAAAAAGCAGTGACATGGGAGTTCCTAGTCATAACACACTGAATTACCTAGGAATATAAAAATATTAGTTATGGACGCAACCAGACGTGGAAAGGGTATGTGTATACATACAACAATCCTGATAGCCAAAACACTGTATAAACCCCCTTTATTGTACATAAATATATTTAAAAAAAAACACTTCTATGAAATGAATGACCATAGTGCATATTGTATATAGGTTAAACATAAAGCATTTGACATTGCAAGGATGAACCCCTATATACACACAATGTGATGCCCAAGCAGCAAAAATGTTGAAAAATTGTGTCCATATGTGGATCCTATATTGATGGATCAAATACAACACATGCAGTGTCTATATAGACTCGTGTCCATATAGTGATATATAGGTTCATGAACTCTGAGATTCACCGTGAATGCATAAAAGTGTTGCAGTGTGGTCTAGAGGAGGGACCACTAAATGAGGGGAAAGGATATGCAGATGTTCAACCACCATCCTCGCACACTATGGTATAATAATAACGTCTGTTTCCAGGAAGTTGTTGGTCCGTAGTGTGAACAATATAGATCACACACACTATTAGTTTATGGCTAATGAGCAGTAGTGTGGTCACATATACATAGGTTGATGGCTAATGAGCAGTAGCATGATCCAGGGGAGGGTTGTGAGTCCATATGACCTCCCTCACACATTATATTGAAAAGCTTGTTCATGCATATATGCGCTGGGTGAAGGTATGTCAAAGTTCCTGATGTCAACATAAAGATCACACATGCAAATCCAATTATAGGTCAATGTAGAAGCGTGGTCCAGAAGAGGACTCCAACCATAGAAATCTTCTATACTTCCCTCACATTTGTAACACGCCTTTATAAATCACCACATATCCATCAGTAGCCCACAGAGTCTCTTGCATGCACTACAGGTGTCCCCATTTTATTTAAACATCCACTGAGAGATAGTCAGTCCCCTGGGACTCAAAGCCTGTGCATCACCAAACAAAAACAGTCCTGGGCCTCCATAAATGTGTTCAATAGTCAATATACTTATCGCTCCGCCATGAAGGAATGTGTTAGTCTTTCTATCTCCAATAATAATAAACACCTCCTATATTACTTTATACAGTACTGACCTGTGCCAACACACCTTCTGTTCCCCACTTCTAGACACACACACAAGCCTGTGGAAGTAGAGCAAATCAGTCACACGTAGACAGCGTGATGCACCACTCAATTTATTTCCAGGTTCGGCGTCCTAAATACAGTATATTATCAGGATATGACTTCGTAATGTTTACAACATTAACCCTTTTGCTGCCAGGCCCTGCGCTCCATTTTTACACTCACGTGGCCAGGCCATTTTTGCAATTTTTCCATTGCTTTTTTATTTTTCCCTTACAGCTTTCAGAGTTTGTTAAAGACACCCCAAACCATATATTTTCTGAAAGCACATGACCAATAGAATACAAATAAGGTGCTACTGATTTTAAGGGCAAAATGATATTTGGGCAAATGTTTATTAAAACAATATTTTCGCTAAAAATACAATAAAATCAAAGCACATTTTACAAAATCCCTAATAAATATAAAATTTAACCTGTATTGAGTTAATAAATAACCACTATTTGTACATTTTAGATTGTGCCTTTTTGCGAAATGGTGAAAATCAAACATACGCAAAAATGTAAATATCCAAAATTCTCTAAAAATCTAGAGGTTTTCTTTTTTCCCTTACAGCTTTCAGAGTTTGTTAAATACCCCCAAACCATATATTTTCTGAAAGCACATGACCTGTAGAATAAGAGGAAGGTGCTACTGATTTTAACGCCCTGCAATATTTGCGCAAATGTTTATCAAAACAATATATTCTCCAAAAATTCTCTAAAATCATTTTTAGCAGATATAAACACAGCAAATTTTACAAACTTCCTGCTAAATTCCTACTAAATATAAAGGCTTAGCCTATATTGAGTTAATAAATAACAAATATTTTTAATTGTTCAATTACGCCTTTTTGCAAAATGGTGAAAACTAAACGTAGGCAACAATGTAAATAACCACATTTTTCTAAAAGTCTGAAGGTTTTCATTGTTCTCTTACAGCTTTTAGAGTTTGATAGAACCCCCCCCCCCCCCCCAAAACCATATATTTCTGAAAGCATAGGACCAGTAGAATAAAAAAAGGGTGCTACTGATTTTTAAGGCCCCATGATATTAGAGCAAATGTTTACCAAAACAATATATTCTCTAAAAATTCTCTAAAATCATTTTCAGCCGATATAAACACAGCAAATTTTACAAAATTCCTGCTAAACTCCTACTAAATATAAAAGCTTAACCTGTATTGAGTTAATAAATAACAAATATTTGTAATTTCTAAATTACACCTTTTTTCAAAATAGTAAAAACTGAACGTACACAAAAACATAAATACTACATTTCTCTAAAAATCTGAAGGTTTTCGTTGTTCCCTTACAGCTTTTAGAGTTTGTTAAAGACCCCCAAACAATATATTTTCTGAAAGTATAGGACCAGTAGAATAAAAAGAAGGTGCTACTGATTTTTAATGCCCCATGATATTTGCTAAAACCCAGAGAAAATACCACGCTTATGATGCACTCAATACTACACCTAATAGCAGCACCACTAAATGCAAGATATTGTCACATACAAATATATACAAAATGTGTTGCGCTAATATACTTCATAAACTACTCACGTGACATTAATATAATATCAAAAAACAAAGTGACGTGCAAATTCAAACAAACTATTTCATAGAGACATGATAAAATTAATGACTCCTAATAATAAATTGACATGTGCAGAAAATGAGTCAAATATGGTGTCATTTAGCATGACATTAAGAGATATGTAAAGCATTCAAAAGAAAGCCCAACCTCCATGTAAAAAACACCTTCATGCAGTTCCTCCACCTTGTGAATGGACCACCACCAGATGAATAAGATGTGCCCTTACCACAATACAATGACCACCTATTACGAGGGGGGTCACAGAAGGCTTTATCTCATAAATACTCCTTCCGGGCTTTTAATCATCCTTGGAGGGATAGGGGAACTCTTACTTTACACCATCTGAGACCTTAGTCTTCTTACTCCAAACCGCAGATCATGGATATAAGGACCCACGAAAGATAAAAGCCACCATAGTGTAAATCTTTTTATGATTGAGTTTATTAAAAAGTAATGCACTTACATCTTCACGGTTAAAATCAGCATGTGAATCTAGCTCCAAACAGCGTGACAGATATTCCCAGACATGATAACAGGAAGTAATGCTTCAGCCCGACCGGTTTCGTCACAATTAGGACTTCTCCGGGGCATGGGCATCTCCTTCTATCATCGCGTTAAATATTATCCTCTCAAAACCAAGCCTCATTTTCACCGCTCATCCTAAACAGTATGCTCTTTGCTCAAGCCTCGTTCTGAGCCCGCACTCACTCTGGGTGATGACGCCCTCTCTTCAAGTTCTGCTCAGAGCTCATACCAGAACCATGCTCCACTGGTTGTTTTCATGCACTCCGCCCACCCCATCAGTCAAAGGCGGAACACATGTGCAGCTTACACAACACAGAAGCGGTGTCCCCGTATCCTTAAAGCGGCTACTTATGCGTTGGAAAAGATGCACATATAATAACTAAATACTCTGAGTTGTGAAAAATGGGGGGAGCCTAAAAAAAATGTCATAAACAACAGATATAAACTTAAAACATCTTGATCTAGAAAAATCAATAAAAATAAATATAAAAATTACAAGCGGGTTTAAGAATTGTCCAAAAAAACAGTTAACGTCCCAATCTATGTTTAATCCGAAGGGCGCATAGCTTACGAGGGAATAGATCCATCTCGTTTCCATTTTCGATAGCTCTCTAACCTTATAACTTCCTATCCAATGTGCTGTATGGCAGTCTCTACTCAGGAATAAAGTTCCTGTTGGACCTCTGTTGTGTACAAGATCATAGTGTCTAGAGACACTATGGTTCTTGTATCCCTTATGGATATTAGCAATATGCTCATTCAAATGAACATTCGGTGCTCAGGTGGTCCGCTCTAAATGTTGTAGACCACACAAGCACTGAATTAAATAGGCAGCATGGGTAGTCCTACATATGATAAAGGATTTTATAGTATATTTCTTAGAGGTAGAGGTAAAGTACATTGTTTTTCTCTTTTTACAACAATTGAGGTTGCATACCACCTGACACCCTCTTCACCTAAAGTACCCTGTGGAGACCTAGAGGGGGGATGTTATGTACAATTCGATTTTTTACAGACGGGACTCCTTTGTAGATAATTTGGGGTTTGGGCGGTATTACAGGTCCCAACATCCTATTGTTTTGTAAAATGTGCCAGTGTTTTTGTAAAATATGTTTAACTGCCCTATATTGAACGAAAAAGGTGGTGATTAAAGAATTAAATATTAAAGAAAAACCAGAGTAATTGTCACTCCCCTTGGTTGTATCCTTTTCCCCATCATTTAGCAAACACCCTCTGTCTGTACTCCTAATCTGGTTACAAATCGTCTCCAGAACAGTAGGATGATAGTCTCTCTCTAAAAATCGACATGTTATTCCCATGATATTTGCGCAAATGTTTATCAAAGCAATATTTTTGCTAAAAATACACTAAAATTATTATTAGCAGACACAAACACGGCAAATTTTGCAAAATACCTGCTAAATTCCTACTATATATAAAAGCTTAACCTGTATTGAGTTAATAAATAACAAATATTGGTAAATTTTAAATTGTGCCTTTTTGAGAACTATTAAAAATCGGACGTACACAAACATTTCTCTAAAAATCTGGTTTTCCTTTTTCACTTACAGCTTCCAGAGCTCATAAAAGACCCCCAAACCATATATTTTCTGAAAGCACGTGGCCATAGAATAAAAAGAAGGTGCTACTGATTTTTAAGGCCCCGCAATATTTGCGCAAATGTTTATCAAAACAAAATTTTCGCTAAAAATACAGTAAAATACACAAAATCATTAATAGTGGATTCATACATGGCAAAATTTACAATATTCCTGCTAAATTCCTAATAAATTTAAAAGTTAAAACTGTATTGAGTTAATAAATAACAAATATTTGTACATTTTAAATTGCACCTTTTTGTGAAATGGTGAAAACTGAAGGTACACAACTGTAAAAAAAAAAACTAAAAAAAACTGTACTAAAAATCTGAAGGTTGTCTTTTTTCACTTACAGCTTTCAGAATTTGAAAAGACCCCTCAAATTAGACATTTTCTGAAAGCACATGACCTGCAGAATAAAAAAAGTGCTACTGATTTTTTGAGCCCCGCAATAATTGCAAAAATGTTCATCATATCGCTATTTTCACGAAAAATACACTAAAATCATTAATAATACACATAAACACAACATAACTTACACAATTCCTGCTAAATTACCACTAAAGCATCATTCACATGAGATATACTAAAGTGTAGGCCCATGGAGAGCCATGTTTACCCGCACAGGGATGCACAGGTGTTCTGTGCATTCCCGTACAGGCAGTCCCATCTATGTCATTTGGGATGCAACAGCTGCACAGGCATAGCTGCTGTTCCCAATCTGAAATCCCTGTGCGTGTGGGTACATGACCCTTAATGCAGACAGTGTGAGCTCACTGACATGCATGCGGATCTACATGAATATTAAATTGGAAGCAACGGCTCTGTTCGTGTAGGTGCTACATACCAAATTATATCAATGGGACTGCCTGCACAGAGATGCATGGAACACCTGTGCATCCCTGTAAATGTATGCTGTGTATGCCCTGTGTGAACAAGCCTTATGGCCCCTTTCACACAAGCAGACGGATGGGGTCTGCCTGTACGTTTTTCAGGTGGGCCCAATCAGACCACCCATTGTTCTCTATGGAGAGGCTGATGTAAATGGACATGTGTCTATTTACACCCGCCTGCATCCAATCCGGTCTTCTAAAAACGGGCGGATGGGGATCCCATTCCCCATCCCATCTAGTAGACCAGATCGGATGATATCAGATGGAAATGGACAGGCGGTCCATTTCCATCTGACCACCCCATAGAGAACAGCGGGCTGTGTCAGTATCCTCTCTGCATCAGCAGAGCGAATGCGTACCTATCATCCGGCTGCTCAGCAGGGACCAGCAGACAGATCCTCTGCTGAGCAGCTGGATCTGCTTGACTGAGTTCACTCCATGTGAAAGGGGTCTTACCAGGAGCGGCCAGTCCATTAGGGGTGCAGGGGCGCTGCCCCCCTGCAGGGCGCCAGACTCATACCTTTGTATGAGAGGTTGGGCTCGGGGCACAGAGCACTGCGCATTGAACCCACCCACTTGTGACAATAGCAAAGTAATATTCGCTATTGTCTTCTGGCTTCTCCTCCCGGCCAATCAGGACAGGAGGTGGATCAGGTTGGTCTGAAGAAGAAGCAGAGGAATCTGTGGAGGGGTGAGTGTGGGGGGAGACATTTACCCTGGAGGGGTGAGTATGGGAGGGGAGGGGCCGCCACCATGGAGAGGGGTGACCTGGGGGATTGTCCTCCCCCCAAAAAGTCACTGGGTCTTACTATGTTTTTTGGGGTTTTTTTTTAATTTTTCTTACTTTTTAAATTTTTTTGTTATATTTTTATATTTTTTTTTTGCTTTTTTTTTTTTTTGGGTGGGTGGGATTTGGTGAGATATCAGAGGTCTAAACAGACCCCATATCTCTCATTTTGAGACAGAGAAAGGGACTGAAGATAGCCCCTTTCTCAGCAGCACTTTACTTGAGTGAATAGGAATCTGTATAGAGATTCCTCATTCATTCATAAAATAATAGTCTGATACATAGTAACACTCGTTTACTATGTATCAGCTGTCAGTGGGACATCTAGGAATGATCATAGTGATCGCTGCTTGCGCCCACTGTGCTACGGGGGGCTTGGTAAACGCATGTTTATCAAGCCTCCCCAAGTCCCAACTTCAACCCACACCACCCCCCCTCCCCGGCTCTCTCAGCATGTCCGATTGCTGGAGCTCAATGCGGCCAGCAGCTACAGGCTGCTGGAGGGGAAGGAGGGATGCCACTGGACCATGGATGGATCGGGGGTGCGTGGGCCGGTATGGGGGGTGAACTGACTGGTGGGGGGAAATATCTGGATCCCCCCAAGCCCCATGCAGCACCTGAAGCTGGCAGGAGCAGCAGAGGAGGGATCCCGGCTTATGATGATAGCTGCAGGGGATCGAATTTGCTGGGGGGAGGGGTCAGATGAAAGGGGGGTAATTAGTGCTGGGGGTGAAGGGAATAAAAAAAGAGAATGGGGGGCATTTCTAGGTGAAAGTTAGTGTCAGGAGGTGGAGAGGCAGGGGACAGGGAAGTGGCGGCATGGAAAGGAGGGGCGGTCACATTTAGGGTTAATAACTCTGATCAGTGTATTGTAATCCAATGATCAGAGTTATAAAATTGTTCAGCAGAGTCTGCTGAACAATTCTGCTATAAGTATATGGTCATTTAAGTGACCATGAGCTTATAGCAGAGGGAGAAATGAGGTGTGAACTTCATATGGACTTGGCCACCTGCAGGCATTTCTGTAGGTCTGTATGGCGTATGGACTTGGCAGTGAAAGGGCTAGACCAATAGGAACCAATAGAAAAATGTCCACCCATTACTTATCATTAAAGACAAACCCACTTTCATAGAATCATTCATTGACATATGTTTGTCACCGTCAATAACACCTGTTAGTAAGTAATACACATCATCTTAAACTATATATTTGTGTATTATTGTATAATCCTAAAGTTAATTGATCCTAGACACACTATCAGCATATTTTTAATTACGTTTGTAAACATAGCCTGGACGAATTGCCAAACTGTCTACAACTATCTCTCTAGTTCTCACGTTCCGTGTCATCTTTTCTATGATAACAGTGTTGCCACATATGAGACTGTTCAGCTAAAAGCAAATGTTAAAAAAAACACTCTTAAGTCACTCCTCCCCTTTGATCCTCTAATAGGATCACTAATATAAATCTAACATATGGTCCTCATAATCCTCTTTATCCTTTCAAATCTTCATGATTTTAGTTTTGCAATCATACACATAACAAATTTATTTGCAAAGTATACAAAAAGACAGAAAAGAAGTACCATTAGAACAAGCATACCTGCTTTTTTGAACCAGGAGAAAATTCAACCAAAAAATCTCCCACTCCTCCTAATCCAGTGGTTCTCAACTCCGGTCCTCGGGACCCACTAACGGGCCAGGTTTGCAGGATAACTGAAATACATCACAGGTGATATAATTTGCTGCTCAGTGATTTCAGTATTCTAGTCTGCATCTCCCCAAGGCAATACTTAAAACCTGGCCTGTTAGTGGGTCCCGAGGACCGGAGTTGAGAACCACTGTCCTAATCCTTTGGAATCCACTCTTTCTCAGCAATGTTTCTAGCTTCAGTTTGGAACTTCAATACCTAATTATATTTCTCTGTAATCTCACATAAACCAGTAATAACCGATTCCAGAGACTCTATAGCCATTTCTTGTAAAATCAGTTCTTTCCTAACTGCTCTCAATTCTGCGTTTAATAGGCCTATGTCTTTTTGCGTTTCATTCAAAATCTGATCCATAAGATTAGCAAAAGTATTAAGATGGTTCATTACATGAATTCCCCAACCTGTCCATGCAGGGAACCATGACCAGGCCATGTCAAATGTACTAAACAATTCTCTTCTCTCTCTGTTTCAAAAGATGTTTTGGGTGCTTGCTAACTTGAAGCACGTGTTTGGAATCATCTGTAGTAAATGTTTTTAACATTGGAGTCAAGGTGGCCAAATAACACCAAACCCTCTCCCACTCGGGGACCCATGGATAGCAAATAGTACCACAGCATATAAATACATTATTTGCCAAAATTAATGGTCTAGCAGTTACATATTTCAAAAGGTAATTTCTACCTAAAGTAGGAAGTGTTGCTATTAATCTAAAAGTAGTATGATAACCTACCATTAGTCATTGATAAAATAATTTGAAGAATATAAGCATTTGTTTGAATAATAGGTATGAACTATGAAGTACTTGTGCGCTGCTATTGTCTACTTTTGCTGCATAGCTTCTTGAATTAGCACATTTTTTATTATCTTTAATTGAATAATAGGTGTTGCATTTTCAGCTACACCAGTACAGTTACAAATTGACTGACTACAGGTGTTGGTTCTTATCTGAACTGTTTCCTATTTTAATACACCAATCAGGATGGTACATTTGGGTAATTACATTAAAAGGCACTGATTGAGTTATGTCACTTTCTGACACGCTTGTAACACTCACTGTTCAATAACAGGGTGATGTTCATTGGGACTGCTTTCAAGGGAATTCTGATCGAACAATGTCATTTTTTTTGGAGGGGACCCTGTTTTCACGGGGTCCCAGGTCTACTTCCCCCCTTGGCGTCGCGGAGCCAGAAGGAAGTTCACCTCCCCCTCGGCGATCTTCTGGGACCCATCACAGGTCTCAGAAGATATGCCGGCCATTCACAGCGCAGCGCGACTCGCGCATGTGCAGTGTGCGCCCGGCTTTGAAGCCAAAGCTGGGTGCCGACACTTGTCTTACCAGCGCCATACAGAGGAGGGGGAGAAGAGCGATGCTGTGGGCAGCTACATCGCTAGAGCCTGGGACAGGTGAGTGTCTGATTATTAAAAGTCAGCAGCTACACTTTTTGTAGCTGCTGACTTTTAATAGGGTGGAACTCTGCTTTAAAATAGCAACTGGAACTGATGTTGAGGAAGAGTATTTAATGCTCAGATTTTGGGTACTAGTTAAAATGACTTCATATCCACTTGTTCTCTGAGCAGTCATGTGTTGTGTTGTTAAATTCTTTAGAACATGTGTAGCCAGGAGCCAGGTATGCACACTCCTGGCAATAGAGATGTTCCTGCCTTCAGGTTAAATGCAGCTGTTTCCTCTATTGCCAGCTTACTGTTCTGTGACTCTAACAGTGACAAGAGAGATGCATTTATTGAGTTGTAGTTCTTGGGAGAAGAGGTGCCTCGTGGGCGAGACTACTTAAGCAGAAACTCTGAGTTAAACGTGGCTGAATCGCAGCCTACTTCTACAGACTGAGCGATTCAGAATTCCTGCAGGACTTCAGTGAGCAGCCTGAAAGACATGGCCCGGACTAAACAGGGCCTTTTCCTGATGTTTACATCCCGCTTGGACGATCCATCCGGGAGAACCGCGGTGAGAGGCGGTGGAAGCCGATCCTAGGAGCCAGAGATCTGGAGTGACCAACGTCATCTTCTCCATCCTTGTCATCATCATCCTCAGCAGCGGATTCATCATCTGCATCCTTTGATCCTGAGGCCATAAAAAAGAGAGAAGAAAAGCGCCTCTGAGTGCAAGGATTTATGGAGACAATAAAACGAACATAGCAAACTTACATTATGGTAAGCATGGATGAGCCTCTTCTGTAAAGGGAAAGGAGGGGAGGAGAAGGCGAATCGCCCGTGTACCGTGAAGTCTCTCCAAGAGCGGTAATTGCCGTGTCACCCCCAGTTCAAAGACACCGGCCAGTCTTCGTAGGGGATATCCGGGTAGGTGGAAGGCCCTTGAACGCAGCATCATGCTGCATAGGACAGCTACGGTGTGGGAGATGAGCCGAAAAGCACAACGCATTTCTGAGCGTGCACAGTAGGCCCGCTGGGCATGCGCGCTCCTTTCTCAAGTGTATAGGAAACAGTAGAGAAGAAAGAAAAATATATGCACTGTGGAAGGGGCCTCCATGCACCATGATTGGATAAAAAGGAGAAAACCAGCAAAATAGGCCATAGGGTCCTGGATTTTTAAAAACCGACTATAAAAAGATATAATCAGAAAAATATGAATTTCCAATTAAAAGTACTTATTATTGCGGAACTTGTACTTATACAGAGACTGGTGGGGGACATTTTTGTTTTTCATCCAAGATTTTTTTACACATTTGTGACTGTTGGCGTCAGCCCTCTCCCCTCTATGCCTTTGATCCTGAGGGGTGAGGGGGTGGAAGCCCATCTCTACTGACACTTTGTACACATAACCTGATTCTGCACATTCACCAGTAGTCAAGGCCTGGTTCTTAACATTGAAAATAGGAACAGAGTACAAGCATTTATACCCTATACCAGATTGCTGTTATTTGTAGTCCCACAGTTTAAAGTCAGTGATTACTGTGAAGCTTCCTTATACGAATACAGTACATTTCCTGGAAACCTATTTTGTTGCATCAGCATTTAATTGGTATATACCATTTAAACGACAAAGCTAGCTGAAGATCATCTGAACTGTCAAGCAAGGAACATTGAACTACAACTACTTTTCATCTGTATCCCCCCCCTCCACATAGTGAGCATTTACTACTGTGCCAGAGTATTTTATAATTGCATTTGCCAAATAACTGTCTCTCTTAGAGCAGGTTGACAGCTGAAATTGTAATTCTAGTGTTGTACTTGTTTACCTACTATTTGCTGCTTTTATACTTGTTCATCTACTAGATGCTGCTGTCAGGTGAGTGAGCAGTAGAGAGTTGTTTGACATTTCAGTAGTCATTCCCCTGCTCTCCTGTGCCCCACTCTCATGTACAGTATATTGACCTGTTTATACATTTACTGGTTGAATCTAAAAAGCTATAAGAAACATATCTTGTCATTCAATAGAATTTAACCTTCATACTGTTGTGAGGCCTATTTTATGTAGTGTGTTGAGTTATAG
Organism: Glandirana rugosa; assembly: GCA_018402905.1. Taxonomy (NCBI): domain Eukaryota; kingdom Metazoa; phylum Chordata; class Amphibia; order Anura; family Ranidae; genus Glandirana; species Glandirana rugosa. The sequence continues at coordinate 258,684 of BLSH010302288.1, read as the reverse complement.
TTCCTCTTGAATTGCATACTTTGAGTAAACAATATTGATTTTCTCAATCTGGTGTATTTCATCACTGTGTTTTACTAAAAGGGGACCTAACATTGTGAGTGAGCCCAGTGTGTCAGGACTCCCAGGAAAGGGGAAACCGGGGGGGTAGTCTTATCTTGAGACCCTTAAGAGGGCAGCAATACACATCTAGTACATGATGTGTGATATGCAGCACTGCATTTGCATTATGGCCCAGTGTTGCTGACATTGATGCCTCTACACCCATAGCACAAACAGCTAGTGCTCTCAGACATGCCGGCATGTCCTGTACTGGAATTGGGACTACTCTGGAAAAATACAGGCCTCCATGACCCCCCCCTTGTTCCTGTGCGAACACCACGGTAAACGATTTACAGTTATCACAAGCTGATATATATGATGGAAGGCCCAGAGCAGGAGAGGAAACTAAAGAGGACTTCAAGGTTTGGAATGCTTCCTGTGTCCAAGCTATTTGGTCCCCCACCACGACCTTAGAAACAGCAGTTTTGAGTATCTTGTCATAGTGAGAACAGTCGGGAATCCATTGCCTACAGTTATTGATCATCCAAGAAAGGACAGCATATCTTTCTTGGAACCTGGGCGGGGCAGACCCAGAATGGCTTGGATTCTGGACTGACTCACTTTGCATGTACCCTTTGAGAGTGTGAAACCCAGGTACTGTTTTGCCACCTTGTGTCCTTCTGAACCCAGATATTCTAACAGAGATCTACTATGCTGCTTACAAGCCTCTCTGCTAGGGCTGGCCACCAACAAATCATCAACATACATGAGTAGAACAGAACCAAGCCATGGTTGCAACCCTTTAAGAGACTCTCGGAGGACTAGTGAGTAAACTGGCAGAGAATCAGCAAAGCCTTGGGGCATGCACTGCCATGTTAACTGGCGGTGCGCTAACTGCTGTTGATCAAAAAATGTAAAGGCCAGTAGTAGTTGTGCCTCTTCGTCAACAGGAACTGAAAGATAAACAGTACTTAAATCAATAACAGTGTAATATTGGGTGTCACAAGGAATGGAGGTTATCAGTGATGGTACATCTGGGACTATAGGTGCTATGGGTTGCACTGAGTTGTGGATAGCTCTCAAGTCCTGTACAAATCAATAGGAGCCATCCTTCTTTACAGGGTTAATGGGTGTGTTGTAGGGATTAATCACTGGGGTTAATACACCCTGGTCTAGAAATGACTCAATGAAAGGTTACATAGTTACATAGTTAGTCAGGTTGAAAAAAGACACAAGTCCATTTAGTTCAACCCAAAAAAAAAAAAGAAATTATATATAACCAAACAATCCCATATACAATCCTTCACCTATGCAAAGCATGATCCAATTTGCTATAACTGGGGAAAAAATTCCTTCCTGATCCCCCGAGAGGCAATCGGATTATATTAAAGAAAAAAAAAAAACCCAACTTGATTTACCTGAACACAGAAAAAAGTTGGACTGATTGATACATTGATACATTGGAAAGTAACTCAGTAAAGATCTGGTCCCACATAATTGGGGTCACTAATTAGGGATGTTGTGTGGGTAATTGGGACATTTCTTCCTACCGAGGATAACTAAACATGTCCTGAACTCTCGATAGGTGTTGAGTCACGTTGGGTATCGTGGATATCAGGGTCTACATGGTAGTGACTATTGGAGGTAAGGAACACTGTGGGTTATAATGTGACAATAACTA
>BLSH010302288.1:190787-256924 GCA_018402905.1 Glandirana rugosa | reverse complement strand
CAATGATCCACTTTCAGAGGTAGCCAGGAAGAGAAAAATGTTAACACGATCTCCACATTCTAAAGGATATTTACAGAAGAAGACAGCAGATATACATGTAATACTCATATAGGGTGATTTGCTTCATCCCTGTGTATCATCTGAGGCTGTTCACTTCACTAGGTATATGGGGGGTTTACATCCACTTTAAGAAATACAGGGTTAGTGTTAGGTTTAAGCTTAGCTTTGTGAGGTGCACATGGAATGAAACCAATATCCATTTTGTCTTTAGCCCACACTTTGGGGTCAATCTCTGCTAATAAACAAAGAGGTGACTCCATGTGTAACCCTTCTTCCTCATCAAATGTAATAACTGGCTTAACTTTTCCCTGCCTAACAAAATACCTGGACAACCAGGAATGATACTGAAAGAGTGTGTGATAATGTTTTCTCCATCCTTAACCTCCCTGGCGGTGTTCCCGAGTGTGGCCCGGGGTGGATTTTCAGTACCATTATCGGTAACCCCGAGCCACACTCGGGATTGCATTGCTGGATCCAGGCAGCGCTACTTACCTTGTCCCCTGGATCCAGCGATGTCCCCCGCCGTGTCTGCGGGCTGTGTCCGCCGCCAGATGTCTCTGTGTGCCGGGCTCCGTTCCCTGCGAGCGTCGCGTCGCACGGGGACGGAGACCGGCGGGAAATTCAAATAGTGAAACACACCCAGCACATACAGTACACTGTAATCTTATAGATTACATTACTGTATGAAAACATTTTATATCCCCTTTGTCCCTAGTGGGTTGCCCAGTGCCCTGCATGCACTTTTATATTATAAATGTCATTCTTTCTGCCTGGAAACATGAGAATGTCCATAGCAACCAAAAAGTGTCCCTTTGCGTCAAAATTGGTTTCTGATCAGCTAGAAAACAGCGATAGTAAATAAGAATGATTTGCAGAATTGAGTGATACTGATTTTTGGGGAAATTTGTCATCAGAAACTGAAAGTGACGACAGCGACAATTCTGCAAATGAGCAAATTTCAGTGTTTTTGGTTTGATTACATTATTGAATAAATGTTATTACTATTACGTTATTATTTTTGATAATTATTTTTAGTTATTATATAATAATTTATGATTTTATTTATCAAACTTTTTCATACCCGGGATGTCTACTAGACTGTTGTTTGGACAGATTTAAGTGAGTTATTCCTAAGAATTACCGACCTACAATATAAAACGCCAAATTTTCATGCAAAATAATCGTACCGCTTTCAGCACCAAAAATCTGAAATAATCATACCGCCAGGGAGGTTAATGATTTTTAATAGCAGTGTTTTAAATGTTGGTGTAAGTATTCCATTGATTCCTATAGAGGGATCACAAGGGGACGGTGTCCCTGAAATTCCCATATAAGGATCATACTGCTCTAAGATGATGTCCAGGATTTCTTCAAAACAGGATTTACTAAGGCTTGACCGGGTAGCCCCCCCCCCGTATCAATTAGGGTATTGACCTCTACCCCCTCTATATTTAAAGTGAGGATAGGTGAATCTTGAAATTGTGTGGACATCTGGGGGAGCATGGGGATACTTCCTTCAGGGCAACCCTATTGTGGTCTGCTGTGTTCCCACTGCATTTGGTATTTAACTTGGTGTCGCTGTGTTTGTTGTGTTTATCCCTGTTGGTGCATATGGCCCATTTGCTGTGGTATGTATCCCATTTGCTATGACATTGGGTCTCTTTCCATGCTATTGCTAATTAGCCATCAACTAATAGTGTTTGTGATCTATATTGTTCACACTAAGGACAAACAACTTCCTGGAAACAGATTTTATTATTATACCATAGTGTGCGAGGATGGTGGTTGAACATCTTCATATCCTTTCCCCTCATTTAGTGGGCCCTCCTCTAGACCATGCTAGACATGTGCAGAACGGAAAAATTTGTTTTGTTTCAGATATATTTGTTATGTTACTAATTTTGTTTTGGAATTCATTTAGTGTCGTTTTGGAATTCGTTTCTCTTCATTTCGTTTTCGTTAAAGCGGTTGTCTACCCGGAAAAAAAAAAAAAATTAAACCCTGCAAGACAATAGCATAACGAGCTAGTATGCACCGCATACTAGCTCATTATGAAATTCTCACCTTGAAACAAAGATCCGATCAGGCTGCTCGGTCCCCTCTGAGGGAGTGGACATCTTCCCTCAGATCTTGCTTCCGGGTACGCGGCTCCGGCGCTGTGACTGGCCGAAGCCACGAGACATCACTACCGCGCATGGTACGGCACTATTGCTGGGACATGCACGGCGCATGCGCCGGGACATACACTGCGCATGTGCCCTAATGCCGCAGTGGATTAGAGGGGGAATATCTCCTAAACCATACAGGTTTAGGAGATATTCATTTTACCTACAGGTAAGCCTTATTATAGGCTTACCTGTAGGTAAAAGTAAACAAAATGGGTAGACAACCGCTTTAAATTTCATGTCATTCATTCATTTTCTAACGAATCCTAAATATTCGAAAAGATTTGAATTCGGATAGGTCGAATAATGATTGACCAATTCGAGTTCTGTGTGAAGAATAGCTGGTTGTTAAGCAGTGGGCTAGGAAGCCGGCCGCCGCATCCTTGACAATCGATGAATTGGATGCGGTGACACCCACATCCAATTCGCTTAGGTGGGAACCCAGCCTAATACTTATCGCATGCCAAGAAAACATACATCAGTCCACATCAGTTTGTAAAAAAAATGATAAATGCACATCTTTTTTGCAGGTAAAAAAAATGTGCATTTATTATTTTTTTTTACTAGGAGCCTGCAAAGCATTGCACCCAGTAGATCATCAGATCACGTGTGCAATGCAGGGCTTTTGCAGACTGTCGATGTAAGCTGTCTGCTCATACCTCATCCGGGCAGGCAGTTGCACACTGACAGAAGCATCAATGAACTACCTAGAGCCCTCAACAGCGCCCTGGTAGTTCATTGCGAACTACAAGCTGAGAACCACAAAGGCTGTCGGTACTTGTAGTTCTCCCATTCACAGAACTCTGTGAATGAATGATGCGATCAGGTGGGCAGAGCCCTGCATGGCCGCATTTTTTTAAATTTTGACAGCGGGTGTGGGGAGAAGATCCCTCACTCACTGTCACAACGGGGATTGGGGGGATGTGGAGGCTGCTGCAACAGTAACATTTTACATGTTCCGCCCTGAATACAGGTGTAACATATGCGACGTTATGCAGGGCGCAATAATGGACGGGCATGTGATCATGTTGAGGCAACTAGTGAGAGTCCAACCTGGGTTTTGCCAACCACCATGGCAGAGCTGGTTCTGGCCCGGACTTTCTGGTCCACTCAAACCCCTCTCCACCTGCATTTAATGACCAGGGAGAGAGCAGAGGAAAGCTCTATCCTGGATCTCAGAGGGAGAAAGCTGAGTAAGCTCTGTGTGCTAATTTGGACTCAAAAGATCAAGGTTTGCACTGTGCTTATGTTTTGTGAGTGTCGGGGACAACCCCACACTATATAGAGAGGAACCTGTTTCTTTAGGTTAGCGCCAGATGGTGAGGTTTTGTTTTCTGTTTTTCTTTATGTGTTTTGAGCTTGCAAACCTGTAATAATAAACCTGGCAAGCTGCCAGATTTTAAAGAAACTGAACTCCATGCTGAATCCTTCCCTCTAAAAAGTGATCCCCACAAGCTAATCTCCCACACATGTAGCATGTTACAAAAGGTGAACTTATCCTTTAAAAAGTACATTCACAATTTGCAATAACTATCTTTTTATTGGCTTCTTTTTTTTCAGATTGCCCTAGGCTTTGTACAGTTTGGATTTGTTGCAATATATCTCTCTGAATCATTTGTGCGTGGTTTTATGACAGCTGCTGGCTTGCAGATTCTTCTTTCTGTGCTCAAGTATATATTTGGAGTCACCGTTCCACCATACAGTGGCCCTCTGGCCATTATATATGTAAGTCAGCCTTTAATACTTTCTAGCCCAGGGGTGATCAACTAGATACTGTACTTAGGCCAAATTAGGCAGGTTCAGTATGCTTTGGTAGATTAACAATAACTCTGACTAATGTTCCTAAGCAATTTTTATGTGGACTTGGAGATTGCGCTGGACTGACTCAGCTGGTTGTAATTCGATGGTTAGGTAGTGGTAGTGGTAGAGTGGAAGAGTTCTCTTCTGATGCTTTCTGCCCCACTACACCTGGAAGGTGATGGTGAGCACTTATTGGGTGCCTGGGCTGCTGTCTTTGAGTACGGCCTTAAAGGTCATTTCCACATGTACTGGAAGGAGTAGGAAAGGGGGAGCACCCAATATCCTATGAACTGCAAAAAGGGTATAATTTGTAATTGTTTATTGAAAGTAGCAAAGAATCCAACTCGTTTTGGGGGAAAAGACTCCCCCTTCCTCAGTAAAATGTAAGAAAGTATACAGAAATATATATATATATATATATATATATATATATAAAAATGTACAGATGCCCCTCCTCTGGCTCCCCCGTCACCTTCGCCCACCGTTACGGACCCCGCTAATGCTTCATAGCCTGCAGGTCTGGGATTCCGTACACTACTCCGCCGGCTTAATGTCACCCTTTTTGCCCTTGTTTCTGATCACTAATAATGATCTTTATCCCCAGGCTTAGTCCAACCACAGACATTCTCCTGGTGGGTCGCTAATGGGTTCTCACACGTCCGACATTTTCTAACGACCAAATCATTGTCAACGTGGGCCTCGCTTCGGGAGTCCCATGAGGCGGAATTCTTCCGCCATCTTCAATTGCAACATTGGCTCACCTCATCGCGTAGAACCTCCTCATACCCATTCCAAAAAACCTAATTTGAACACACTTGACTACGCTCTCCGGGCCTCATTTCAGCCCTCTATGCTTCTATGAATAGCCGCTATTCTACCCCTCTCACCTACATAGCTCAGTGGGAACGAGACTTGGCAACTGAGATAGACTTGGTGGATTGGAGCAGTGCCTGATCTTCAGTGGCCAGATGCCCATTTAACACAGCCACCTTAGAGGCGGCTTATAAGGTACTTCTCCTTTGGTATTGCCTGTCCCTGCCTGTATTGTCCATGCCAATCTACACTACAGTGACTGTTGTTTCCGGGGCTGTGGCCATCGGGGTGATGTCCTTCACACATGGTGGACATGCCCTAGACTAATTCATTTTTGGTCTTGAGTTTTTGGCCTCCTATTCACTTTATTCTACCTCCCTATACAAAGAGAAGCCAAGTTTGCCCTAATACATTGCCCAATTCTGGGCCTGTTTGCTTACCTGTGGAAACTCACTTCCTATCTATTTTTGTCAGCTAAAAGAATGATTGCCTAGGCTTGGAGGAAACCATCTGTTCCCTTCCAGGGGGGTAAGAGATCACATGACCGTGTTGATGCTCAACGAGCATATGCATGCTAAGTTTCTGAAAGTCTGGGAACCATGCCTGTCTTATGCCTTTCGTACCCTCCCCCACTGCCAGCTTGGGTCTCCTGTGATGGACGACCTCGATGTTCTCGGGTCCTTCCCTCTCCCCCCTCTCTAGGCCTCTAAACTGGACCCTTTCCTCGCTAATCTTTCTCATCCTCTCCCTGGTTCCCTACCCATCAGGTGCGCCCTCCTCTCTTTTCTTAGCGCCACCTTTTTGCCTATCTTTCTCCTGGTTTCTGACTTATTCCTTCTTCTTAAATTGGTATAGGCTATAAATTGCACCACTATATGGACTCTGATGGGCCTCGTGCATACCCTGCTGCTGGGAACCTCCCTATGATGAAAAGGCCTATCTCCTGTTGTTACATTAGTTCGCTTTTTCACACTGCTGCATTTGCTTATTTTTGTATGCTAACTTTTGTCACCACTGTCAACACTAGCCCCTGCGTGGGCAGAACATATTAGCTACTTGTTAAATCGAATAAAAATGAGTGAAACAGAGAAATGTACAGATGCAAGTTAAACATCATTTACACAATAAAATATAATTATATACCAAAACTTCTTATAAAAGGTAAATCATCTGAAAATTCTATATAAAATATACATAAAATATAAAAAGGCTACAATAAAGCTCCATATAAAAACATACATATTTTGCATATTATTCAAAAGTGCTAATAAACTGGGGCAGGAGATAACAGCAATAAAATAAGTGAGAAAAATCTATTTAAAAAGCTAGCGACCGAGCACATGTTGAGATCTCTCTGTTTAACGTTCGGAAGTCTTATACTTATGAGCATTTTGAGGGAAAGGCATTCTTGTGCTTATGCTCAATTTAGCATCTGTTTACCCATTGCGCCTTATATGACATTGTCTTGTTGCTTTAATAAAAATATTGACAATTAAAAACCTAGCGTCCTGAACTATATTGTCACTCTCCTATTATTTTTAAAGGCAAAACAATAGATGTATGTGACCATTATATGATGTAAATATATAGAGTATCTCACAAAAGTACACCCCTCCCATTTTTGTAAATATTTTATTATATATTTTCATGTGACAACACTGAAGAAATTACACTTTGCTACAATGTAAAGTAGTGAGTGTACAGCTTGTATAACAGTGTAAATTTGCTGTCCCCTCAAAATAATTCAATACACAGCCATTAATGTCTAAACCGCTGGCAACAAAAGTGAGTACACCCCTAAGGTCTCAGGTGTGAATGGGGAGCAGGTGTGTTAAATTAGGTGTTATCACTCTCACTCTCTCATACTAGCCACAGGACGTTCAACATGGTACCTCATGGCAAAGAGCTCTCTAAAGATGTGAAAAAAAAAATGTTGCTCTACATAGAGATGGCCTAGGCTATAAGAATATTGCTAAGTCCCTGATACTGAGCTGTAGCACGGTGGCCAAGACCATACAGCAGTTTAACAGGACAGGTTCCACTCAGAACAGGCCTCGCCATGGTAGACCAAAGAAGTTTAGTGCACTTGCTCAGCGTCATATCCGGAGGTTGTCTTTCATAAATAAATGTATGAGTGCTGCCAGCATTGCTGCAGAGGTTGAAGGGGTGGGGGATCAGCCTGTAAGTGCTCAGACCATACTCCGCACACTGCATTAAATTGGTATGCATGGCTGTCATCCCAGAAGGAAGCCTCTTCTAAAGATGATGCACAAGAAAGCCCGCAAATAGTAGTAGAAGATGATCCCCTCCCTTTGGAGACTGGCCCGCAGGGCAGTATTCCAACATAACGACCCCAAACACACCTCCAAGATGACCACTGCCTTGGTAAAGGTGATGGACTGGCCAAGCATGTCATCATGGAGGAGTGGAAGAGGACACCAGTGGCAACCTGTGAAGCTCTGGTGAACTGCATGCTCAAGAGGGTTAAGGCAGTGCTGGAAAATAATGGTGGCCACACAAAATATTGACACTTTAGGCCCAATTTGGACATTTTCACTTAGGGGTGTATTCACTTTTGTTACCTGTAGTTTAGACATTAATGGCTGTGTTTTGAGTTATTTTGAGGGGACAGCACATTTACTGTTATACAAGCTGTACACTCACTACTTTACATTATAGCAAAGTGCCATTTCTTCAGTGTTGTCACATGAAAAGATATAATAACATATTTACAAAAATGTGAAGGGTGTACTCACTTTTGTGTATATAGTCACACACCCGTGTGGGATTTTCTCCGTTCACTATCTACAAAAAGTAGCAGGTTGTAGATGCCACCTTTGAAAGTCACAACATCTGCAATGACTATATATATATATATATATATATATATTTACATTATATAATGGCCACATACATATATTGTTTTGCCTTTTAAAATACTAGGAGAGTGACAATATTGTTCAGGACGTAATCTTTTTAAATAGATTTTTCTCAATTATTTTATTGCGCGTATCTCCTGACCCACTTTTATTAGCACTTTTGAATAATATGCAAAATATTTATATTTTTATATGGAGCTTTGTTGTAGCTTTTTTGTATTTTATATTTTTTGTATATTTTATATAGAATTTTCAGATGATTTACCTTTTATAAGAAGTTTTGGTATATAATTATATTTTAGCATGTAAATGATGTTTAACTTGTATCTCTACGTTTATATATATATATATATATATATATATATATATATATATGTTTCTGTATACTCTCTTACTTTTTTCTTGACAGTCCTGAGGAAGGGGGGAGTCTTTTTCCCCTGAAACACGTTGGCTTGACCATTTTTTGGTATTTTCAATAAACAATTACAAATTATACCCTTTTGGCATTGCGTTGGATATTGGGTGCTCCCTCCTTTCCTACCACTTATAGAATGCTTATGAATTGATTTGTTAACTAAAAAAAAAAAAAACAACACTATTTTTAAACATTTTAATTATTTGTAATAATGCAAATCAAATATTATAATTCTTCCTTTAATACTGCAATTTCAATAATAAACAAAGGCACACTTCCATAATGATGATGATGAGGTGGGGTTTTTAGTGGCAGCCAAGTCACAGTTTGCAGTTGCACACAGTGTTGACTACAAGCTATCTCAAGGGAAATGTAGATTAACATTCCCTGAGCAGGAGACATTGTACAGAGGAAAGTTATCTACAGGGGGGAAACGTTAATTATTGCATAACTATTCCATTTTTTTTTTTTCATTTTGTGTTTTTTTTTTCCCTCCGGCAGACATTTATAGATATCTGTAAAAAACTGGGACAAACCAATGTGGCATCATTAGTGTTTGCTTTGGTCAGCATAGTGCTGCTAATCACTGTGAAGGAGTTGAATCTCAAATATATGCATAAGATCCATTTTCCCATCCCCATGGAGATTATCATCGTAAGTGTCACCCACAAAGTTGTAAAAATAAGGTTGTGGTAAAAATAAGGAGGCTATTTATAAATCATTGAGTGTAACATTCACTGGTGAGTCATTTGTTTTGATTTTAAAAATCAGTCACCTGCACATTTACTGTATCAAGCAAAATTACTGACATTCATCAACATCTAGATTTCTTCCACATTCACAGAAAACCTTTGCCTTGCACATTAACTATTGTCAATTTTAAAACATGTTTGAGTCTGGGTTCACACTGACAGCGGGAATGAAATTGTGCAAGTTCACCTGAACTTGCACGATTTCATTCTCGCCGGTCAGTCCCGACTTCGGGGGCGATTTCAGAGATATCTGTGAGGGTTGCTGCACAGATGTCTATGGAAATCGCACCCCGAAGTCACCAAAAACTAGTACAGAAACTTTTGGGAATCGGTGCGGTGCCGCCATGGCAGCACACACATGTGGTTGTGACCCCGCCTCCACAACCTGATCAGACCAAATAGCTATAAAAGAAAGTAGTTGACCCCCCCCCCCAGCATTCGTTCCCCTTCAATCAAGAGATTGTGCTTCCAGCGTTATCTACAGAACAAGGTGAGCCTCACCCGCTGGACGTTAAGAGTTCCATCCTGGTGTACCTGGTGGCAACCTCTTCCTTTAGAAAATCAGACAGTCTACTAATAATCCCACACGGTTATAGGAGAGATCAAGCCGCGTCTTCACGCACCATTGCGACGTGGCTGGTGAGGTTCATCAAGAAAGCATACATTACCTAGCAAATTCCGATACCAGAGGGCTTGAGGGCTCATTCCACCAGGGCAGTGGCAACATTGTGGGCAGCATACTGCAGGGTGTCCGCAGAAAGGATTTGTAAGGCTGCAACTTGGTCCTCTAAAAACACGTTCATGACACACTACAAAGTAGACTTTGCACAGTTAACAACTGTGGAGTCCGGGAAGTCTGTGATACAGGCAAACTCATCTGTTACCTGCTAAATAAATGTACTTTTCTAGCACCCACCCAGTCTGCGAGTTATTTCACATGTATTTGCTGCCATGATGTGACAGGAAAATGGAAAATTGTATACTCATCTTTACGTAATTTTCCTTTCCTGTCGTATCTCATGGCATACAGACTCCCACCCTTCGTTTTAGGTGATCTATACAGAGAATGCTATGGGGGGGGGGGGGGGTCAACTACTTTCTTTTATACATATTTGGTCCTATCAGGTTGTTGAGGCGGAGTCACAACCCCATGTGTATGCTGCCATGAGATACGATAGGCAAGGAAAATTATGGAAAGGTGAGTATCCAATTTTCCGTTTTCTTTAAAATTCTTTATAATAGTGGTAAAAAAATATGTAAGGATTTGGATAAATCACTAGGTTGTAAAAAAATAAAAATAAATGAAAAAAAGTATTGTAACTTTAATTCTAATATATATATATATATCATATATACAGTATATATAGTAATCAGAAAAAAGCATTGAGAATATGTAAATTAATAATATCAACCCATAAAAATTGCTATCATTAAAGAATAACATATAAAATTTTAAAGCGGAGTTCCACCCAAAAGTGGAGCTTCTACTTTAAAGGAAGGTGTACCCCTGACATGCCACAATTGGGATGTCATTTTATTTGGGGGGGACCGGGGACCTGTGAAGCCAAGGCCGGGTGCCCACACTTGTTGGTAGCGAGCCGAGGTGTGCACCCAAGGACGGACAATCTGGAAGCAGTCTGGAGCAGTGAGATACACCTGTTGCCTAGCCCACACTTGTGATGCCAGAGCCGCCGAGGGGAGGGGGAAAAGAGCGAGCCCTCGGGTGACCGCATCGCTGGAGCCTGGGACAAGTGAGTGTCCGATTGTTAAAAGTCAGCAGCTACACTTTTTGTAGCTGCTGACTATTAACTGAGTGGATTTCCACCTCAAAAGCAGAATATGCAAGGTACACTAAATAGTGGTAATAGTGGTGATTAAAGAAAATATTTGGAGTGGGATTATTGAAAATCATTTATTAACCAATCCTGTTTTTAACAAATACGTGGTTTTAGCATACAGATGATGCACGGTAGACTCTTTTGCGATTTAGCCAATATGATCTATCTATAAAGATGATTAAAATACCCAAAGATAAAACACAAATATGTGTAAACTAACCCCATTTTCCAAAGATCTCCACACATAATAAACATTTACATTCAGGATTCATTCACACTGTCTGCACCCTAAATGCTCGATTTTAATGTGTGGGCAGCTGTCCCATGTGGAAAGTTTTCCTTTGTAGTGAACTGTGGTGAGGTGTGATACGCATTTCAGTGCACCTCATTGTTTGTTTGTTTTCTTTTGTTATTTGAAGTTTTCATTCATGTATCCAAACAGTGCTGTACTTTGCGCTGTAGTGTTTGTGACATGTGGCGCCATCCAATGCACTGTAGAAATATGCAGCATACCTGCATTTCTACATACTGCACTGCACCGCACATAACATCAGCAGTGTGGTGTGAGGGGGCACAGTAAAAAATAATTTTTCTACCTGCCTTTACTGTGACTGCCATTTTTTTATTGCAGGAAAAATTCCAGTCACCTCACATAGTGTGAACTACCTCTCGATAAATAGGGATGAGCTCCCGGTTCGACTCGAACATCGGGTGTTCGTTTGTTCAGGCCATTCCGAACATTATGGGGCGTTCGCGGAAACTTTGTGGGCCCCATAATACATTCCAATGGAGAAGGAATTCCACCTGCTGATTGGCCAAAGCATGCACATGACCTGCATGCTTTGGCCAATCAGTGGGCGGCCTGCTGTGAGAGCTTTGATTGGCTAAAGGCAGGGTGCCTTTAGCTAATCACTGCTCAGCAGCCTCAATCCACGCCCCACACTATATAAAGCCGTTTGTACAGTGGCTGTAGTGTGTGAAAAGGGGGTGATAGAGAGGTAGTTTAGGTTGCAGATTGCAGGTAGTTTAGTAAGATAGCTATTGTAAAAAAAAAAAAGATAGATCGACAGATATAAAGATAGATAGACAGATAGATAGATAGATAGATAGATAGATAGATAGATAGATAGATAGATAGATAGATAGATAGAGCTATCTGTATACAGTCAGGCAGTGCAAGAATATATATATATATATATATATATATATACGGTATATAGCACACTTGATGTGGTGTCTTAAAATATATAGAGTTTTTAACCCCTTAACCCTCGGAACCCTTTTTTACATTTGTTGTTTATAAGTTAAAATCAGTTTTTTTTATAGAAAATTACTTAGAACCCCCAAACTTTAGATATGTTTTTCAAACACCCTAGAGAATAAAATGGTGATCGGTGCAATACTTTTTGTAACACTTGCGCAGCGGTCTTTTAAGCATGTTTTTTTTTAAATCACTTTTTTGAGTTAAAAAATAGCTGTTTTTGGTGTCCTGAATACTGTGAAGTGTAAAAGAGGCCTAAAAGTCTAAGTCTAAAAGACCCCCCATCCCTCCATAAAGAGTACCTGTCACCATATATTACTATCACAAGGGATGTTCACATTCCTTGTGATAGCAATAAAAGTGATCAGATTTTTTTTTTTTAACAGAACAGTGTTAAAAGAAAAAAATAAAACAAATTAAAAAAAATTTTTTTTAAAGCGCCACAGTTCCTACGAGCTTGTGCAGCAAAGAAAACACATACGTTAGTCGTGCCCGCATATGAAAGCACATGTGAGCAATAATTCTAGAAAAAGGCGTCCTCCGCACCTTTAACCTAGTAACTGTTAAAAAAATTTAAAGCATCGCCTAAGGAGATTTTTAAGTACCAGTATTTGTCGCCATTCCGCAAGTGTGCACAATTTTCAACTGTAACATGTATGGTATCTGTTTACTCGGCGTAACATCCTCTTTCACAATATACAAAAAAATTGGGCTAACTTTACTGTTGTCTTATTCTTTAACTCAAAAAAGCAATTTTTTTCCCAAAAAATTGCGCTTGAAAGACCGCTGTGCAAATGCCGTGTGACAGATAGTATTGCAACGATCGCCATTTTATTCTCTAGGGTGTTCAAAAAAAATAAAAATGTTTGCAGGTTCTAAGTAATTTTCTAGCAAAAAAAATTATTTTAACTTGTAAACAACAAGTGTAAAAAACGGCTCCAGGCTTTAAGTGGTTAAACTAATTTACAACAGCAGGTCCCATTCCTGCGCCCAACAAGAGTAACTGCAAGGGGTTACAGTGTTCTGGCACCAATTTTTCAACACCTGTTTGACTGGGTCATGTCATCACAATTTTTAAAATAATTACAGCGGGGCCCGCACCAAAATTAAAAAAAAAAGTTACATAGGGTTCCCTCCCAAAGTCTGTACCCAGGTCTGGTATGGATTTTAAGGGGAACCCCGAGCCAAATTAAAAAAAAAATGGAGTGGGGTCCCCCTCAAAATCCAAACCAGACCCTTATCCGAGCACGCAGCCCTGGCATGGCAGGAGAGGGTGGGGAAAAGCGAGCGCCCCTACCCCTTTGAACCATACCAGGCCACATGCCCTCAACATGGGGAGGATGCATTGAGGACGTCCCCAAAGCACCTTGTCCCCATGTTGATGGGGAGAAGGGCCTCATCCCCACAACCCTGGCAGGTGGTTGTGAGGGTCTGCGGGCAGGGGGCTTATCAGAATCTGGAAGCCCCCTTTAATAAGGGAGCCCCCAGATCCTGACCCCCCTATGTGAATAGGTAAGGGGTACATTGGACCCCTACCCATTCACCAAAAAGGAGTGTAGTGGTAAAAAAAAAACAAGAGTCAGTTTTTGACAAGTCCTTTATTGTGTAAAATAGCTCTTTTCTTCCTCCATCTTCTCCTGGCCCGGTCCTTCTTCTGGTCTTCTGCTTCTTCTTTTAGTCTTCTTGCTTCCTCTCTTCATCTTCAATGTTTATCTTCTTCTTCTTTCTTCTTTGACCGCCGCTCTCCCCGCTGCTACAGCCTGGCCCCTGTGCGTTTTATAGAATGGGCGGTCTTCATAATGACACATAATGACGGGGCCACCCAGTGACATAATCGACTGAACCCACCCCCTTCTGACATTATGCGCTGTCAGAGGGGGCGGGTCACCCATTTACGTCACTGGGTGGCCCCGGCCCTTCTTATAAAAGAACTGTCATTGTGAAGACCGCCCATTCTGGGAGATGCGCAGGGGCCGGGCTGCAGCAGCGGGGAGAGCGGCGGCGGTGAAAGAAGAAGAAGATGAAGATTGAAGTCGAAGAGAGGAAGCAAGAAGACTGAAAGAAGAAGCAGAAGAAGGACTGGGGCAGGAGAAGATGGAGGAAGACTGGAGGAAGAAATAAGAATGAAGACAAGAGCTATTTTACACAATAAAGGACTTGTCAAAAACTGCCTCTTGTTTTTTGTACCACTACACTCCTTTTTTGGTGAATGGGTAGGGGTACAATGTACCCCATACCTATTCACATGGGGGGGGCCGGGATCTGGGGGCCCCCCTTATCAGATTCCGATAAGCCCCACGCCCGTAGACCCCCACAAGGCTTGTGGGGAAGAGGCTTTTGTCCCTATCAACAAAAAGCATCCATACTCCCCCATGTTTAGGGCATGTAGCCTTGTACGCCCCCCCCCCCCCGGATCCTAACCGGCCAGGGCTGCATGCTCGGATAAGGGTCTGGTTTGGATTTTAGGGGGAACCCTACTTCAATTTTTTGTAAAATTTGGTGCAGGGTTCCCCTTAATATCCAAGCCAGACCCAAAGAGCCTAGTTTGGACTGGGGGGCACACACTTTTTTTCAGCAATTTTTTAGTATATTGCCGGCAATACACTACAGCCGCAATTTTAAATGGAAATGTCATTTTGCTCTGGCTATGTTCTACAACTCACAGAGATGCGCCCCCTTTAACACACAGACTAAGGATGCCCCCCAGGCACAATATTTAAACACATTTTTCTTTTTTTTCACTTTAAGCATCATTAAAATCATTGCTCCTGAAAAAAACGATCAATTTAAAAACATTTTTTTCATTGATTCATGTACCCTAGGGCAGGACCCGGGTCCCCATACACTTTTTAGGGTAATAACATCATATATATGCCTTTAAAATGAGCACTTTTGATTTTTCATGTTTGAGTCCCATAGACTTTAAAGCGGTTGTCTACCCATTTTGTTTACTTTTACCTACAGGTAAGCCTATAATAAGGCATACCTGTAGGTAAAATGAATATCTTCTAAACCTGTATGGTTTAGAAGATATTCCCTTTCTAATTCAATGCGGCATTACGGCGCATGCGCCGTTTATGTCCCGGCGCATGCGCCGTGTATGTACCGGCAAAGGCCCGGCATTAGCCGGGAAAGATTGCTCCTGCGTGCATGCGCGGGAGTGACGTCTTGTGGCTCCGGCCAGTCACAGCGCCGGAGCCGCGTACCCGGAAACAAGATCCATGGGAAGATGTCCGCTTCCTCAGAGGGGACCGAGCAGCCCGGTCGGATCTTCGTTTCAAGGTGAGTATTTCATAATGAGCTAGTATGCGGTGCATACTAGCTCATTATGCTATTGTCTTGCAGGTTTTTATTTATTTATTTTTTTTAGGGTAGACAACCGCTTTAATGGTGTTCGAATGTTTGCGCAAACTTTTTGTCTGTTCGCATATTCTGGTGCGAACCGAATTGGGGGTTGTTCGGCTCATCTCTATCAATAAAAATTTAGGCTCCTTTCACACGGGTGTTCCGTTCAGGTCCGCCTGTCAATTTTTCAGGCAGACCTGAACAGACCCCCATTCTCCTCTATGGAGAGACGGATGTCCTAGGGTTGCCACATCATCCTTTAATCCAGGACACATATTAATTACACAGGTTCTGTGGCTGGTTAAGGTGGTAATTAAACTCACTTGGTGCCTTATCTGCATTAAATTAGCCTCAGAACTTGTATAATTCATATGTGTCCTGGATTAAAGGGATGATGTGGCAACTCTAGGATGTCCGCTGACATCCGCCGCTCTCCAATCTGATCCGTGGTCCGTAAAGTCTGATGGATGGAAACCCTATTTTTCCATCCATCTGGGGATTGGACAGACGGTCCGTTGTCATCCGATTTCCCATAGAGGAGAGCGACGCTCTGACAGATCCGTTACCGCACAGTGAGTGGAGACGGATTTGTCATCCGCTGGCTCAGTGGGGATCATCAAAGCGATCCCCGTTGAGCAAAAATGGACCCCGCACATGAAATGCCCGTGTGAAAGGGGCCTAACCAAAAATACTCCCCCTAAGCATTACATTTTAAACTGTAAGCCTTCACAAACAGGGGCTTCCTAACCCCCTTGTCTTGCTTTGTATTGTAACTGTAATGTCTCCTTTTATCTTGTAAAGCTCTCCTCAAACGTTTGGCACTATATATTCTGTATAATATAAATTATCAAAATTAAGAAATTGCAGTTTCGTGGGTTTGAGCATTCACTGACATCACATTCATTGCTTTTTAAATACCGTGTGTTAATTGTTGCTGAATGTCAATAAATCCATCACGATGCATGTGACTAGATTCCTCAGAATTTTATAAATATGCCTCTAAATTTTAATATGTTATTCTCATTCAATACAGAATGTATATATTTTTTTTTATGTTACTTTAGTGTGTTAAATAAAATATATATGTTTATAGGTCATTATTGCTACAGCCATCTCTGGTAGTTTTAACCTTCCTGAAAAGTATCACATGGATATTGTGGGACAGATCCCTCTAGGGTATGTATTTAAAATATACATTGGTAAAGCATTACAAAGAAATCGGCGACAAATATATACTTCCTACCTATCACACCAGGTATTATGTCTTGTATCACACCCCACCCTACCCCATCAACTAGCTAGTCATAGTATTGAATCAACAAGATCAGACATCATAGGCACACTGATCCTGAAATTAACAATGAAGAGCTTTTTGAAAACTTTCATTAACCATGATTATTTGTTACTAATTCATAATGTGCAGGTGGGTGTGTACTCCCTTGGCAGTCCTGCCACCCTAGCCTTATGTTTTCTATTTAGAAATGCAATCCTACTAACTACCTGTACATGCTGTTATTTCTAAGGTCTTGGCCATTTCTGCAGAAAACCAACCAGTGCCAGAATGCCAAAAGTACTAAACTATTTATTTATTTTATTTATTTCAGGTACTTAAATAGCGCCGTCAATTTACGCAGAGCTTTACATATACATTGTGCATTCACAGCAGTCCTTACGTTCAAGGAGCTTACAATCTAAGGTCCCTAGCTCACATTCATACATACACACATGGGCGTCCGCAAGGGGGGGGGCGAGTGCCCCCCCCCCCCGGAATCTGGGGTCCGCTGGGAATTTGCCAGTGTCCGGTGAGTCCAGCCTCCAGTGTCACTCACCACAGCGCAGTGCAGAGTAGACTGTCACTGAGTCTGTGCATGGGTAAGCGTGAGAAACAGATCCTGTTGGTGCAGTATGCCGCCGGCGCCACCCACTCTGACCAGATGGAGGACTGAGGGAGCCTGAAGGAGGTCTGCTGATGAGCGTGACCATGACCATCCGAGCCCAAGGAAGGACTGTCTAGGAGGAGGAAGACTGCCCTATGCCTAGGCCGCAGAGGCACAGACGGCAGCCAGTCAGTGAAGTGATATCACTTATCATCACCAGACATCAATCATCACCAGCAGCGGTCAGTGCCTGATCATCTGAGGTAAGGAGGACTCTGAGGACTTGTGTCGCCGCCTAGACAGCAGTCATCAGACAGACAACATCAGTAATCATCAGTGTCTAGTCCAGTCACAGCTCACAGAGTGGCACACTGGCATTGGCCATAGGATAAGAAGATTAAGAGTGAAGAACCAGAGCTATCCCCTGTCCTCCTGTTACTGTACAGTTATATATACACCCACCTTCTGTTCCTTCTTGTATTCCTCCATCATCACTGACTGCAGTGTATATATAGCTGTATACAGGACAGATGATGTATATCTGTAGTCAGTAATGATGGAGGAATGTCTCTATATACAGGAAGGAAGGTGGGTCTATATATAGCTGTATACACCCACCTTCCTTCCTTTACAGTATATAGAGACTTTCCTCCATCATCACTGACTGCAGATATACATCATCTGTCCTGTATACAGCTATATATACACCCACCTTCCTTCTTGTTACTGTATATACTAATACCATCCACTCCCTCTATTTACCCTTGGTACTGTACAGGCCGCATTTGATGGGCACAATGAAGCTGCAACTGATGGGCACAGTGAGGCCGCATTTGATGGGCACAGTGAGGCCGCATTTGATGGGCACAGTAAGGCCGCATTTGATGGGCACAGTGAGGTTGAAATTGATGGGCACAGTGAGGCTTCATATGAGGGGCACAGTGAGGCTGCAACTAATGGGCACAGCGAGGCTGCGTTTGATGGACACAGTGAGGCCACATTTCTCAAACCTTTGCATGCCTGCGCTTTAAGTGATAATGACTAAGCCCCTCCCCTTCATGACTTTGTTACAAAGGGGCGGAGCATGGGTGATCTTAAAATGTTGCCCCCCCCTGGAAAAGTTCTGCGGACGCCCATGCATACACATACTAGGGCAATTTTAGACAGGATCCAATTAACCTACTAGCATGTCTTTGAAGTGTGGGAGGAAACTGGAGCACCTGGAGGAAACCCACGCAGGCACAGGGAGAACATGCAAACTCCATGCAGGTAGTGTTGCGGTCATATCTAATTATGTATCAAACACAGTGGAATAAAGCCATTTCCTTATTTACCATATCACATACTCATCTGTTTCAGCCCCGGTTCACATAGGTGCGACTTCCCACATCGCACCCGACTCGCACGGCAGTTCACACTGCCCTATGCGAACTGAAGGGAGGTGTCAATACATTGTTAACGACACCCCTTTTTCATTTCACATATCACAGTGCGAACTGCAAAGTCGCACAGAAATCGGATCTCATGGGTGTGAACAAACTGGTGCGGACCAAAAAAAGGGTCCTGTGCGAGTTTGGTCCAAATGCGATGCGATATCAGCCATACAACCTGTATGGCTAAAATTGCATTGCACGGACATCGCATATGATTTGCACTGCAGTGCCGTGTGAATCATATGCGATCGCGCAGAGCGCATATATGTGAACCAGGCCTCAGATACTCTATAGCCAAAGTCAGAATCATATTCTGACAAATAAACTGTCACTTTTGGGACACAGTACAAACACGGTACCGTGTAAAACATTTTCTGTTTAATAAAATATAAAGTAGTTAGAAACAAATGTTTTGCCCAGGGGCATATCATCAAATCAGTGTACCCGTGTGCAAGATCAAAAGTGGGCCCTATGCTTCGCGCACCACTGCGAAAAGTGGGCATGATTTAAATTACGCTAAATATTGGACGTGGTTAAATAGAGTCTGAGATAACTTACATGTGCTAGTGTTGAAAAGGGAATGACGGGTGTGTTTACTTTTGTACATTGGCGTATGTTAGGAGGGGGTTTCAAAGTGGCTGGGTGCAACTATTGTTTGACACTTTTATTTTTTCACTAAAACAAAAGTCTGCTATGTGATATAATGTTGCTTTCCTAGGTTCTCCTTGATGAAACACCAAGAATCTTTTAGACCTATGTAGCGTCACATGCCCTCCATTAAAGCTAATAGAGAAGTGTTTGCTCCATTAGTTTCCAGGGGTCAGATAAAGGAATGATTTTCATTTGAAAGCCAATGGCAGGCTTATAAAGTATACACACCCTCCCGCTGCTACAGTGGGAAGCAATGTATTTAAGTTTTAAGAAAAGCCAAAAACCATATTTCTCCATTTCCATGAAGGTTAGGTTAATATAACCAGAACAGTGTTCCCCCTTACATCAGAGTCTGCACAATTACCCCTTACAGTGCAAGGGGTACTCTGATGTAAAGGAGAATGCAGTGGCTCATGATGCAAGGGGGGAATGCTGCAGACTTTGGTGTGAAGGGGAACTCTGATTTAAGGTGGTCTCTGGTCACCAGAGCCCCCCTTACATCAGAATCCACAGCGTTCCCACTTACATCAGGGTCTGCAGTGTTGCCCTTTCCATCAGGGTCCACAGAGTTTCCCCTTACACTGGGTACGTTTCCTGCAGACTCTGATGTAAAGGGAAACTCTGAGAACATTCATTTAAGGGGGGACACTGAAATGTGGGGGGGGGCTGTAGTGACCACAGACCAGCTTCTGCCGAGTGAAAACACCAAGGTGAGGGGAGGCTACTGATATAAGTGAAACCTTTATATCAGTGCCCCCCTTACCTTAGTGTATTCACTCCCCCCTTACATCAGTGACCCCCCCCCTCAGACTGGCCTGGTGGTGCTGTCACTAACTTCCTCTCAGGTGCGCCGTGCAGGGCTCAGTCAGATGGCCCTCTCCAGGGTCCGGCTTGGCAACTATTTTTTACAATCAGTAGTTCTTTATTGAAGGATAATAAACAATACAAAATTATAAATAAACATAAAAGGCAAAGATATCAGTGACAGTATTGAATAATTATAAGAAGAATCATTATAACATTGTAGCGACCTACAGATAACATCCAGGGCACATATATGGAGAGAGAAAGTTTACCAGTATTATTGAATCTTTTATCCCCATCTCATAATTCGGATCCAGCCATGTAGGATTGAGTGAGGAGTGGGGGAATATTTTGCTCTACTTTGACATCCAACTAACTCATATAGGGGAACGAGTGGGGTAATGGTTATTGGGAAATCCATGGTAACCTTACCTTGTCGAACTTCCATGGACAACCACGGCTAAGGTATGTCAATTTGTATAAGGGGATTGCAGCATTAATCCTGGCCTCCCAGGAGGAGAGCGAGAGTGGGGCAGGGGAGGACCACTTACAGAGGATCTCCTTTTTGGCATAAAATAATAGAAATGATAATAGTAGTTTACTATGGTGGGATCTCTGGGCTTCCTCGTGTAGGCCCAATAGAGCCAATTTGGGTAGAAAGGGGGCCGATACCTCCAATCTCCCATTAATTTGTTCAAAGACACCCATCCAAAAAGCATATATCACTGGACAGTCCCAGAACATATGAAGATAAGTGCCCAGCTGCATCTGGCATCTATGGCAGTATGGGCTCCTATCTGGATATATCTGTATATATGTAGTCTAATTGGTGTAAAGTACACACAATGAATACATGTTATTTGTATCAATTAATCCTTTGAGGAGATTACTGGCTGAGTACATTTTTCTAAACAGACCTCCCAATCCTCTTTATCCAGATTAGGCATATCCTCTTTCCATAACTCCCATAGTCTTTCAACTTTTGGGGAATCAGTAACTAGTAGGGTAGCATAGAGGGCAGAGAGAGGCTTCTGTAGACCATCACGTAACAGCAGGTCCTTCACTGGATCTAATTGGATAAACGGAGGACTGGGAAACTGAGCCCTAACAGCATGGCGGAGTTGAGCATATCTAAAAAACATCCAACCAGGCATTTTGTGTCTACTAGTGAGTTGGGAAAAGGAGAGAAGCACTTCTTCCGGAATAATATCTCTCAATGTTTTTATACCACATCTAGCCCATACCTGGGGGTCCAGCAATTTCTGGAGATGTGCCAGGCCTGGGTTCCCCAACAGAGGTTGGACAGGCGACCAACGATTTGCTTGAAAAAATTACGTCAAGCCGCGGCCCAGACCCGGAGGATAGTCCTAGTAGGACCCAGGACCACTGAGTATGCCCCGGTACCTCTGTAAACCAGATTTTGTAGGTCTAGTAGGGAACCAAACCAAGCAGCCTCCACACATACCACAGTGTTTGAGCGTGACCACTTGAACCACCAATTTGCTGTAACTAACACCATCGCCCAGTAATATACCTGTAGGTTAGGTAGGGCCAATCCCCTCGCTTGCACTGGAAGATGGAGAGTGGATTTCGCTAGTCGGGGAACAGAGCCCCCTCAGATAAAAGAGTCAATGCTATGGTCGAGTTCCCTAAAAAAAGATGTTGGTATCCATACTGAGCTGTTTCTGAATAAATAATTGCATTTGGGCAAGAGCATCATTTTTATAAGCTTTATACGACCCAGAAGGTTCAAAGGGAGTGCAGACCAAGCTGAGCATCGTTCCTTAAGGAGGGACAGCAGGGGGAGTATATTTTTTTTCAAGTATTTAGAGACATCCCTAGTCACCAGTACCCCAAAATATTTAAATTCATCTACCGAATCTCATAGGTGTAGGGCTTGCCAGTGCCATGGATTGATCATCTGGGGGAAAAAGGACTGACTTTGACCAGTTAATACGTATACCCGAAAGGTACCAAACCTGTCAAATATCTTGAGGGCCATGAACAGGGAAGGGCCAGCATCCTCCAGATATAACAGGGCATCATCGGCATAAAGTGATCATTTTTCCTCCAGCCCACCGATCCAAAACCCCCAAACCGTCCCCGACACCCTGATCAGAATTGCTAGGGGCTCCAGGGCCAGGGCAAACAGGCTAGGGGACAAGGGACACACCTGACGTGTGCCTCTATGGAGTCTGAGGGGCTCAGAGCGCCAGTCACTAGTACAAACCTGTGCCCTGGGCTCCCTGTAAAACAACTGAATCCAGCATATGAATTTGGGACCAAAACCAAACCTGGTCTAAATAGGCAATAACACGAGAGCCGGGATTCTCGTAGAATACGTAGAGATTTAGGAAAAGGTGTATTATATTCATGTCTGTGGCCTTACCGGGCATAAATCCCATTTGATCGACCTGGATTACCTGTTGTAAAACTGCCGATAGTCTGGAAGCCAGGATCTTGGCATCAACATTTAACAGTGAGATGGGCCTATAAGACATGCAATCTAATGGGTCCTTGCCTGGCTAAGGGATCAAGACTATAATCGCATCCTCCATCGAATCAGGCAGGGAGTCCAACTCTGCAAATTTGGAGAAAAGGGCCCTCAGCCTAGGAGCAAGTAATTCAATGTGCTGGGAGTAAAATTCGATGGGTAGCCCATCTACGCCTGGGGTCTTCCCACCATGCAATCCCCCTATAGCCACCTGAACCTCCTCCAAGGTGATGTCTGCCTCGAGCCTATGTCTATGAAAGTCTGATATTTCAGGAAAATTTTGAAAAAATTCCCTAAATCTATTGTTTATACACTGAGGAGAAGAAATAAGCAATCCCTGCTCATCCCGGACACTCGCTATATGTGTGGAGGCCAATTGGCCCCTCGACAACCAGGCCAGGAGATGTCCATTTTTGTCACCGTATTCAAAAATTCTTTGCGCTGAGTGAAGCATAGATTTCTTAGTTTGCTCAGTAACAAGCAACGTAAGCTGTCTTACCGCCCGCTGCCAGGATTCCTAAGTCCCTCAGGCAGGGGAGGCCACGCTGCCTCATGTTCCCTAACCTCCCCCTCAAATATCCCCAGTGTTCGAGAAGCCTCTCTCTGCAAGGAGGAGATGCAGGAAAAGTACTCTCCCCTAATCCAGGTTTCGAATGCATCCCATAACACAGTAGCGTTGGCGGAATCCTGGTTTAGGACCCAATCGTTACACCTTACTTCCAGATCGATTCCTGAATCCTATCATCAAGTGCCCAGTATCTGGAGAGACGCCACACTCTTGGTCCAGGGGATTTGACTAATGATATACTGAGACTGACAGGGGTGTGATCGGAGATCCCTCTAGGTAGATGACGGACCTCTCTGATCAATTTCAGGGCAGTAGAGGAGGCAAAAGCCAAGTCAATACGGGACAGGGTTCTGTAAGTGTTAGAGTGACAGGTATATTTGTCATGGGTGGAAATGTTTCCAAACATCTGTCAGCATAAATGTAGATGTCCATTGTTGAAGAGCCGATGATGGGTGGGGCGTGGCACGGAGTCTGTCCAGATCCTGGGAAATCACTAAATTAAAGTCCCCAAACATAAAAACGTCTGAGGTATCAAAACCCAACACTATTTGCAAAATATCATACAGGATCTGTATATCTGCAGATGAAGGTAAGTATAAACCAACCAGGACAATTCTCTTGTCATATATACAAGAATGCAGGGTTACGAATCTGCCCCCAGGGTCCACGCATGCACCATAAGTATGTGAAATGGGAGGGATCTATGGATCAAAACACTAACACCCCGTGTGTAGTTTGAATAAGTGGAGTGGTAATGGGTACCCACCCTTGTCCTCCGAAGGCCCAGGGTTTTTAAGCCAATTAAATGGGTTTCTTGGAGAACGCATATGTGGGGATTAGACTTCTGCAAGAATTTAAAAAACAGGGTTCCCTTAATTGCTGAGTTTAGACCCCGGGACATTCCAGGACACTATGGAAATACTAGACATTGGCAAATATGTAACTGTATAGAATAGGATGGGTACTGTGTTTGTATTAGGCATTAGGACCCGGGGGACAGAGGACCAACCCAACCCGCTCCCCTCAACCCTTGCACTGGATGAGCTATCAAGCCATGTATTAATGTCATGTCAATAATATCACATATATTGATATAATGAAAGGAGACAACAGGTCTCCATTGGAGAAAAAGCAACAATTAAACAATTGATTTCCAAGCTCTCTGTCTCAGTGGTGGTGCTTTGGCGCATATTATGGCTTAAGTGTTGTTCTGTGGAAAACCTCCAAAAATGCTCTTACCGATTTGCCCTTCCAAGACAACCGTCTATTTGGGGCTACCCTGGATGACATAATTAAGAGTCTCACAGGGGGAAAAAGCACCTTCCTTCCACAGTCTAAGAAGGGGAAAGAGCCTCGTTGGCCCCTCTTTCTCTGTGCATAAAACGTTTTTCATTCCTCAGAAGCCTCAGACCAGGGCAATAAATTCTTTAAGCCCTCCCCGGGAGGCTCTAAGTAACCCTTGTCTGGAAAACGTAGAGTTTCTCCAGACCTACGGACAAGCCCTCTTCAGTATGAAGATTTGCCCATACCCCTGACTGGGGTGGGAGGAAGCCTTCACTGGTTTGTGGCCCCGCGGACCTCCTTAGTTGCCGGCAAGTAAGTTCACGTGGTGATCCTGTCTGGATACAAGAGAGAGTTTCATTCCTGCCCTCCAGAGAGGTTCTTCCTTTCCAATGTGCATCTATCTTCAGATCACTTGCAGGCCCTTCTTGGGGCAGTGCAGGACCTGCTACTTCAGGGGGTGATTGCCCCGGTCCCAGTCTCGGAGTGATTTCAAGGATTTTATTCCAACCTGTTTACGGTTCTGAAGAAGGAGGGCAAGGTTCGCCCATTCGGTCTGTGGTGGCCTCCTTACATTAGGGCAGTGGTTCTCAACTCCGGTCCTCGGGCCCCCCCAACAGGCCAGGTTTGCAGGATAACTGAAATACATCACAGGTGATATAATTTGCTGCTCAGTGATTGCAGTATTCTAGTCTGCATCTCCCCAAGGTAATACTTAAAATCTGGCCTGTTGGGGGGGCCCGAGGACCGGAGTTGAGAACCACTGCATTAGGGGAACATTTCTGGCCTCTATCAAAATCAAAGATGCCTACTTACACATTACGATTTGTACCCAGCAGTAGCATTTCCTCTGCTTTGCTATTGGAGAGGCGCACTATCAATTTGGGGCGCTGCCCTTTGGCCTTCTGGCGTTGCTGCGACAGCGGGGGATTGCTGTGCTTGGTTATCTGGACAACCTCCTTTTATGAGCAGAGTCCTCCTCTGTGTTGAGGGACGCTGTTGCAGGAGTTCGGATGGCTTCTGAACTACCAGAAATCCACCCTGACCCCAACCAGGAAGTTGGCTTACCTGGGTCTGACTCTGGATTCGGTGCTGGCAAGAGTGTTCCTCCCGTTGGAAAAGCTTTCCGCAATTCGCCAGTTGCTGTCCCGCAGGTTGTTTTCCTTCTGGACTGGCATGCAGGCTCCTGATGGTGTCTACCTTCAAGGCGGTTCCGTTTATACAGTTCCACAAGAGGCCCCTTCAGAAGGAGATCTTGTTGAAGAGGTATCCCAGTTCTCTGGATGCACAGATTTGTCTGGGTCAGGAGGTCAGAGGGTCCCTGACCTGGTGGCTTTGGTCTCCGGCCCTTTGGCAAGGCAAATCCTTTCTCCCCTTGCATTGGACAGTGGTTACAATGGATGCCAGCCTGCCCGGGTGGGGAGGTGTCCTGGGGCAGAGGTCAGCTCAAGGTTGCTGGACGCTCTGGTTGAGCTTGGATCACTGGATGGAGCGTCTCCGTGGGCTCCCGGTAAGGATCCAGCCCGACAATGCCATGGCAGTGGCTTATGTCAATCACCAAGGCAGAACGAAGAGTGTGATGGAGACACTGGAGGTTACCAGCATCCTCAGGTGGGCAGAACACTGCATGTTGGTGATCTCCGTCGTGTACATCCCAGGTGTGGACAATTGGCAAAAGGGTCACCTCTGCCGGTAATCACTGGACCAAGGGGAGTGGTTCCCACATCCGGACGTGTTTCATTTTCTGTGTCTGCAGTGGGGCACTCCTGACGTGGATCTGTTGGCGTCTCGGCTCAACAGGAAGGTGCTGAGGTGGCAAGGTCACAGGATCCTCTGGCGGATGCCACAGACGCCCTGGAGGAGCCCTTGAGCCAGCATTGTACCCTTTATACCTGCCCTCCTCACAAGCTTCTTCCACGACTCTTGTGCAGGACCGAGGCGGAAGGGATTCCGGTCATTCTGGTGGCCCCAGATTGGCCCCACTGGTCCTGGTATGCCGTTGTAGTGTGCCGGGTCGTGGACGCTCCATAGAGGCTGCCTCTCAGGGAGGATCTGCTGTTCCAAGGGCTGATCTTCCAATCTGCTTTACAGTCGCTGACTTTAATGGCTTGGCTGTTGAAAGCCAGGTATTGAGGGACAGAGGATTGTCAGGGTCAAGATTCCTACTATGCTGAAGGCCAGGAAGTCTACCTCTAGAAAGACTAGAGGGCGTACATCTCATGGTGTGAGTTAGATCCTTTTCAGTGGCTCAAATTTTGGCCTTTCTTCAACGGGGTGTTGAACAGAAGTTGGCCTTGAGCACCATCAAGGGCCAGGTGTCCACTTTGGCTGGTTTTCTTTCAGCAACCTCTGGCCATGCACTCTTTGGTTCTTATCTTCATTCAAGGGGCTAGGCACATGACTCCGCCGGTGCATTCTCCGTTGCTGCCATGGGACTTGAACTTAGTTCTCTCTGTTCTCCAGAAGCCTCCCTTTAAGAATATTCCAGAGATTTCCTTGCTTACATTGCCTCAAAAGGTGGACTTTTAGTGGCTATTACCTCTGCTTGCAGAGTGTCAGAGTTTGCAGCCTTATCCTGTCATACTCCTTATATGGTTCACAAAGATAAGGTAGTTCTCCATCCATGTCCGTCGCTTCTGCCTAAGGTTGTCTCCAAGTTTCAATTGAATGAAGACATTGTGCTGGCTTCTTTGTGCCCTAGGCCTTCTCATCCCAAGGAGTTTGGGCTGCATATCCTGGATGTGGTTCGGGCGATTTGGGTGTATCTGGCAGCCACAGAGTCTTTTCAACGGTCAGACTCTCTTTTTGTGATCACAGACGGGCCAAGGAGGGGGCTGTCGGCCTCTTCTGCTACCATTTCCAGGTGGATCAGGCAGATGGTGATTCAGGCCTATTCTATCAAGTTTAGGGTTCTCTCTTTTCCCGTAACGGGGCATCCTACTCAGGCACTTAGTACTTCTTGGGCCTTCCATCATCAGGCGTCGGTGTCACAAGTTTGTAAGGCGGCCACCTCGTCTTTGGTGCACACTTTCAATAAGTTTTACAAAGTGGATGTCTTGGCATCTGTGAATGCTTCTTTGGCTGCAAGGTTTTGCAGGTGACTGTTTAGAAAGTTTTGTTTCCTCTTGGGGGGTGTTTTCAGATTGGGCTCCCGTGTTCTTGTTGAGCTCCTGTTATCCTGGTTTGGATTCTTTTGATTAACCTTGGGTTTTTTCCCACCCCTCATTTCCTTTTTGGCACTGCTTGGGGACGTCCCTATGGTTGAGAATATGAAGAGCTGTGTCTATCAATGAATGTCAGAGAAAACTGGATTTTTTTGTCACTGTAAAATCCCTTTCACAGCACCCACCCCCCTATGGAGTTTGATACTTCTTACACTGCTTGGTACAAAACTGGATGCCTATAGCTGAGAGGGGGATTTATATCAGCTAGGACTGCCTATGGGCGTTGCCAAGTTTGTTTTTTCTGTGTCCTACTCCTGTAGGTGGCGATATAATCCTATGGTTGGTAATATGAAGAGCTGTATCGGTCAATGAATTCAGAGAAAAGGATTTTATGCTGAGTAACGAAAAAATCAATTTTTTTAAAAGACAGCCACCATCTGTAATGAGAATGTAGAAACTGTCCATAAATTTTACGGACGGTATGGCTGCAGTGTGAACAGTATTTGCATTATATACTATTACTACTCCTATTGCCTGAAGTAGTAATAGTACAGCAAATACTGCAGGTTGTGTCCCATGTTACCCATAATTGACTCCCTCTTGCCAAAAAACTGTCTGTAGCAGCAGCATGTATCCCACTTTCATGAATGACATTCTCTTAACAAAAAAAAAAACTACAGCCTGTACACACATAATTTATTTGTACCAAAAACAAACTATAAACTGTGCTAGCAATCCAGTTAGGCTTCTGTGGTGTGTGTGTCAGCCATAGGCAAAACCACTGTGACCTGATAGTCTCCCGCTTTCGTTAGCTGCACTTCTCTCGCTCTCAGCACAGACCTGCCCTCTGCCCTCAGGGTTTACTGAGGCAACCAAGGAAGATATCACTCTGCCAGGCACCGGAAGCTGGCTGTGGGTGGCGGCAGCCAGAACTGTAATCTAAGCATTGGCAAATGCCCACCACCTGTGTGTGTCAAATTAAAAGAAATGTTCCACAGCTCCTGTGTGCTAGTAACAGTGCTGCCACTTGGAGCCCAGGAAAATGTTGCATGAGGACTTATTTGTATATTTTTTTCGTCCATGTGGGTAGTGTGTGATAGGACACCATGGGTGCTTCACACACTCTTCACACATGGATGATACGCCACTGGTTTAGCCATATATTTGTGTAGCGCTACCCCCTTAAGAGCCGCTGAGCATTTTGGGTTCCCTGTCTGTTCTGAGCCTGATCCGGGAACACAGTCCCTGCTGACACCACTGTAAAACCTTGACTAGGAGAACCCGCTGGCTTTGAAACACAAAATAATCACACAGTTTAAGGTGAACAAATACTCTGGTTGTATTGAGGTCAGGGTATAAGTAGTCCAAGCACAAAAGAAATAACTGTAGGCATTCACAAACGTTAAACACTCTGAAAGGCTTAGCCAAATGATCATGCACAGTACGCTTTAAACAAACCCAAATGTCCTCCAGAACCAGAGGTTAAACATTAATTCCAGCACTGAGATATTTTTCCCAAAGTGAACTGAAATAGGCTATCAAGAAATTGGGCTAACTCACTTCTGGGTTCTCAATGGCTGGGAACAGGGTTTAACTCTACAGATGAATTTGCAAATAATAATGTCCCCTTTGATATTACTTCAAAATGTAAGAACAAACTCTGTGTGCTTGATAAAAGGTGGATGAGAAGAGTGGGAGAAATGATCTTTTAGAGAGACAATTGTTACCCTCATCTTGTTTATTTGAAATGTGTTCGTGCTGCACACTCATCTGGCAGTATGCACTGACAAAGTGGATGAAAGGAAGGAAGTGTACACTGGAAGTTGGAGGATTGAAATGCTATTGCACAGATCACTGTCTTATGTGTTTATGCTGCACTTTTAAATAACTCAGCTTCTACCTCTAAATACCCCCGTGGATAAGAGTAGGAGAAGTGATCTTTTAAAGGGATAATCATTACTTGCATCTTGTTTATTTGGAGCACTTTCTTGCTGCACACTCCTCTGGCAGCATGCACTGGCGGTGAGTGCGCATTGCAATCCAATAAGTATGATGGAGGTTAGTTTTGGATATGCACTTTATCACATTGATGCACAGTTTGCATGTGTGTTTGTAAATATTGTCCATATAAGAATACTACACTATATGGCTTTCTATTTAATTTTGGGTGTTTTGTGAGCACCATTCTCAGAAGTGGATGAAAGGAAGGAAGTGTCCACTGGAAGTTGGAGGATTGGAATGCTATTGCATATGCTGCACTTTTAACCAGTTCCCATCCGGCCTATGGGCATATGCCGCTGGGGCCTGCCTCTTGTCGATCCGGATGGACGTCATATGATGTCCTCCCAGATTGAGTCGGGCAGCGGCTCGATCTGTCACTGGCTGCATCCACTAGACACAGCCAATGACTGATTGCTGTGACCGCTGTAACAAATCACAGCAGGTCACATGACAGTTGTAAACAACAGATTACTCAATTTCAAGTCATCCATTGTGTACAATTGTGTTGCTAGCTGTGATTGGTCACAGTGATCACATGTTACAGACTGGGCCAATCACAGCCCGTCTGTGCCATGTGATCAGCTGTGGCCAATCACAGCTAATCACGACAAAACAAACTGTAAAATGCTTGCACATAGCAATGAAATTCATTGCTATAAGCAAACAAAATGTGCAAAAAAATATATATATACTGATCACTTCCACAGAGTAGTGCAATGTTATTATTTTAACCTTATATTTCTCTGGTCAAAGTGTGTTAAAAGGAAAACAGACAGACAGTATGTAAAAAAATGTATTTCATAATTTTTCAAAAAAATGACAGCTTCAAAAAACTTGCCAGGCCTCTTACTATATACCTTGGACTGTCTACATTCCAAATAGGGGTTATTTGGGGAATATCTGTACTGTCCTGACATTTTTGGGTCTCAAGAAATGAGATAGGCTGTCAGTATATCAGGATTGATCAATCTTCAGATCTATACCATAGTTTGTAGACTATATAACTTTCCTACAAACTAAATAATACACACTGATTTGGGTTATTTTCACCAAAGAAATGTAGCAGAATACATTGTGGCCTAAATTAATGAAGAAATCTTTTATTTAGCAAAAAGTAAAAAACCCAGTGGTGATTAAATACCACCAAAAGAAAGCTCTATTTGTGTGAAGAAAATAATATGTTAATATAATAATATAATAAGTTCTATCCATTCTTGGGACAGACTAACTCTTTTGGCCAAGTGGGGTCCTCAGCCATTTCCCAAAGACACTATGTATTAAGCTTATGTTCCAGCCTCCCAGTCTGACTTAAATGAGCTTCAACCTGCTACTCATATCCATTATGATGCCACTGATTCCCTGCTTACTGTTCAGTCTGACTCCATTAATTGTCTGAATTTGCTGATCCGATACCCAGCCTGATGATTCCATGTCCAATGCTCAGCCTGATGATTCGATGCCCTGCCTGATGGTTCCGTGCTCTATGCCCAGCCTGATGCTCCAGTTCCTGATGCACAGCCTGGTGGTGCAGATCCCGATGCCCAGCCTGATGATCTGGTGCTTAATGGACAGCCTGATGGTCCTGTGCCTGATGCCCATCCTGCCTCTGATGGTTCAGTTCCCAATGCCCAGTCTGCCTCTGATGGTCTGGTGCTTGATGCCCAGCCTGCCTCTGTCTGATGGTCCAGTGCCTGATGTCCAGCCAGCACCGGGGTTTGGGTCTCATCAGCTGTTGGATCTAATATTGTTGTGCCTCCATGTTTGTTGCATGTCTGGTATGGGTTACCTGTTTGTTCTAAGATCCTTATTGCTGCCCTTCTTGAGTTCCCTTTGCAACCATTTGTTTCCGTTTTGCCAAGGCCTGAAACTCTGGATACACACTTTGGATGTGAGAGCTGCATTTGCCATTTCAGCCTCAGTAGTAGAGGTCCCTGACCTAAGCAGTATCTCTCCAATCATAAGGGCATTTGGGGACCCAGGCAGGATGACAGATGCCTTGGGTAAACCTGCATGGCTGCTAGAGTGTGAAGCAGTTTCTGGCTACCCAGATGTGGAAGATCCAGTTGTTATGGGCCACCCTGGCATCAGGGTGCCTGTATGGACCAGAGATTCCAGTGTTAAGTCTTCAGATGGCCTTTAGAATCCTAGCAGTGGAATTTGTGCTGCATTAGGCAATTGTAAGCTCCAAATGTTGCACCTCTTAAGAGATCTGGCCATTGGGGAACCCAGACAGATTTTGGGCCCCGGCGGCAGGATACACAGTCAGCTTCTAGACCCCAGCGTTGGTCACATAGTTACCAGACCCAGAGGGGATTGCCATTCAGTGGGTTGAAGGACTCTGGCCTGAAGAGATCGAGAGAGTCCCCAGACACTGATGAGAGGAAACCTTTTTGGACTCTACCTGTAAGCCATATTCCCGCCTGATCCATTGACTTGTTTCTTGTGACCTGCTTTCAGTGCCCTGCATCCTGCACTTAGTATCCATTATACTGTTCCCCACATCAAGTACCCTATATCCTGCTCTGTTCTTCTTGTTCCCAGTTCCAGTCCTGATGCTTCCTTGCTTCCTCCATTTTGTACATAGTGTTAGTTGGGTTGTTGTTCTAGGTTTGCTGCACTATCACGTTTTTTCACTTTTACATTGTTTATGGTTTGTTGGTGTTTAAAGGGTGTTATTTATGTTAATAAACTTTATTTAACCACTTCAGCCCCGGGAGGATTTGCCCCCTTAATGACCAGAGCACTTTTTGCAATACGGCACTGCATGGCTTTAACTGACAATTGTGCGGCCATGCAATGTTGTACCCAAATAAAATTGATGTCCTTTTTTTCCCCCACAAATAGAGCTTTCTTTTGGTGGTATCTGATCACCTCTGCGTTTGTTTGTTTTTGTTTTTATTGCGCTATGAACAAAAAAAATAGCGACAATTTTGAAAAAAAAAAAACAGTTTTATTACTTTTTGCTATAATAAATATCCCAAAAAATAAATAAAAAAATGAATTTATTGATCAGTTTAGGCCAATATGTATTCTACATATTTTTGGTAAATAAAATCACAATAAGCGTTTATTGATTGGTTTGCACAAAAGTTATTGCATCTATATACTATGGGAATAGATTTATGGCATTTTTATTTATTTCTTTTTTTTACTGGTAATGCGTTTTTTATTGGGACTGTGACATTGCGGTGGACAGATCAGACACTTTTGACACTTTTGGGGGTGTATGGTATATAGTACACTACTTGACGTTGTGTCTTAACATATATACAGTCTAGTATATTTATATACACACAGAGTATTGAGTGTACACTATATATCAGTGCATTCGGGGGCGTATGTACAGTATATAGTACACTTGACAAGGTGTCTTAAAATATATAGTCTAGTATATATATATATATATACACAAATTGTATTGAGTGTACAATATATATCAATGCATTCGGGGGTGTACGTACTGTATATAGTAGCCTTGACGTGGTGTCTTAAAATATATACAGTCTAATATATATATATATATATATATATATATATATATACAGTGTATTGAGAGTACACTATATATCAGTGCATTCGGGGGTGTACATCCCCATCATGTCAGGATGGTCACAAAGGATCTCCCAGGCCACTAGGAGGGCAAGCAGCCTCTGTGTCTTCAGTGAAAAATGGTGGTGGCAGACATGGTGCATCCTCTGCAGGCGGGTCATGCTTGTCCTTTTTTTCTGCTGTTGGCCATACTATTGAGCCACAACATGCAGAAGAGTTGGAGTGGATAACTAAGTCGTCCTCATTCTCCTCATCCTCTGTCACCTAGGCTCATACAAGTTTGCCTTCCAACACAGCTGCCAAAACATCCTATTCCACCGGATCCTTGTCCACAGTTACTCCTTCTGTAGCGCAACCATCATGCATGGAGGAGTCACCAGAATTATTCGACCATAGTGTCGGTTACATGCTGTTGGAGGATGCGCAGCAATTTGAAGGCTCCGATATTGGTTCCCAAGTTGAGGAAGGGAGTAGCATGAGCCTAGAGACAGGGGGTGCCACAGAAAGGCAAAAAACTAGCAGTCATGTTCCCTCAGCTGCAGCATACTGCCAAGTTTGCTCCAGTGATGAGGAGGGAGGGGATGATGAGGACACGGGCTGTACTTGGGTGCCTGAGAGAAGAGAGGAGGAAAGTGAGGAGGAGGCGTAACTCCAACGAGGCAGAATGTCCTCCAGGGGCCAGCTTAAGGACCGCCACCCATTTGCATCAGACCACAGAGCTCCACAGGTGCAGGGCACTACTGGCTCCCCGCTGACTTTCAAAAGTTCTTTGGTGTGGGCATTTTTCAACATATGTGCAGTAGATCGCACCGTTGCCATTTGCAATCTGTCTGAAGTGGGTCAAGCGCGGCCAGAACCTGAAAAACCCACACCAGAAAACAAGGCAGACTTCTCCTTGCTCCTCATCTGGGATCTTAACCCCTTCTATACCTCCAGTCCTCTCCAAAAACTGTGCTGAGAGGAATGAAGTTCTAGCAAAGCGTGCCACAAGTACTTGCAGCCAATCTGCTAGCAGTACACTACCAAGTGAATTCAGCAGGCAAATATCCCTACCCCAGTTGCTGAACCGTAAAAAAAAAAAATACTGTCCACGCCATCCACATGCTCAGCGTCTTAATGCTAGCTTGGCCAAATTGCTAGCACTCCAACTGCTGCCTTTTCAGCTGGTAGACTCTGCCCCCTTTCATGAATTTGTGGAATGTGCTGTCCCACAGTGGCAGGTTCCCAAAATAAATTTCTTTTCACGTAAGGCCATTCCAGGTCTAATTAGAATCAAAAGAAAGGTGGTGGCGCTGACTAGGCTGTTAGAAACATATGCGCTGGTGAAATCATCGTACCTGCAACGTATTTCACCTAGCACCAATCATATACATATACAGCAATCAAAATTTCCAAATAAACTCATATAAATAATAAACAGTGACATATTGTGTTGAAAGGCATATTAAAAAGTCCATAAGTGTATCCCAGTGCTTATCCATATATAAAGGTGGCAACTCACCAGAAGATTATGACACCTTTTTACAGAAAGGTCAATAAGAGCGTTTTTCTGAAAGCCTTAGAATCCTGAACCTCCACTCCTCTCCAACTGGGAATGCACTCAGATTCTATAATAGAAATGACTCCAAAGGAGACCATGTGGAAAGTCTCATAGTGCAGTAGGTTTTATTATAATGTTTAGGCAATTAAAAGGTTAAAAAATATACTCACATATTTCCGTGCCAGAGCCCCGGCACTGGGTGTGTACAGCAAAGCATAGACGAGATGATACGGTGCTAGCGCTGGTCGCCCCGGTCTCCTCTGCAATCGTGTGTGCACCAAGCCTCGTTTTCATGGCGTGTTAAGGTATAGACAGTGTGGACCCAGAAGTGCTGCTGTAAAAACGTCTCCGTGCACCAAGCCTCGTTTTCGTGGCATGTTAAGGTATGGACAGCGTGGACCCAGAAGTGCTGCTGTAAAAACGTCTCCGACGTACGTTTTGCTGTAGGGCGTCTTCAGGAAGAAGCCCTACGGTGAAACGTACGTCTGAGACGTTTTTACATGGTCCAGCAGGCACGGTCAGGGACTTTACCTTTCCTTTCTCGGCGCACCGGGTAACTCTGCTGGCAGCTGGGAAGGATGCAGAACAGGGTTCAGTGTTGGAGCTAGTTCCGCCCTCATGCCTCTAAAAAGCTGGTTGTGATTTTGCCACATCCGCCTCCTCCACCCCCTCCTCTTCTTCTACCTCTGTAGCCTCTTCTGCAGAATTGTCCTCTGAACCTGCAGTGCTCCCTAAGCATTCAAGGGGCTATGCAAGCAGTTAGGCTAAAAGATGCCATGCGGTGCTTGAGTTAGTCTGTCTTGGGGATAGGAGCCACACTGGGTCAGAGATTGTCACCTCTGCGGGGGCAGGCTCAGAGATGGTTGACGCCACAGGAGTTTGAGCCAGGAATATTGTATGCGACAATGGCACCAACCTTCTCTTTGCCCTCCGACAGGGACACATATTCCATGCTTGGCACACATCTAGAATTTGGTGGTGCAGCGTTTCTTGACCAGGTACCCAGGCTTACCAGATATCCTGAGGTAGGCCAAAAAAGTCTGTGGTCATTTACGGGGTTCATACAATGCCAGTGCCCGGCTGGCTAACATTCAGCGGGAATTCAACCTGCCCTCCAACCATCTTATTTGTGACATGCCCACCAGCTGAAACATTGGCAATGCTGCAGCAGCTGCATGCACAGCAGAGGGCCATAAATGAGTACCTCTGTAAGCATGGCACCAGGACAGGCTCAGGGGCATGTGAATGGCTACTGATCAAGGATGCATGCACTGTCCTGTCACCAATTGAGGAGGCCACAAGGATTGTGAGCAGCGACAATGCATGCATCAGTGACACTGTCCCTCTAATAGTCCTTCTGGAGCACACACTTCGTGGAATCATGGACAGGGCACTTGAGGCAGAACAAGCGGGAGGAAGAGGAGGATTTCCTTTCCTCTCAAGGCCCCCTTTATGCAGAGAGTATTCCTGCAGAGCCGCCAAACACACAGGAGGAGGAGGAGGATTGTGTCAGCATGGATGTGGAGGATAACATGCAGCAGTCTTCAAGGAAACATGGTTTTCAGTTTCCAGAAACCCAAGGAGTTGAACGTGGCTGGGAGGAGGTAGTTCCTGATAATGTCATCCTCAGTGACCCAGAGGACACTCATGCCTCCTCAAACTTACGCTGCATGGGCTCTCTGATTCTGAAAAGCCTATGAAAAGTCCCTAGGATTCGTGGTATTAAGGAGAGGGATCATTACTGGCTGGCAACCCTTCTTGATCCACGTTACAAGGGTAAAGTTGCAGAGCTCATCCTGCCTGCGCAGAGGAAGCAGAGGACGAAACATCTTCAGGATACCTTGAAGAACAGTTTGTGCAATGCCTTTCCAGACCCTGGAAGGCTACCATGCCCTGGTGCTGGACAACTTGTTTCTGAAGCTTCGGTCTTTCAGAGGAAGAGCAGTGGAGAAGGTGGCCGGCTGACCGATGCCTTTAAAAATCATTTCAGTCCTCAGCGCCCAGGCCTGATAGATTCAAGCAACCATCGTCAGCATCTGCATTATATGGTGCAGGAATATCTAGGGGCAAGAGCAGGCTTGGAGACCTTTCCAACTGAGCATCCACTGAGTTACTGGGTCTTGAGGATGGACCACTGGTCGGAACTTGCTGAATATGCAATTGAGCTACTGGTCTGTCCTGCATCCAGCGTGCTTACTGAATGGACATTCAGTGCTGCTGGAGGGTTCGTGACCGATCAAAGAGTGCGCCGGCCCACAAACTCGGTTGATAGGCTCACATTTATAAAAATGAATCAGTCCTGGATAAGCAGCTATCAAGCCCCTGATGCTGATGCAACTGATTCAATTAGCTAGGGATCTGGGATCCCTTTAAGACTGCCACTGCTCATATTCCTCCTGTCCATAATCTAGAACAATATTTTGTATTTAGGGCATCACCAACACCCAAGGCCCAATTTTTCAGCACCTGTTTTAATGAGGCATATCATCACAATTTTTAAACGAATTTAAAACAGCAGGACCCGTTCCTGCACCCAACAAAAGTAACTGCAAGGTGTTACAGTGTTCTGGCACTGCCAACACCCTAGGTCCAATTTTTTGGCACCTGTTTGGCTGGGGCATGTCATCACAATTTTTAAAATACAACAGCAGGGCCCGCACCAAAATAAAAAAAATTGCGTGGGGGTCCCCCCAAAATCCAAACCAAGTTGTTCGGGTCTGGTATGGATTTTAAGGGGAACCCCTCACCAATTTTTTTTTTAAAATGAAATGGGGCCCCCCCAAAATCCCAAAAGCCCTTCGGGTCTGGTATGGATTTTGAGGGAAACCCGCACCAACATTTAAAAGAAAAATTGATGTGGGGCCCCCCCTAAAATCCAAGCCAGGCCCTTCAGGTCTGATATGGATTTTAAGGGGAACCCCACACCAACATTTAAAAAAAAACGACGTTGGGGTCCTTCAGGTCTGGTATGGATTTTAAGGGAAACCCTGTGCCAAATTTTAAAAAAATGGTGTAGGAGTCCCCCAAAGTTCAAACCAGACCCTTATCAAAGCATGCAGCCCTGGCATGGCAGGAGGGGGTGGGGACAAGTGAGTGCCCCCCCTCCAAACTATACCAGGCCACATGCCTTCAACATGGGGAGGGTGCTTTGAGGTCCCCCCCCAAAGCACCTTGTCCCCATGTTGATGGGGAGAAGGGCCTCATCCCAACAACCCTGGCCGATGGTTGTGGTGGTCTGCGGACGGGGGGCTTGTCAGAATCTGGAAGCTCCCTTTAATAAGAGGTGTGCCTTTTTACAGGGAGACTAAGGGGACCCTCCAGGCACAATAGGATATATTTTATTTTTGTTTCAATAGATTTTTATTAGTGTTTGAGTATATTACAATCAAAAACATAAGAGAATAAAAGGTAAGGAAAACCATCAAATCCGGTGTTTCAAATGTGGTGTCTACACAGAGACACCTTCTAATGTAACATTAACTAATTACAACATAACAAAAGTGGTACGAGCTTGTGTATTCGACAAATGCATACCATATTAGATATATTTTATTTTTATTGTTTCACTTTAAACATTATTAAAATCACTGCTCCTGAAAAAAAATAATTGATTTAACAACTATTATTTGCATTTATCCATGTCCCCTAGGGCAGCACCCAGATCCCCATACACATTTTAGGGCAATCATTTGTATATAAGCCTTTAAAATTAGCGATTTTGATTTTTCATGTTCGAGTCCCATTGATTTTAACGGTGTTCGCGTGTTCGCACAAATTTTTAGCCTGTTCGCAAGTTCTGGTGCAAACCAAACCAGGGGGTGTTTGGCCCATTTTTACTGGGAATTAACCGACAGCTGAGCAACCTGAGCATTAAGAATCGAGAGCTGAGAGTTCAGCCCAGACAAAGGGAAACCCAATTTTTTCTACAATGTTGATTGCAAGCTTTCTCCTCCAACAAAGTTCCCTGCACTGAGAGGGCATCCAGGACTGCTGCCCAGCCCAACAGGCTGGCATGTCTTTGGAGGAGAGGCTATCTTTACTCTAGCACTGAGTTAGAAATCCACCACATTAGAGAGAGTCTGGCGTTGGGGGTCACACACAAGGGACGGTCCAAGGACAAGACTGTTTTTACCACACTGCCAGCATGTTGCAATGGTCTGAAGTTAGACTTTCTACATCCTCAAAGGAAGCAAACATTAATTCAAACACCTTCATACAAGCAGCAAAGGAGGGCTTCCTTTGGCCCAAAA
Source organism: Glandirana rugosa (assembly GCA_018402905.1). Taxonomy (NCBI): domain Eukaryota; kingdom Metazoa; phylum Chordata; class Amphibia; order Anura; family Ranidae; genus Glandirana; species Glandirana rugosa. Next base: position 217,984 of record BLSH010302288.1, on the reverse strand, counting down.
AGCAGGGGTATGAGAGTAGAAGGACAGAAGTTTCCCAAGTTTTCAATGCAGAAAAATTCTGAACAGGAATGTATCTAACACAAGACCCAGGTACTCCAATCTATAATCTGACTTCTTCAGATTAAGGATCCAACTGAAGCTCTACAGAGTCCATACTGTCTTGTTGGATGTTGGTCAATAGGGCCAGGGAGGACTTCTCCTTTAACAGGAACAGATCATCCACCCCACAACATGAAACCCCTGAGCATAGAGCAAAACAGGGAAAGCACCTTGGTGAAACTCCAGGGGACCATCAACAGCCCAAAAGGAAGGGCAAACAATTGGTAATGTAGAAAGATGGAAATGTGTTTCCAATAGAGGTCATAAAATCTCCCAAAAGAAGGGAGGCAATGATCCATTTGGCAGTTTTCATGTGGAACTTTTGAACCCATAAGGATAAGTTCATAATCTTCAGATTCAGAATGGGTCAGACACCTCAGTTCTGTTTGGGAACTGTAAAAAGCTTTGAGTAAAAACCTTGAAACCTTTCTTCTGTTAGCACAAGGGTTATGATTCCTTTGAGTCAAGAGTTAAGAGCTGCTGAACAGCAGCAAGAAATTCCAATTCTTACTTATGAAAGCCTGTTCCAGTTGTAGACTTGACATTGGAAGACTGAGAAGGATGAAGGGTAACTTTCCTAATTTCAAGTGTAGAATTCCTACTGCGATCTCCTTGATGTAAATATCCAAAGGGGACAAAACAGGTTTCAAAGGGTAACCGATCAAAAAGGGTAACTGCTTGCATGAGAGCTCAGCTGACAAGCATTTAAGCAGTGGTGGCCCGTCCACTATGGGTGTACGGGCGCCGCCCCCCCCATCCATGCATCCAGCCCCCTGATCTACATACAGGGCGCCGGATCATGGATTCCAGTGGCGGGTGCATATTTTTGAAGCACGCGATTAGAGCCAGAGGCTCTACTAGGCTTCAAAATAGGATGGACTCTCCTACCCAGTTGTGTCACAATAGCAAATGAATATTTGCTATTGTTACACTGATTCTCCTCCCAGCCAATCAGGAAGCGGGTCGTGTGACCCGTTTCCCGGTTGGCTGAAAGGATAAGCGATCCTAATGGCCTAGGAGGAGGGGGGATGCAAGGCCAACGTGATGCCGAGGAGGAGACGCACCCACCAGCCAAGATGTCCCCGCACTGTGCCCCCGCTATGCCTGCTGACCAACTGACCCACCAGTCGCCGCTGCTCTGAGCCAGAGGAGAGGAGATGTCCCCACACTGTGCCCCCGCTATGCCTGCTGACCAACTGACCCACCAGCTACCGATGAGCCAGAGGAGAGGAGGTGTCCCTGCACTGTGCCCCCGTTATGCCTGCAGATCACCAACAAGAGGGAAACCTAGAGCTGACTCTTTTCACCAGGCTGCATATGCTATTCAGGTCAGTACAGGGGGGCTGCCTGACCTAGTTCACGAGTGCATGACTTGCAGGCAGCAAGAGGGGGATCCAGTGTTCCCTGCCTGTCTAGCTGCTGCTGGCTCAGGTGGCATGGACAGGGTTAACCCTGCATGGGTAGCTCAGTAGTACCCTTTGCTGCCGGTTGATGTAAGCTCTCTCTTTTCCCAGGGCATAGCTCTGATCAGGACCAGTACAGTCATCCGCTGCTGGTGAATTACAAGTGCAAGCATGTCCTGCCCGCCAGGGTTACTATAGCTCTCTTGTAAAGTTGGTGCTGTTGAGTTTTGGGGCATGCTGGATTTGATGGACAGAGACAGGTTCTCTTTTACAATGATGTAGTCCTTGGCTGCTAGAGATTGTTATGGTGGCTCTGCTGGGACTTGTGGTTCTTTAGATGTTGTGTTGGGTTTGATGTACTAAGGGGACCTTTCAGCTCATTGTTGGGTCATGGGTTTGAGCTGTGGGGTGCTAAGAATGATTCCCATCTACACGGAGCTTGTAGGTTGTTGTGTTTGAGCTGTGGGGTACTGGGTTTGATAGCTTCCTGCATGGAGTTTGTAGGTTGCTTGTGTTTGAGCTGCGGGGTACTGGGTTTGATTCCTGTCTGCATGGAGTTTGTAGGTTGCTTGTGTTTTAGGCATGCTTTAGGTGCTTTGCTTTCCACCTGCAACTGGCGAGGTTAACCTGTGACCCCAATTGGCCTCGGTGTCTGTGATTGTGACGGGGATGTTAAGATTGTAAGTGGCACTTTGGTTGTGATTTGTGGATATGGTTCTTCGTAAGGTTCCATGGAATATGTTAGTGCAAGAAGTCTTGGTGTGTGTGTATACGAGGGGTCTTAAAAAAGTCTCCACACTTTTTTTAACTCTATTAAATGTATAAAAGTGCGGAACGTTTTTGAAGACCCCCTGTGTGTGTGTGTGTGTGTATATATATATATATATATATATATATATATATACAGCATCTCACAAAAGTCAGTACACCCCTCACATTTTTGTAAATATTTTATTATATATTTTCATGAGACAACACTGAAGAAATGACACAATGCTACAATGTAAAGTAGTGAGTGCACAGCTTGTATAACAGTGTGAATTTGCTGTCCCTCAAAATAATGCAACACACAGCCATAATGTCTAAACTGCAGGCAACAAAAGTGAGTACACACCTAAGTGAAAATGTCCTAATTGTTACCAAAGTGTCAATATTTTGTGTGGCCACCATTATTTTCCAGCACTACCTTAACCCATTGGGCATGGAGATCACCAAAGCTTAACAGGTTGCCACTGGAGTCCTCTTCCACTCCTCCATCACGACAGCATGGAGCTGGTGGGTGTTAGAGACCTTGCACTCCTCCACCTTCCACTTGAAGATGCCCCACAGATGCTCAATAGGGTTTAGGTCTGGAGACATGCTTGGCCAGTCCATCACCTTTACCCTCAGCTTCTTTAGCAAGGCAGTAGGCATCTTAGAGGTGTGTTTGAGGTTGTTATCGTGTTTGAATACTGCCCTGCGGCCCAGTCTCCGAAGGGAGGGGATCATGCTCTGCTTCAGTATGTCACAGTACATGTTAACAATCATGGTTCCCTTAATGAACTGTAGCTCCCCAGTGCCATCAGCACTCATGCAGCCCCAGACCATGACACTCCCACCACCATGCTTGACTGTAGGCAGGACACACTTGTCTTTGTGCTCCTTACCTGGTTGCCACCACATACGCGTGACATCATCTGAACCAAATAAGTTTATCTTGGTCTCATCAGACCACAGGACATGGATCCAGTAATCCATGTCCTTAGTCTGCTTGTTTATAGAAAACTGTTTGCGGGCTTTCTTGTGCATCATCTTTAGAAGAGGCTTCCTTCTGGGACGAGAGCCATGCAGACCAATTTGATGCAGTGTGCGCTGTTTGGTCTGGGCACTGACATGCTGAACCCCCTCACCCCTTCAACCTCTGCAGCAATGCTGCACTCATATGTCTATTTCCCAAAGACAACCTCTGGATCTGACGCTGAGCACGTGCACTCAGTCGACCATGGCGAGGCCTATTCTGAATGGAACCTGTCCTGTTAAACCGCTGTATGGTCTTGGCCACCGTGCTGCAGCTCAGTTTCAGGGTCTTGGCAATTTTCTTATATCCTAGTCCATCTTTATGTAGAGCAACAATTCTTTTTTTCAGATCCTCACAGTTCTTTTCCATGAGGTGCCATGTTGAACTTCCAGTGACCAGTATGAGACAGTGAGAGTGATAACACCAAATTTAACACACCTGCTCCCCATTCACACCTGAGACCTTGAAAGACTAAAGAGTAACATGACATCGGGGAGGGAAAATGGCTAATCGGGGCCAATTTGGACATTTTCATGTAGGGGTGTACTCACTTTTGCTGCCAGCGGTTTAGATATTAATGGCTGTGTGTTTAGTTATTTTAAGGGGACAGCAAATTTACACTATTATACAAACTGTACACTCACCACTTTACATTGTAGCAAAGTGTCATTTCTCCAGTGTTGACACATAAAAAGATATAATAAAATATTTACAAAAATGTGAGGGGCGTACTCACTTTTGTGAGATACTGTAATATATATATGTGTATATATATATATATATATATATATATATATATATATATATATAGTGTGTGTGTGTGTGTATGGAGCTGTGATTGTGGTGAGTGCGGACCTGGAGGGGTATGTTGTGCCCCCCCAATAAACCTTTTAAGCACCAGCCACCACTGCATTTAAGCCAAAGGATCCTGTACATCTGGATGAAGAAAGATCATCCTGGAGATTCATTGAAGTGTGTCCACCAAGCTATTCATGCAATAGTGTAAGGCCTAATGGACTGTTGAAGCCATGGAAGTGGGATTTCAGCCCATGCACTTAGTCCAGACAGCAGCTGTTTGGCACACTGTAAGAGAAGCAACTACAGGCTGCATGGCGTTGCCCCGAAAATATAAGAGAGCTTTAAAAGGGTCTCTATCCTCTTATCTACCAGATCTTTGAACACTTTTGGTTACCCTGCATGTGCGCCATGAGGGTCTTAGGGACTCTACTCAATAGGATACTGCCGAGCAAAGTGTATTAGAGGTGTAAAGATCTTCTTCTGGTGAGACCAGTCCCCAAACAAGACTAGTTATACCAGTAAGTGGACTGATAAGTTTGTGTAATTTAAGGGTCCTCATGCTGCATACATTGAGATGAGATAACTCATGTTGCTCTAATGCTAAGCAGGAGCATACAACCTCAATAGGGGTAGCAATGGTATCATTAAGATTGGATAAAATCTCTGCTACATACATGTCATCCTGATATTATTCCTCTCCCTCAACTGCCACCTCCTTCTAAGGTAACAGGTCTCAAGGCAAAATCAAAGACCAATTCAGGAGGGGAGGTTGAGAGGGCTTATCTGTGATACCTGCTATCCGTGGCCTTGATAAGGCCAGAAATTTTGCCCATGAAATTTGGCATTGTGGCAGTTTCTTTTTGGACAGAAAAGAGGAAGTTGGCATGGCAGATGGTCCAGTAGAATAGCCAGGGGAAAGCAATGAGACTGGGGACAGGGGCAACTGTCAGAGTAATAAGTAGAGCTGAACCTAAATGAACAAGTCCATCAGACACCTTTCTCTTGTGTTCAGATCTGCCAAGCTTGTGAATATCATCCCCAGGGGGTACTGACAACCTTCATGGCTGTGTAGCAGAAGGGGTGGAAGGCAGGAACACGAGCCTAAAGAGAGGGGAGAACACTGGTACACAATTTGGCATTCATGTTCCCCCAGCCGCAGAGTATTGCCAAGTTGTCTCCAGTGATAATGAGGATATAGGAGATAATGATGATGAGGTTACTGACGCGACTTGGGTGCCAGGAGGAAAGGGAGGGTGAAGCACAACCCCAACAAGGCAGCCATCATTAAAGAGTAGAGAGCAGCCACTCTATTTCATCACATTGTGGAGTTTTCTTCCCACAGCTCAGCTGTCTGGGCCTTTTTTAGTACATGTGCAGCCGATCGCACTGTTGCAATTTGCAAACTTTGTCTCAAACACATCAAGCGTGGCAAAAACACCAGCCATTTGGGTACCACATGCTTGACAAGGCATTATACCTCCCACGACTGCCCCCGCTATACCTCATGACCTCTCAGCAGCCTCCACTGACAGGGATAATGGTATAGTGCAGGGTGTCCTAGGTCCTTGTTTCCTAGGTCCTTGCAGCACATCTGCCAGCAGCACACCACCAGCTGTAGACTATAGCCGGCAAATTTCTCTGCCCCATCTGCTGCAGTGGAACAAAAAAAATACAGTCACTGCCACCCACATGCTCAGCGTCTAAATGCAAGCTTGTCAAAGCTGCTGGCTCTACAACTTCTGCCTTTCCATCTGGTGGATTCTGCCCCTTCTGTGAATTTGCAGAATGTGCTGTACCACAATGGCAGGTTCCCAGTCATCATTTCTTTACACGTAAGGCCATTCCAGCTCTCTACCATCATTTGAAAGGCAATGTTATGGCATTGTTGGGCAAGGCAGTCAGCCGCAAAGTCCATGTTACTGCTGACACTTTGTCCAGGAAGCATGGGCAGGGACAATATATTTTGTTCACAGAACACTGGGTAACTCTGCTTGCAACTCGAAAGGATGCAGGACAGGGCTCATTGCCACAGCTTGTTGTGCCCCCACATCTCCGTACAGTTGGTGATGATGCAAGATTTGGCAGCTCTACCCCCTCCTCCTCCTCCTCTGCTGAATTGTCCAATGAACCTCAAGTATCCCCTAAGAGTTCAAGGGGCTATTCAATGAGTCAGGATAAAAGGTGCCATGCAGTGCTTCAGCTGGTGTGTCTAGGGGACAGGAAACACACCGGAGCAGAGATTCTTACAGTTCTGCAGGGACAGGCCTAGAGGTGATTCACACCACGCCAGCTGGAGCCAGGAATGGTGGTGTGTGATAATGGCACAATCCTCCTGTCCACCCTTAGACAGAGAAAGTTGACACATGTACCATGCCTGGGCACATGCCTTGAAAATGTCACGTGATCAGTGACACAACACGTCGGGAGGAGCCAGGTGATGTCACTTTCACGTGACTGGAAGTACACAGTGTTCCTGTTTTTTAAGCTGTACTCTGCATATCCTAACTGTAAGTTACTACATTAATAAATGTTACCATTGTTTAAATACTACACTATGAAGTCCTCCCTCTATTATTTGTGATCATTAGAGTGGAAGAACCATGATTGAAATACCCAGAAGCTGGAATTGGAGGTTGGTCTGCTGACTGTCAGCCGTAGTCTTACCAGAAGCCTTTAACAACAACACTTATAACCAAAGGCGTGACTAGACCCGTGGGGGTCTCCCTGGGAGGTGAGAGGCTAGGGCACACCACGGGTGGAAATGTGTTATGGTGCCAGCGAATGGTCTGTGTTCTTCCTCTTCTTCCCCCTATTCATAAGGTGGACATGACCTGCTGCTGATGACACATTAGTGGAATATACCCTGTTCACATGTTTTTGCACCTATCACTATTCACTTGGAACTGTCTAAGGACTATTTATATTTTTGCAATTTTTTGCACATTGTTGGAACTTTTGCACCTTACTTGTTGCACGCTGCACTTTTATTGCACAATTTTTTGGATTTTTATTATGAATTATATGTTATGCAATTTATATTTATTTTTATACTTTATCTTTTAGTTATGTAATAGATTTTTATGATTGCACATTTTATATTGATTTAATTTATATGTACACATTTATTGCTTTATACACTTTATGTACACTTCTATATTGATATATTGCTATTTGCTCTCTAACATTGATTGAAGTATAAATTTGGTATATTATTTATTATCAGATTGACACCGCACAGTTATATTTAGATGGCCATCTTTTTATTTGTTTCCTATTACCAGCACCAAACTTGAATGCTGATGACATCTTGTGGATTGTTACAGCTAATACAGTTCTTTGCTTGATTATTATTGTCATTACTTTTATATTGGATATATATCATTTTAATATTATTTTTATATTGGATGAATTGTTTTTCTTGGACCTGGTGTTTGCCTTACATTATCCGGATATATTGATGTTCTTATCCTTACTTTAGGTCCCTACTATGATATTTATTTATTGGCTTTTTGATTTATCTGATATTTGATTAGGATTGTTAGTGAGCGCCACCTGATCGCTTTCTTTTTACCGATCTGTGTTTGGTTACTAGGTTGGCAGCTCCTATTTTATATATACATATATATATATATATATATATACCCACACACACAGTATCTCACAAAAGTGAGTACACCCCTCACATTTTTGTAAATATTTTATTATATCTTTTCATGTGACAACACTGAAGAAATTACACTTTGCTACAATGTAAAGTAGTGAGTGCACAGCTAGTATAACAGTGTAAATTTGCTGTCCCCTCAAAATAACTCAACACACAGCCATTAATGTCTAAACCTCTGGCAACAAACGTGAGTACACCCCTAAGTGAAAATGTCCAAATTGGACCCAGTTAGCCATTTTCCCTCCCCAGTGTCATGTGACTCGTTAGGGTTACAAGGTCTCACGTGTGAATGGGGAGCAGGTGTGTTAAATTTGGTGTTATCGCTCACTCTCTCATACCGTTCACTGAAAGTTCAACATGGCACCTCATGGCAAAGAACTCTCTGAGGACCTGAAAAAAAGAATTATCACTCTATATAAAGATGGCCTAGGCTGTAAGAAGATTGCCATGACCCTGAAACTGAGCTGCAGCATGGTGGCCAAGACCATACAGCGGTTTAACAGGACAGGTTCCACTCAGAACAGGCCTCGCCATGGTCGACCAAAGAAGTTGAGTGCACGTGCTCAGTGTCATATTCAGAGGTTGTCTTTGGGAAATAGATGAATGAGTGCTGCCAGCATTGCTGCAGAGGTTGAAGGAGTGGGGGGGTAAGCCTGTCAGTGCTTAGACCATACACCGCACAATGCATCAAATTGATCTACATGGCTGTCATCCCAGATGGAAGCCTCTTCTAAAGAGGATGCACAAGAAAGCCTGCAATCATTTTATTGAAGACAAGCAGACTAAGGACATGCATTACTAGTACCATGTCTTGTGGTCTGACGAGACCAAGATAAACTTATTTGGTTCAGATGGTGTCAAGCGTGTGTGACGGCAACCAGGTGAGGAGTGCAAAAAAGTGCGTCTTGCCTACAGTTAAGCATGGTGGTGGGAGTGTCATGGTCTGGGGCTGTATGCACTGGGGAGCTACAGTTCATTGAGGGAACCATGAATGCCAACAAAGTGAAGCAGAGCATGATCCCCTCCCTTCGGAGACTGGGCCGCAGGGCAGTATTCCAACTTGATAACAACCCCAAACACACCTCCAAGATGAACACTGCCTTGCTAAAGAAGCTGAGGGTAAAGGTGATGGATTGGTCAAGCATGTCTCCAGACCTAAACTCTATTGAGCATCTATGGGGCATCCTCAAATGGAAGGTGGAGGAGCGAAAGGTCTCTAACATCCACCAGTTCTGTGATGTCATCATGGAGGAGTGGAAGAGGACTCCAGTGGCAACCTGTGAAGCTCTGGTGAACTCCATGCCCAAGGTTAAGGCAGTGCTGGAAAATAATGGTGACCACACAAAATATTGACACTTTGGGCCCAATTTGGACATTATCATTTAGGGGTGTACTCACTTTTGTTGCAAGCGGTTTAGACATTAATGGCCGTGTGTTGAATTATTTTGATGGGACAGCAAATTTACACTGTTATACAAGCTATACACACACTACTTTACATTGTAGCAAAGTGTAATTTCTTCAGTGTTGTCACATGAAAAGATATAATAAAATATTTACAAAAATGTGAGGGGTGTACTCACTTTTGCGAGGTACTGTGTGTGTGCGTGTATATATATATATATATTTTTTTTTTTTATTACTATTGGCTTGCGCATCAAGTCTTGCCCTTACTTGCAGGGCACATGGAACTTTTTTGGCTTTATAAATGCATTTATTGTACAGCAGACAGTACAGATGTGCCACTTTACTGGTAGACTAAGCGGACAATCCCCCCCAGGCACTATATTGGCAGGAATTTTTCATTTTTATGCTTTCACTTTAAGCATCAATAAATCACTGCTCATTAAAAAAATGACATTTTGTACAATCTTTTATTTCATTGATACATGTCCACCAGGCCAGTACCCGGACCCCCATAACCATTGTATGCCCAATTATTTGCATATAAGCCTTCAAAAAAGTGGGGTTCGTTATTCGGTTCCAAACTTTCGTGATGTTCGAAAGTTCTGGTGCAAACTGAACAGGGGGTAGTTCGGCCCATCCCTAGTTGCCAGTCAATTTTGCACCCAAAAATAGAAAGAGGCAAGGCTCACAGCTCAACTAAAAGTGACACAGCACAATCAGAGCCCAGGTCGTGCAGGTTCAATAGGCACAAAAAGAGCAAAGTGTACAGGAACTGTACTGCATTTCAGGCATGTGATAACCAAACTGGCACCCATATTAAAGGTTTTTTCCCCTCTGACCTCTTGGCCCACCCAGTACACCCAGTAGTGGTAATTTGTCTTTGATTATAAATCTAGAATTGACAGTTTAGAAATTAGTGTAAACCTTTCATGAAGAAAAAAATACTTAAGCTGCTACTGCTGACTACTTCTTTTGAACATCCAAATAATCTATTTCCTAAGAATTCAGGAATACTCTTCCTAATGTGATCCACACTCCAAATTCTGGTGAGTGTTGTTTGCCATATGGTGTTTTGGAGTGTGAATCACATTGGGAAGAGCACTCCCTTTCACACTGAGGCGCTTCTAAACTGCCAGTAAAACACAGATCACTTTTGAAGAGCTTTTCAGGCGCTTTTGAAGAGCTTTCCATTCACTTCAATGGAGAGGGGCGTATTTTACTGCCCTGCCAGCCCACTACCCCAGTGTGAAAGTATTTATTGATTTTAATGGAAATAGGTTTTCGTGAGCTTTTCAGGCACCTTTTTTTAGTGTGAAAGTGACTGAAAAATGCCTCAGTGTGAAAGGGGTCTTAAGCATGGGAGGATTCACATATGTTTACATATTGAAGCGCATGTACTGTATTTGGACTATTTTTGTGAAAAATAGTGTTGTTTATTATTGCACAGCTGGGTGCGCTTATTTTAATAGCATGTGGACAGCACAGTTTCTTCCTAATATTCATTTAAACTGCACTGTTTAAGTAATATAGGTTAATTCATACACAATTATATATTTTTAGGTGTAATAGATTTGGTTTATACACATTGTTCTTTATCTTTATATTTTTTATTGAGTAGAACAGTGTTGTTGCACACATAATATTTAAAACAGTCAATGGAACACATAAATAGTGTTGGCCTGGCCTCATTAGTGTATTTTTTACCTTTATACCTAGTCCTAGTATGTATTTACACCAATACTTTAAAGGGACACAGACACTGGTGAAAATGGCATGAAAGAGTGCATTACTCTAGTTCATATAGCTTAATTGTAATTAAAAGCTAAGTATCTTATTTCTTCTTATTTATTTTCTCAAATTTAATTGTATACTCTGATTTTAGAAAGATTAAAAATGTGCTCAATAAAATTAAAGGCTAAGTTCACCTTTTAAAAATAATAATAATAAATGCACATGATTATGTAGGTAAAAAATGTGTATTTATTCTTGTTTTACACTGCAGCTTGCAAAGCATTGCACCTGCAATCAGTGATTTGCAGGTGCAATGTCAGGCTCCTGCAGACACTCAATGCAGCTGTACTGGCAGATTGTTACTGAGGTATAGGAAGAGTCAATAAACTATGAGGGTGCTGAGTATTGCTCTTGTAGTTCATGGAGAACTACAAGCCATCAGCCATGGTGAAAAATGGGACTTGACGTTTATTCACAGATCTTGTGGATGAATGACATGGCTGTGTGGGTGGAGCACAGCATATCTGTGCTGTTTTTAAAATGTGGCATCGGGTGGGGGATAAGATCCCCCGCTCGCTGTCACAGTGGGGCTGAGGGGGAGAGGTCAGTTGCTGCATAGTAACATGTTACATGTTACACCCTAAATATGGGTGTAACATGTTGCAAAAGGTAAACTTATCCTTTAAAAATTAACATGTGATAGCTGTTGTAACAATAATATACTTGTCTAACTTACAGATTTCCTTCTCCTACATTACCGCAAGTCAGTCAGTGGGGAGAAATGATTGGCACAGCATTCTCCCTAGCTATTGTTGGCTACGTGATTAATCTTGCCATGGGCAGGACCTTAGGAGCAAAGCATGGTTATGATGTTGACCCAAACCAGGTTAGACTATTGCAGTACCAATCTTTATTATTAGTCTGTTCAATACTCTTTGACGCATAGTAGTTGATTTACTAAAATGGGAATGCAAAATCTGGTGCAGCTTTGCAAAGAAACCAATCAGCTTCCAGGATTTTGTCAAAGCTTAAAGCAGTTCTCCAGTATGTAATAAAAAATTAAAAGTCAGCGGCTACAAATCCTGTAGCTGCTTAATTTTAATAGGACCTGTCAAGGATCCGGTACCATCCTCACCCGGGCTAGTTTTTCACTAGCCTACAGATTCCCTCTTAAGTGTGACAACTAGCGACTTTGCAGCCAGCTTACCACTGTGCATGCACTAGCCACGCCTCACTTTGTGAATGGTCCTGTAGTTTTCTGAGACCTGTGGCATGTCCCAGAGGACTTCAGGGAAGGAGAGGGAGAGGTGAACTGTCAAAATTAGATACCCACCAAATTAGGTAGGGGAGGGGACGACTTAAAGCAGAACCACTTTTGGATGAAGCTCCACTTTAATTGCACAAGCTGAAGTTAGAAGCTGATTGACTACCTTGCACAGCTGCACCAGATTTTGCAATTTGCAGTTTTAGTAAATTAACCCCTTAATGTATTATTGTGGCCTACTGTGGCCCTACAGATTCACACTTTTCAAAGACTGGCCATATAATACACTATCCCTCCAGTTTCATAGGCCAACTCATCCTGTTGGTACTTGGGCATTTTTTTTTAGCAAATTAAACTTGTCAATCCACTGTAATGCAAGCTATCTTTTTGCATCCACAGTATTTCTAAAAGCTAAAATCAGATTGATTGTTACAAGTAACTGCATAATGTTGTTCTTTACTCTGTTGTTGTAATTGTAAAGGTTTATACTTTATTTGGAAAGTGAACCTCTAAATAAACTTCCTCTACTGACCTAAACAGTGGTGCCACATTTCACCTGCCACATCCTGATTTCACAATTGTGCAATTCACATATAATATCAGAATTCATTACTCTTGTAATAAATATAATATAAAGCAATATAGCACACTGAGATAAGAAGACAGCGTTTGTTGAAAGGGTCTTGTAAGGCAAGAGAAATGGGTCACTTAAACCCACAAAGGCACCCCACCCAGAACTACATACATAGGAGGGGAAATGCAAGAATGGCCTCTCCTATCCTCTTTCTTATAATACTATAGTCACCGTATATACTTGAGTATAAGCCGACCCAAATATAATCCGAGGCACCTAATTTTACCACAAAAAAACTGGGAAAACGTATTGACTCGAGTATAAGCCTAGGGTGGGAAATGCAACAGCTACTGGTACATTTCAAAAACAGAAAAGGCTTCACCCTGACAGATACCCTGCAGCAGCTGGCAGGAGATAGGAGGGGACCCTGTAGATCTGTGGGGACAAGGGGAGAGACCATGAAAGAACACGGGGCCAGGAAAAAGTACGGGGGGGGGCTGGAGAGCACACAGGGAGGCAACAGAAAGAAGCACACGCAAACATATACACAAACATATAAACACAGACACACACATACACATACACACATATACTACACACACACATATATACATGCATACACACACACACACATATACATGTAGAATTACAGAAAACCTTTTAAAAAACGGCATTACCTTCTTCTCTTCCTGCCGGGTACTGCACTGTAGGAGGAGACAAAGAGCACAGCACACACTGCTTTCAGTTGCATTACAGTTACAGTTAATCACTCGAGTATAAGCCGAGGGGGGCTTTTTCAGCATAAAAAATAAGCTGAAAAACTTGGCTTATACTCGAGTATTTATGGTAATTGCTACCACAATTATGTATCACATACTACCAAATTACTGCAAAGACTAAAAAAAAAAACAGACTTTATTCGTACAGAGGATGACACAATGATATTGAAAACCTAATACAAATTTTTATTCAATTAAAACCACATTTATAAAATAAAGAGGAAATATATACAAACCTCCCCCATAAATGTGCATCTCTCGAAGTGTGTTGGTACCACATTACATAGTATACAAGATTGCACTGATCACATATCATACGGTCCACAAGGTCAACGCATTTCACAAAAAGATTCTTCAGGACCTTTTCCTTAGGATCCAGTGAGAGAGTAAATCTGATTAGATAGAAAATCAATTAAGTTACATACAGTAATTCTATATATCAGTACATGTGTGTCAATAATCTATCATACAAAAGGTCTTCAAAAAGTTTACGCACTTTTACATACGTATATAACTTAGTTAAACGAAGTGTGAAAACTTCTTAAAGAACCCTCATATATGCATGTGTACATACCACTAACGTCAGCTGCAAGAGAAAACAAACCCCAGTGATACAATGGCAAGGCTCCAGGCAGCATGTAAACAGGCAAGGTGTTTTTTATGGTAACAAATACTGTTCATGGTCCTCAAACAACTACCCACAGCAGAGGTGTAGGAACACAGCATGGAGAAAAAGTAATAAAAGAGGAATATATAGCCGTAAAGCTTATTCAAAAGCATAGTCAATGTATAGATCTGCCTGCAATATACAAGAACACGTACTATCATGGGCCCATGGATACAATCATGGCAGCACAGCTAGGTGTCCCAAAATCTATTATAATAGATAAATACATAAATTGTCACCCCAAACAATCACTGGATCCTAAGGAAAAGGTCGACCTTGTGGATCATATGATATGTGATTGGTGCAATCTTGTATAATATGTAATGCGGTACTAACACACTTTGAAAGATGCATATGTATGGGGGAGTTTTCTTTTATATATTCCCCCTTTCTTTTATAAATACGGTTTAACGTGATTGGATAAAAAAATTGTATTACGTTTTAAATATCATTGTGTTATCCTCTGTACAAATAAAGTCAGTTCTTTTTTCTTTTTTCAGCCTTTGCACTTTCTTTTGATACATTTGCTTCAGCATTTCTCTGGAAGGGAAGGTAAAGTAGGAACGGCGTTTATGGCAAACTTGTGTACTTGTAAAAAGCATAACAAGCTAATAGAACAATCTACTATTTGTAAATCCCTTACATATACTACATTAGTACACTTTTTAAACCAGCTGTCATACTAAACATGATTCATAACTAACATAACTTATTTAGAAATGCAAAGCCAAAAAAAGGTTGGATTTGTTAAACATAATTTCATTGAACTTTCTGTATATAGTACAGGCGGTCCCCTAGTTACAAACATTTGACTTATGAAAGACTCCTACTTACAAACAAAGGTAGACAACAGGAAGTGAGAGGAAATCTACCCTTAGGCAGCAAAATTCACTCCTGAGTTATTATAGGAAAAGGGTGTCTCCACTGAAGCTTTATCACCAATTCTTGTTTCCACAACAACCCAAATTTTTCAAAATCCAATTATCATTGGGACAGTAAGTGACATGAAATCTTCTGAACAGAAACATAGACAGCAAATCAAATATTACAGGGGTGTTAACCCTTCCCTATGCTATCCAAAAAGCTTAAAAAATGTTTTTTTTTGGCTGAAGCTACACTTAAAAAATGTACCTGTTCCAACTTACAAACGGATTCAACTTAAAGCGGTAGTAAACCCATCCATTTAACAGTTTAAAAACCAGTTAAATTTCCGGCACATGCCGGAAATGTAACACTCCCATTGGTTGTGCTCTAAACTAAACTGTCAAACCATCCAATGGCTGGTGTCATAGCTGATCACATGTGCAGCATCATGACAGTTGTAGATTAAACAGAGGCCAAGATGGCAGCTTCCATGGCTGAAAATGATATAAGGGTTTGCTACCACTTTAAGAATAAACCTACAGTCCCTATCTTGTTTGTAACCCGGGGACCGCCTGTATCTCTGATTTATCAATAACTTTAGATGCTAATGACTATTGTAATTAATCTTGGAAAAATTGTATTGAACACAAGCAATACTTTTCTTTTAGGAAATGTTGGCCCTCGGCTGTAGTAACTTCTTTGGTTCATTTTTCTTTATCCATGTGATTTGCTGTGCTCTTTCTGTTACTTTAGCAGTGGATGGTGCTGGAGGAAAGTCACAGGTAAGCATTCATGTTTTAGAGGTGTACTGTACGTGAAATGTGCAAATGATGTGTACAAATATAGTAATCCATTGAATCTAGTCAGTTTTTGGTCTACTTTCGTCCAATCTGGTAAGAAATTACAGTAGTTAATTTTTACTGTGCATACAGTCACCATTGCACTGTCTTCTAGAATAAGACTGAGAGTATAATGCTATTTACCTGTAAATTCCATATCTTAGAGTACAGTGCAGAACACATGCATGTTATTCATTCACCATGGGTTATAGGCTTGTACTCTTAGGTAATTGGACACTGGCAAGCATTTGCGGAAATGTCCACCTGGGGGACTCCCCTATAAACCTACCCAACACAGTGAGTCATCAGTTTTGTAGCAAGCATTGAAGAGTAACAAGGAGAGATCATGGAGTGTGGCCTGTGTCCTGTACTGTACATTATGATATGGAATTTACAGGTGAAGTCAAAATTCCTCTGATCTTAATTGTACAGCACAGAACACAGGCAAATTACTCATACAACATGCAATACACCATGCAATCCCCAAGCAATTGCTATAAGAGCTAGCAACAAATAGGCAAATGGAACTGTGCCAGACTGGACAGCCACCTGGTAAAGCTTTGAAAAAGTATAAATAGAAGACCAAAATTGGGAGACAGAGGCTTGGTGCTTAAAGAGCTCAGCAAGTAAGAGCTCAAGAGGATGTTTTTGTTTTAGAGCATAGGCTCTACAGCTATCAAATCCCTTATCCAGTGCAATGGTGGATTTTAAAGTGGAGTGCCCTTTGTGAGTACCCAAGAAAAGCAGTACACTCTAATGGCTCTGGCTACATCCAGGCAATGTAGGCACCTTTAGGTGTCTAGAAGCAGAGCACAAGAATGGTAGAGCAATGTCCTCATTGAGACAGCATGCTGAAAGTATGGTCTAGGGCAGTGTTTCTCAACCTCAGTCCTCAAGTACCCCCAACGGGCCATGTTTTGGGAACTTCCCTTCGATAAAATAGCTCTTTTCAATACTATGTCATTGATATTGATTTAATACAGCTGTGCAAAGTAAAAGAAAACCTGAAAACATGGCCCGTTGGGGGTACTTCAGGACTGAGGTTGAAAACCTCTGGTCTAGGGAATAACACAGCCTTGTCAATATGAAGTATGAGGAAGAACTCTTTACAGGAAAGGCTCTTTACAGCTAGTTTAGAGACACATCTGACAGATGGCCACCAGAAAGTCTACTTTGCTGAATTAGAATTTCTAAGAGAATATCCCTGATGAGTTTGAAGGGTGGGTTCTGCAAGCCAGAGAGAACCAAGTTAAGGCCATAGGGAAGCATGGGGTGCTGCATAGAGGGCCATAAACAAGAAACACCTTTATATAAAGGCTTTTATAAGGGAGTGGCAAGCAAAGTTCTTTTGAAAAAAAGGGCAAAACTTGCCCCTTCAGAGCTACATTCTGGTCAAGACATATTTGTAGGAAGGCCAGAATGCAAGACACAGAATAATCTCTGGGATTAAATTGATTGTGCTCACACCAGGCAAAGAAAGATTTTCAGGTACAATAATAAAATCTTTCTTGAAGTAGTTTTTCTTGCTTTTAGTGAAGTATGAATCACAGACTCAGAATCCCCTCTATCTGTTAGGACCTGAGTTTCAACAGCCATGCCACCAAAGCCAGAGACTGTGAAACAAGGTGGCATAGAGGGCCTTGAAAAAGTAGATCTGGCATGCTGGAAAGAAGACATGGGTCTTCTGCAAGAAGCCCAAGTATGTCTGTGTATTAGGGTCTCCTTGGTTGGTTTCAGTGGCGACCGGTCAATAATTAGAGCTTGGGCGCCAACTCCCCGCCGCTGATGAGAAAAAATAAAAAGTCAGCCCGACCCTCTACAGGAGGCGCCGGTATATTGACTTTTTTTCTCGGCTCCTTGCTTTCTGCTGACAGCAAGTAGTGAGCCGATTGGTCAGTCATAAAAGACTATGTATGTGCGCTGATCAGGCGCACGCACATAGTCTGATTGGCTGCCCTGAGCCAGTGACTGACTGGCATTGGATGCTGTGGGCGGGACTGTGGCGGATGTGCTGGCTGCGTGATTACTCGCGGTGACGCAACACTCCGCCGGCTTTCAGTCCTGACTCCTGCGCACCAGACCATCCACGAGCCATGCAGCAGACCATACACTCCAGCATGTTCTCCACAAGCCGAACTCTGCACGCTGCCAGCTTGCTCTCCACAAACCAAGCTCTGCACACTGCCAGCCTGCTATTAGATGGGTTAAGTGTGGGACTTTGTCCCAACTTCGGGGGGTGGGGGGGTCTGTCAGTGCCATAAGCCCCATATCTAGGGCTCTGTATACTGCTGCTTGGTGACTCTGTATACCCTATCTGGTGACTGTATACCCTATCTGGGGCTCTGTATACTGTGATATGGTGACACTGTATATTGCTATATTGTGGCTCTGTATACCCCTATCTGGTGACTGTATACCCTATCTGGGGCTCTGTATACTGCGATATGGTGACTCTGTATATTGCTACATGGTGGTTCTGTATATCCCTATCTGGTGACTGTATACCCTATCTGGGGCTCTGTATACTACTATCTGGGGCTCTGTATACTGCTATATGGTGGCTCTGTATACCCCTATCTGGTGACTGTATACCCTATCTGGGGCTCTGTATACTGCTATATGGTGGCTCTGTATCCCCCTATCTGGTGACTGTATACCCTATCTGGGGCTCTGTATACTGCTATATGGTGACTCTGTATACTGCTATCTGGGGCTCTGTATACTACAATATGGGGACTTTGCATACAGCTATATGGTGGCTCTGTATACTGCTATATGGTGGCTCTGTATACTGCTATATGGTGACTCTGTATACTGCTATCTGGGGTTCTGTATACTCCTATCTGGGGCTCTGTATACTGCAATATGGTGACTCTGTATACTGATATCTGGGGCTCTGTATGTTGCGATATGGTGACTCTGTATACTGCTATATGGGGGCTCTGTATACTGCTCTCTGGGGCTCTGTATACTGCGATAGGGCGACTCTGTACACTGCTATATGGTGACTCTGTATACTGCTATCTGGGCCTCTGTATACTGCTATATGGTGACTCTGTATACTGCTATCTAGGGCTCTGTATACTGCTATATTGTGACTCTGTGTACTGCTATCTGGGGCTCTGTATACTGCTATATGGTGACTCTGTATACCCCTATCTGGTGACTCTGTATACTGCCATCTGGGGCTCTGCATACTGCTATCTGGGGCTCTGTATACTGCTATATAGTGTCTCTGTATACCCCTATCTGGTGACTCTGTATACTGCTATATGGTGACTCTGTATACTGATATCTGGGGCTCTGTATACTGCTATATGGTGACTCTGTATACTGCCATCTGGTGCTCTGTAAGTGTATACTACTATCTGGTGGCTCTGTATACCCCTATCTGGGGCTCTGTATACCCCTATCTGGTGACTCTGTATACCCCTATCTGGTGATGCTGTATACCCTATCTGTGATGCTGTATACCCTATCTGGTGATGCTGGGCTGTATACTCCTAACACAAGGGGTGGAAACTATAAGGGGGGCTTATGAGAAGTGGGAGGGGTCAAAAAGGAAGGGCGGGGTCTGGCGCCCCCCCATCCTAACATTTCACAAACCGCCACTGGTCGGTTTGTTACCAGAAGAATCACCATCTTTCTTTCTTGCTCTATTTTGTGCAGCAGACAAGGCAGAATGTTCAGAGGAGGTAAGGCATAGATTAACCTGAACTGAGACTAGGGAATAACTATTGCATCTTAGGCCAGAGCTAGAGGATACCTTGTTCTGGATACAAACAGAGATAGCTTGTTGTATGTGCAGGCTAAGATGTCCACAAGCGGAGTCTGGGTTTGTTATATCAGATCGAACAGATCGCTGTAGTGGCTGAAATAATCTGCCTGCCAGTTGTCCACTTCTAGCATGTTTTTGTCCATAGGATAATCTGGTTTGTTTTCTGGTGTACAACAATTTTATGTCCACAAGAGGATCTGGTTTGTTTTCTTCAAGGCAGTTAGGCTCCTTGTGCTTCCTTTATGGTTGATATACAGTGCTTTCATAAAGTATTCAGACCCCCCCTTTACTTTTTTCAATCGTATGTGCCAGCCTAATACTACAGTTGTTTAAATTCATTTTTTCTCATTAATCTACACTCATTACCTCATAATGACAAAGTGAAAACAGAATTTTAGAAATGTCTGTGAATTTATTAAAAAGAAAAAACTGAAATATTACATTGGCTCAAGTATTCAGACACTTTGCTACAACCCTCCCATTTCTCTTGATCATTGCTGAGATGTTTCTACAGGTTGATTGGAGTCCACCAGTGGTAGATTAAATTGATTGCACATGATTTGGAAAGGCACTGTATTGGAGCATAAGCCATGAGGTCAAAGGAACTACCTGTAGAGCTCAGAGACAGGATTAGTGCAAGGCACAGATCTGGGGAAGGCTACAAAAAAATGTTCTGCTGCACATAACTTTCCCAAGAACACAGTGGCCTCCATAATTCTCAAGTGGAAGGAGTTTTGCACAACCAGGACTCTTACAAGAGCTGGTCATCCGGCCAAAACTGAGCAATCAGGAGAAAAGGGCCTTAGTGAGAGGAGTGACCAAGAACCCGATGATCACTGTGACTGAGCTTCAGAGTTCCTATGTGGAGATAGGACAAAGTCCCAGAAGGACAACCATCATTGCAGCTCTCCACCGATCTGGGCTTTATGGCAGAGTGACCAGACAGAAGCCTCTCTTCAGTACAAAACACAAAAAGAAAGCCCATTTGGAGTCTGCAAAAAAAGCACCTTAAGGACTCTCACTGTGAGGAACAAGATAATCTAGTTTGATGAAACCAAGATTAAATGGTCTGGCCTCAATTGTAAACATTATGTCTGGCAGAAATCAGGCACTGCTTATCACCTGCCCAATACCATCTTAACAGTGAAGCATGGTGGTGGCAGCATCATGCTGTGGGGTTGTTTTTCAGTAGCAGGGACTGAGAGACTGGTCAGGGCTGAGGGAAGGCTATATGGAGCAAAGCAGAGAGATATTACCAATGAAAACCTATTCCACAGCACTCAGGACCTCAGACTGGGCTGAAGCTTCATCTTCCAACATCACAACGATCCTAAGCACACAGCTAAGACAACACACGAGTGGCTTAGTGGCAACTCGATGAATGTCCTAGAGTGGCCCAGCCAGAGCCCTGACTTGAACCCTATTGAACATCTCTTGAGAAACCTGAAAATGGCATCCAAACTGACTAAGTTTGAGAGGATTTGCAAAGAAGAATGGCAGAAAATCCCCAATCCAGCTGTGCAAAGCTTGCCGCGTCATAGCTAAAAAGACAGGCTGTAATTGCTGCCAAAGGTGCTTCAACAAAGTACGGAGTAAAGGGTCCAAATACTTAAGTACATGTGATATTTCAGTTTTTTTTATTTTTTTAAAAATTCACAGACACTTGTAAAATTCTGATCAAATGGCTGAAGCAACTGAATCATCTTTTGAACATTTGCTGAGAGTTGTAAGGGAGATGATAACTTCAGAAGAAGGTCATCTAGGATAGCCTGCCACCTGGATGCCCTGTGTTCTAAATAGGACAAGCAGAGGTGCTAAGACCTTTCTGAGAGTAGAGGAAGGACAATCTTGATTTTATCCCCAGTTGCTTAACCACTTCACCCCCGGAAGGATTTCCCACTGTAGGACCAGAGCACTTTTTGCGATTCGGTACTGCGTCATTTTAACTGACAATTGCGCGGTCGTGCTACGTTGTACCCAAACGAAATTTGCATCCTTTTTTTCCCCCACAAATAGAACTTTCTTTTGGTGATATTTGGTCACCTCTGCGCCATTTCTGATTACCGCTATAAACAAAAAAAGAGTGACAATTTTGCAAAAAAAAAAAACATTATTTCTTACTTTTTGCTAAAATACAAATCAAAATCAAAATATATAAAAAAACAAATGTATTCATCAGTTTTGGCCGATTTATATTCTTCTTCATATTTTTGGTAAAAAAAAATGGCAAACGGCGTTTATTGATTGGTTTGCGCAAAAGTTGCAAAACCATGAGAATTCATTTATGGCGTTTTTTACTTTTTTTTTTACCAGTAATTGCCGCAACATTTTTGACACATTTTTGGGACCAATGACATTTATACAGCGATCAAAAATGTAAATATCCACTGATTACTGTATAAACGTCCTTGGCAGTGAAGGGGTTAACCTGCAGGAGGCAGGGAAGGGGTTAACTGTGTTCCTTAGGTGTGTTCTAACTGTGAGGGGGCTGGGCTGCTATGGGCATAAGAGATCTAACTGATCCCAGTGACAGAGATCAGTAGATCTCTTATATGCCACCTGTCAGAATGGGGAACCGCCATGTTAACATTGGCGGTTTCCCGTTCTTTCCCTCTGGCAGCTCATCGTGGCTCGCCGGTGGACATGGGGTCCGCCCGAGCTGCGGGCACACTCCTCCAGAGTACGCCGGGCACCCTAGCTGCACATGCGCGAATCGCCGTCTATTTACGGCGATTCGCGAGACAGTGCCACACTGCTACCGTTAAAAGGCAGTGCGCGGTTGGCAAGTGGTTAACTGACCTGTATCCGCTTAACTACCTAACCATACTTAAAAATATCCAACAGGATCTCCAGAATTGGCATAAAGGCACATTCTCTTGATTTGGCTGAGCTGCCATAATTAAAATGAATATACTACCCCGTATCCTATATGCTCTTCAGACGATACCCATTCGACTCTCTAAAGCTTTCTTCACTTCTTATACAAAGTGTAAGCGGACCTCTGCCACTGCAAATTGTAGAAACCATTGATGAATTGGACAAATGGGAACATGCATTTAGGCATCTTGGCTATCTACAGATGCCATGTCTTCGCCTTGTCTCAGAGAGACAAGTACTGACCTTGCAGATTCCATTTGAATGTTGGAATGTATAGGAATTTGTTGAGGGAATTTAAGTCTAGGATAGAATAGATACCGCGTTTGGGCTTTGGTACTGTCAACAAGTTTAAGTAGAATCCCTTGAACCTGTGATGGTACCAGTAAAATAATTCTCTGGGACAAGAGGTGGTTCAGGGTCTTCTGTAAATCTTCTGTAAATCTGACTGTCTGAACTGTTTTTGGATGCTTTGAAAAAAATAGTGAGGTGGTAGAGTTTTGAAATCTGGTATCCTTTGGAGACCCCTGTTTGAACCCAGAGTGATGCAAACTGCAACAGACATCCCCCCACCTCACCAAACAAACATCTTTCTTAAAAAAGCATACAGTACATGTGAGACAACCTCTGCTATCCAAGCTTTTAGCCAGAGGATTCTGCACATATGAACAAAGATTAGAGCCATTTTGGATATTTGTCTCATGATGTGTTCCTCTACACAAAAAAGAGCAGAAGAAAGCTGTTGTGAATGTTCTGTGACCGCACAATCCTGAAAAACAGGGTCATGTTTGTTTTTCACTCTTCTAGTCATGGTAGCTATGGTATGACACACAGAAACATGGCCGCCATCAGGGGGGTACAGGAAGTACTGCTGTAAGGGACCGAGCATCTCAAGGGGCCCGGTGCCAGGCCTGCTCGTACCCCTCCTAAACCCAATTCCTTTACCCCCCTTCACGCAGTTACTGTCCTTAGCCGGCATCCCTCCTCTGCCACTCCCGCCCACTTCAGGTGCTGCATGGGGCTTGGGGGGATCCAGATGTGTCCCCCCCACCACTCAGATCACTCCCCCATACCGACCCGCACCCCCCCATCCATTGGCGCTCCAAGCAGCACCCCTCCTTCCCGTCCCACAGCCTGCAGCTTCTGCCTGTGTTCTCGCCTGTTAGACAGGGGATGGCAGCGGGGGAGGGGGGGGGGGGTGGTGTAGGTGGGGGTGAAGTTCGGCGTTGGGGAGCTTGGTAAACATATGTGCTCTAAGATTGCTGCTATATGTCCCACTGACAGCTGATAATAGTAACCACAAGTGTTACTATGTATCAGTCTCTCATTTTATCAATGAACAAGGAATTCCTGAAATTCCTCATTCATTGAAGTAAAGTGCTGCAGAGAAAAGGGACTATATTCAGTCCCTTTCTCTGTCTCAAAATAAGAGATATGGGGGTCTGTTTAGACCTCTGACATCTCACCAAGGATTCATGAAAGACAGAAGTTGTCAAACAAACCTGATTTACTGTATTTTTATGAGGAGGTAAGCTGTGGACGTGGTATACTTGGATTTTGCAAAAACGTTTGACACAGTTCCTCACACACGGCTAATGTGTAAGGTAAAGTCTACAAGCTTGGAAAGATCAGTTTGTAAATGGATAGAAAACTGGCTAAAAGACCGAATTGAGAGAGTAGCGGTTAATGATTCTTACTCTGAATGGTTTAAGGTTATCAGTGGTGTACCCCAAGGTTCAGTGTTGGGACCCTTACTTTTCAATATATTTATAAATGATATAGGGTCTGGGATTAAAAGTACTACTTCAGTGTTTGCAGATGACACCAAGCTATGCAGTGGAATAACATCCTTATAGGATGTCTCCAACTTACAAGCACCTTAATGCAATGTTTAATTGGGCAACAATGTGGCAAATGAGGTTTAATGTTGATAAATTTAAAGTTATGCATATGGGGGCTAAAAATATGCATGCATCATACATACTAGGGGGAGTACAATTGAGGGAATCCATAGTGGAGAAGGATCTGTGAGTTTTGATAGATCATAAGCTTAAAAATGGCATGCAATGCCAAGCGGTTTCCAAAGCAAGCAAAATCCTTTCTTGTATTAAGAGAGGTATGGACTCCAGAGATAGAGACATTATTTTGCCTTTGTACAAATCGTTAGTAAGACCTCATCTGGAATATGCAGTTCAGTTTAGGGTACCAGTTCTCAAAAAGGATATCAGGGAACTGGAGAAAGTGCAGAGAAGGGCAACCAAACTAATAAGAGGCATGGAGGAGCTCAGCTATGAGGAATGATTAGAGGAACTGAATTTATTCTCTCTTGAGAAGAGGA
The DNA here is from genome assembly GCA_018402905.1 of Glandirana rugosa. Lineage (NCBI taxonomy): Eukaryota > Metazoa > Chordata > Amphibia > Anura > Ranidae > Glandirana > Glandirana rugosa. The sequence continues at coordinate 193,128 of BLSH010302288.1, read as the reverse complement.
GATTAAGGGGGGTATGATCAACATGTACAAATACATAAGTGGTCCATATAGTGAACTTGGTGTTGAGTTATTCACTATAAGGTCATCAGAAAGGACAAGGGGACACTCTTTAGGTGCAGAGGAAACTCCTCCTCCTTAACCTCCAAATACAGAAAGGTTTCTTCGCAGTTAAAGCTGTTAAAGCTGTGAAAATGTGGAATAGACTCCCACCAGAGGTGGTTTTGGCCAGCAGCACAGATTGCTTTAAAAAGGCCTGGATTCTTTCCTTAATGTAAATAATATAACTGGGTACTAACTTTTTTAGGTAAAGTTGATCCTGGGTGAATCCAATTGCCTTTTGGGGGATCAGGAAGGAATTTTTTACCCCACTATAGCAAATTGGATCATGCTTTGCTGGGGTTTTCTGCCTTCCTCTGGATCAAATGTGCGTGGAGGATTGTATATGGGATTGTATGGTTATATATGATTTTTCTATTTTTATTTTTTTTTTTGGTTGAATTAGATGGACTTGTGTCTTTTCTCAACCTGACTAACTATGTAACTATGTAAAATGGGCACTTTTGATTTTTGACGTTCGGGTTCCATTAACTTCAATGGGGTTTGTTGTTCGAGTCCGAACGTTCGGTCTGTTTGGCCCATCACTACTCTGCACTACCTGTCAGACATTACTTCCAGGTGGTGACTCGTGGTACAGAAGCAAAGCAGATGAACAGGGAATACGGCATTTGATAGGCTCTGAGGAGTGAGCAGCGCTGAGCCTGGATCCCATTTTGCACAATCATTACAGGCAACCTGAGGACATTGTGTGTGTATATATATATATATATATATATATATATATATATATATACACACACACACACTTTTTTATTTTTGAGGTGGGGGGATCTTGGGTGAGTTCCCACACTTTTTTCCCCAGGACTTGACCCACCGTGACCCCTGGTCACAACTCATGAATCAGGATACAAACGACTAGCAAATTGGTACTATACACCCATTCAATTAAGCAAATTCTCCTACACGTCAGCTTCACCCCTTTGTTGGAGATGTGGAGCCGAAAGAGGAACCCTACTACAAGTTTAGTGGTCATATCTAAAAATATAACACTTCTGGAAAGAAATACACAAAACTATAACAAAGATCGCCACACTCACTTTAGACGTTACACCGGCGCTGCATATATTGCTTATTTATTCTATTGGACAATTTTAGATCTATTGTTTTATGCGTGCTGCCTTTTAAAGATACATAATATATCAAACATCATCATTCCCACTGAAGTGAGCGCGGGTTGCTACCTTTTTTACCTGCACAATATATTTTACATCATTCATCTCTTCCAAATACCGCAAATCTCTAGCCATAGATCTTGTAAACGCAGCTAAAAGATGCATTCTGCTGAAATGGGGCTCATCCACCCCACCAACATTATTAGACTTGAACCGCTATGTACGTCAAACAGCAGAAATGGAAGAGTTCATATCTATAGCGAGAAAGAATCCTACCAAGTTTACCAAGACTTGGGCCTGTTGGTCTCATTATTTCACACGGAAAGTCCCCTTCCAACTGCAGATTACAGTCTGGATCTTAATTAGCCATAATTAGATATCACACTGCTTTTACTGATACAAAATATTACCTCACAAACATTTTTTTTTTTTTTACCCCATAGTCCGACTATATAACTATAGTATGAACAAAGAAATTGGCTGCACTCCGACTTGAATGAATAATGTAGCAAGCTGTTAAAAGGTTTAGAGAGGGGGGCGCATGCGCGAAGCCGACCTGGGCGGACATGCCTGAGTGAAGCTCCGTTCCACCGGAGACACAGCCGCCGTACACAGCCGCATACAGGCTCCTCTCAGCACGCCTAACACCATCCCTGGACGGCGCCAACACACAGGGTGCCCAAGAATGGTACTAGTCGGCACGAAGTCACAGGTGAGTACTAAAAGCATCAAGAACGCGCTCACTAGGCCGCATCCCAAGATGGCGCCGGCCTCCCTGCCAGCGGCCTCCACCCAGCCGAGCACACAGCGCTCTACAAAGCAAGCACGGCTGATCATGGTAAGAACCCGTGGGACACACAACCGCGGCAGGTCCCTACCACAATCCGCACGACTCTCCTCGGACATACGCCGACACATGCCGCCGACACAGAGGCCACCTTGCCTCGAAGTGAGTCCGTACAGGCGGGTCCAGCCGAAGCGCGTACGCGGGGGGAGAGATTTGGAAAATTGTCGAACGATGTAATAAGTAAGTTCAGCCTCACGTCGGTTAAAGAAACAAGTATGATATCAATATATCAGCCTGATACCCCATTTTTTTTTTTTTTACAAAC
>BLSH010302288.1:167970-184123 GCA_018402905.1 Glandirana rugosa | reverse complement strand
CAGCTACTCTTCTCTATCTTCCCCCTCTCTCCTCCTCTCCTTTTCCTGTCCCCCTGTTCTCCTCTCCTACTACCCCTTTACTGAAATGACCGGTTTAGCCGCCTGCTCGTTCTTTCTCCAGCGCCCCAGTCCTAGCATCAACCTATTACTTGAATCCTCCTCAGAATAGAGGGGCAGCTGGGGATGCACATCCCGAGAGTCAGAATACCGTTTGCGCTCTCCTTGATAGATCCGGCACTCTCACAATCCTGTCCCCACTACCCATTTTCTTGCTATCCCAACAATTTAATTGTAACCTGAAAACCCTAACCGAAACGCTAACCAGGTAATGCCTCCATTCTGTATTCTCACCAGTATTTTCTATTTGCCTATTTGAACCTTAGTTTGAACCTTTGGTGTTGTCTGTATTCCTGTGCTGTTTTGATCAAAATAAAGGAATTACAAAAAAAAAAAAAAAAAACCAATACGCTGCAGCTGAGATAGAAAACCTCAAGGAAGAAAACCTAGTGTTACAATCATGTCTTGAAGACTATGAGAATAGGGCCCGCAGATCAAACTTGAGAATCCAGGGATTCCCTGAATCGGTCCTTGATGTCCAGGCAACCATGCTGGCACTATTCCAGGAACTGGTCCAGGAATACCCGTTGAGAGACTTGAAATGGACAGAGTCCACCGCGCCTTGGCCCCACTGCAAGGAAAACGGCCCCCCACGGGACATAATTGCGAAATTTCATTTTTTACGCACCAAGGAGCAGTTATTGACTGTGGACAGAGACAAAACCTCTCCATCCTTCCAGGGACATACGTATCAGCTTTTCTCTGACCTCTCACCCTCCATGGTGGCTAAGTGAAAGGCCCTCAAACCTATGCCAATGATCCTCCAACAGCACCAGATTACCTACCATTGGGGGTTCCCCTTTTTGGTGCACTTCACTCACCTTGAGACTAAATACGTGGGCCGCACTGCCTTGGAACTCCAATCTGCTCTGCAAGATCTGGGGCTCCTTGGCCAGAACCCCACCAAGGATAAACAGTGCAGACGCTCTGCCTCCAGGTCTCCGCAGAAGATCCCTGCGGCCCATGGGACTACGGCGCATCAGAACTTCCACAAGCACGGCCGATTCGATAACCCCACCACTAGCACCAATATGGACGATTCTATGGACTGAGCCTTTATTTTTACATGATCACTTCACCTCCTCTTCCGTTTTTTTTCCTGCTCATTTGCAGACCTACCTTTGACACCTGTGGGTTGAGCCGGTTAACTCTCACCCCACACGTTATTCTCCCTTGATAGCTGGCATACATACCCATACTCCTCAGAGACTTTTACTTGGAGTCGCAAGCACTATATTAGCACATGCTTTTCACTATTGGTGCCCGTATTCCTAGTCAGGACTGTGTCTCCTAGTTGGAACTTGTTGTACCCCCAACCCCCTACTTTTGTCACTTCTGGACTTCTGCACGGATTATGCAGAACTCCGGACTTGACTGCGCTTTTTGTGGGAACATGCCGAACCCCAGTCTGGCATATACTCACAAACACTTTACATCTACGGTTTTCATTGCACTGTTATTTATAAGTGGAATTAATGTCTCTCTTTTTTCTCCCCCCCTCCTATCCCTTCCTTCTTCCCCGGAGTGGTGGTGCTGGAGGTGACCTCATCAACGGTGAGTACTTACCCTCATACACATGCTGTCACACTATGGCCCCCTTAACCATATGTACATTAAATGTCCAGGGCTTCAATTCCCCACATAAATGCACCAAAGCACTCAAGTCCCTCGCTGCAGCTAAAATACACAAAGCCTGCTTGCAGGAAACAAATTTTTCAGACAAATCCACTCCAAAATTTCTCAGCTCCTCTTACCCCCAATTCTACACTGCTTCAGCGTCCACTAAAAAACAGGGCACGCTAATTGCATTCCACCGCACTACCCCCTTTTCTCTCACCTCACAGATCAAAGACCCAGAAGGTCGATATTTAATACTCACAGGCCATATATCTGACTCAGAGGTGACGATAATCTCCTATTATGCCCCCAACAGGCATCCAACTGCCTTTCTGTCACATCTTTTCCAGCTTATATCCGATCACAAATCAGGCACAGTCATAATCTGCGGTGACTCAAACCAGACAATATTCCATTTTCAAGATAGACCCCCCCCCTGCTCCTCTCCCAAATTCCGCTAAAACTCTGCAACACCTCATGTCTAAATTCGCTCTGGTAGACACTTGGAGAGAAGTACACCCGTCAAACAAAAAATATACCTTTTACTCCCATCCTCACAAGAGTTTCTCTCGCATAGATCATATCTTCCTTGCAGCTAGCCTGACACCAGAAATACTGACTTCTGTCATAATTCCTTATACATGGACAGATCACTCGGCGGTCTGCACTACAATCTCATCCCCGTCCCAAGAACTCACGACAGCTCCTGGTGCCTAAATGAAACCACCTTGACAAACACCTCACACCGACAAGAAATTGAAGTCGCGATCAAAGAATACCTTTCCCATAATGCCACAGATGACATATCCGCGTTAACCTTGTGGGAGGCACACAAGCCTGTCATACGTTGCAAACTGATCCAACTGGTCACTATCCTAAAGCATGAGCGCAAGGCTGTCTTTAAAAAAATTTGAAAAAACTTCAATTGCAGTTATGAGTCATTCCAAACTAACCCCTCCCCAGAAGCTTACAAGAGACTGGAGCAGTCTAGGCTGGACTTGGACATCTTTCTCTCTGACAAGCTCCTATGTAAGAGACAGCTTCAGACCTACATGAAAGCTAACAAACAGGACACCCTTATGGCCCATGCCCAACGTGCCATTAATAAACCCCACACATCCATTAGACTAAAAACGACCCGTGACGGCTACACAAGCCGTGAAAATCCTAGAAATATTCCGTGTTCTGTCATGGAGGAGGAAGTGACACTGGCAATAAAATCACTGAAAAAAAACAAAAGACCGGGCCCTGATGGTTTCTCGGCTACTTATTTTAAACAGTTTGCACACATTCTTGCCCCGATACATGCCCATGCATTTAACTCCCTGCTGAGAGGACACTCGTTTCGTCCAGAAACCCTTACTGCAATTGTAGCCATGATCCCCAAACCAGGCTCTGACCCCTCTTCCTGGAACAACTACTGCCCCATATCTCTCTTAAACCTTGACATAAAGATCCTTGCTAAAATCCTGGCTAACCGCCTCAACCCCATAATTGGTAACCCAATACACCGGGATCAGACTGGGTTCATCTCAACCCGCCAGACTGGAGACAACATAAGAAGGGCCATATTGCTCTCCCTAGCTGCCAAGAAAAGGAAAATTCTCTCATGATTTCTATCCCTGGATATTAAAAAGGCCTTTGATTCGGTCTCTTGGCCCTACATGACATACATTCTTAAGCGTTGGGGGTTTGGCAAGCACTTCCTAACCTGGACCTCCTCTCTATATCATGGGCCCAAAGCGTACGTCAAATACGCTGGCTACAAGTCAGCCACTTTTGACATCCAGAGGGGTATGAGACAGGGCTGTCCCCACTCTCCTCTACTGTTTGCCCTGGTAATAGAACACCTGGCACAACTGATCAGATCTGACACGAACATCAAAGGGATAGAACTTGGGGGAATTCATCACAAAGCCTGCCTGTTCGCAGATGATGTGCTTCTTTTCTTGACAAGCCCATGCACCTCTGCCCCAAACCTTCTTATTCTTCTTCAACACTTTGGCCAAATCTCCAGTCTGACCATCAATCCACACAAGTCAAAGTCCTCAACATTTCTTTATCCACATAAGAACAAATCCTAGCCCAGACCTCCTTGCCTTTCACGTGGGTTCTGCACCAACTTCCCTACCTAGGTGTTAACCTTACAGCATCATACTCATATTTGTTCGCAGCTAACTTCCTCCATCTCCTTAAACGAAAAACATCACTACTATCTCAATGGTCTTCACTGCCCATCTCATGGATAGGTCGTATTAATGTGGTAAAAATGGCCATCCTCCCCAAATTCTTATATTTATTTAGGTCCCTGCCCATCCCCCTTCCCACCTACTTCTTGCGCCTCACACAAACAGGGTAAAACTAAACCTAGGATCCTCAGGTCCACTCTTATCCGACTCAGGTCATATGGTGGCTTGGGGCTACCTAACTTCAAATCCTACTACCATGCCGCACAGCTGCCTCTCCTCCCTAAGTATCATGCAACAAAAGGAACCCCCTTGTGGGCTGCGGTCGAATTGGTGGACCTGGATCCTATGTCTGTAGCTAATCTATTATGGCTTAACCCCAAAGATTGGGCACATATCACCAACCCAGTAACCAAATTCTCTCTATCCATCTGGGACAAACTCAAGACCTCAGGTGGCCTTCTTTCACCACACAATCCCCTGCTTTATTTCCTCCGTAACCTGGCCTTCCACCCAGCCTGGGAATCCCCGGCATCCTTTAACGCCTGGATGTCCGTTGACCTTTTTAGACTACACTCCCTTCTTTCAACCTCTTCCTTTCACACCTTTGCAACACTATGCGAATCGCATGGCCTACCAACCTCCAAACTGTTTCGATATCTGCAAATCAAAAACTTCTATTCCCCATTTCTTAAAGGTGACGCTCCACTGAACCATCTTACCCAATTTGAGACCTACTGTAAAAGAGACCCACATGCTAGAGGTATTATCTCAACCATATTCTGCCTCTTAGTTGATAATGATAACTCTGCCCCACTACACTATACTAGCAAATGGGAAGCTGACCTAGGGAGAGCTATTGACACATTGACTGGTCGGATATATGGTCGATCACAGCAACCTTCTCCTGTAATATACTGGCCAAAGAAACTATTATAAGGTCCTGGCTCGGTGGTACCTAGTCCCTACCAGAATTTCTAAATATGTCCCAACGTACTCACCATTATGTTTCAGGGGGTGCTCGGCCCCTGGCACGCACATTCACATCTTGTGGAGCTGTCCTGTGGCTCAGCTATTTTGGAGGAAAATCTTCGCCATGGCCTCTAAGGCCCTGGAAATCCCTGTCACAATGGACCCAACAGTGGTGTTACTAAAATCGAAACCACCAGACCTTTCCTGATCTCAGTTCAGCCTACTTATGCAGCTCACGACGGCTGCGAAACAAACTATCGCTAAAGCCTGGAAGTCCCCACTTTTGGATGTTGCTGAAGCAAAAGGTAGAATCAACAGAGCTCTGGACGTCGACCCTGTATTGTTGCAGCCCTGTTGACCAACCCTTACAATCCTTACCTCACTTGTATATCCCTGCTTACTCGATCGTTGCCACACCACTGCTCCGGATCTCTCCCCCCCCTTCCCCCACTCTTTTCTTCCTCTTTCCAGTCCTATAGCTTTTCTCACTCTGTCTCTTCCCCCCCTCCCTCCCCTATCTTTTCCCTATACTGACCCCCTCCCTATTTCCTTATGTTTTATCTCTTTTTTGTTGTTTGTTATTATGATCTTTTTTATATTGTAGCCAGTCTGAGACTGGGGAAGATGGCTTTAATCAAGCCCTCTTTTCCTCTCTCATGGGAAATCCACCATCGCAATTACTTTACTTTCCAATCAACACAATACAGGTCAATAACCTCAGAGATGGATTATGCTGGCACCTTCCAGTTTTGTTTAAGATATGTTGTTACCAAGCACCTCAGCCTCAAGGCCCACATAATAGTTAAGCAAGTCAACTGGCTAGGTCTCCTTTCATGAAGACTTAACCCTCTGGGCCTTCCCCGCAGTCTGTGGAGTGTACCCCATATTGTTATAGCCGTACAGCTACCTACCGCATATCTCTCCTGCCTACCCACATGGATACAGCTAGTACTCAGACGGGGTATCCAGTGGGTTAGGCACTCACATCCCTTTTACTGCACGGCTAAGGGTTCGCTCCATTTTTTTCTGAATACCCCCCTTTTTTATTTTTGGCAGGGCTACTCTGCCTTGTTTTTCCACGCAGCTGTTGCATTTACCGGAATGAAGGAAGGTGCCCTCGTTTGTTAGATTACCTGTATCACAATAATGGAACATGTTACAATGCACCAGATATTTCTTCTTCGGTTACCTTTAACGATGAACTTTTAACAGATGTTGGTAGTGTCGCTATCCTCCCACGGCCACAGTCTTGCTCCCCATCAGGGTGTCTGGGCTGAGGACCAGCAATCCTGCCATCTCACTAGTAAAGATGTTGGATATTTGACCCAGGTTCTAATGCAACTTTTGTTTGTAATATATACATACCTGAAATCCTCTGCTGCACTTTTGAGGCTTAAATGTATCACTGTGATGTTTTTTCTGTTAACCATACTTTATAATAACTCAATAAAAATGTTGAACAAGAAGAAAGGAGAGCAACATTCAGATGTAGATATAAAATTTGACATTTTATTACAATCAATTAAAAAAATGTATAACAATAAAAAAAAAAAAAAAAAAAAAGGTTTTGAGAAAGCACTAGAACAGTGTAAAACATGTCAACCTAGTCTGCGTGTCCTGATGTTGGTGGATGAACAATAAAGCTTGCTACATTATTCATTCAAGTTGGAGTGCAGCCAATTTCTTTGTTCATTGGATTCTACGGTGGTGAGCCGGGGCTGGCAACTTCCTTGCTGGATCCTCTGTTTACCTCACCTGGAGCGGCGTCATCCCTGTTTGTCATATTGCTATAGTACTCAGGACACAATTTGAACCTTGGATTTTGAAGCCTCTCTAAATGTCAAAATTGACCAAGACCTAGTGCTCCATTTATAACATAAACTTATCTTAAGTTGCATTGGTTACCTTCATATATATATAGACCATTTGTTTTAAATCCTCTTATCTTTATAAAGTGAGGTTTCTACTCTTACTCTGTTCGAATATGAAACGACTTTCAGATGCTTGAAACTTAAATATGCATTTATATTTCTTGAAAATCAGAAGCATACCTTTAAGTGATGATTAGCTATGCTCCCACTAGGACACAGTTAGTTCCCATTGGGGTGTCCAGTTGTGTGGGTGGCATAGCCGTTATCAATACCTTGTTGTGGACCTATGGTTACATATTGTTCAGTTGACCTGTTTATACCTCTTTTGACCTTATATGCATTGAATATGCTAAGTTATACTTTTATTCTTTTATTTTTCCTTTACTTACTTACGGTATCTCACAAAAGTGAGTACACCCCTCACATTTTTGTAAATATTTTATTGTATCTTTTCATGTGACAACACTGAAGAAATTACTCTTTGCTACAATGTAAAGTAGTGAGTGTACAACTTTTATAACAGTGTAAATTTGCTGTCCCCTCAAAATAACTCAACACACAGCCATTAATGTCTAAACCGCTGACAACAAAAGTGAGTACACCCCTAAGTGAAAATGTCTAAATTGGGCCCAAAGTGTCAATATTTTGTGTGGCCACCATTATTTTCCAGCACTGCCTTAACCCTCTTGGGCATGGAGTTCACCAGAGCTTCACAGGTTGCCACTGGAGTCCTCTTCCACTCCTCCATGATGACATCACGGAGCTGGGGGATGTTAGAGACCTTGTGCTCCTCCACCTTCCATTTGAGGATGCCCCGCAGATGTTCAATAGGGTTTAGGTCTGGAGACATGTTTGGCCAGTCCATCACATCTACCCTCAGCTTCTTTAGCAAGGCAGTGGTCGTCTTGGAGATGTGTTTGGAGTCGTTATCATGTTGAAATACTGCCCTGCAGCCCAGTCTCCAAAGGGAGATGATCATGCTCTGCTTCAGTATGTCACAGTACATGTTGGCATTCCTGGTTCCCTCAATGAACTGTAGCTCCCTAGTGCCAGCAGCACTCATGCAGCCCCAGACCGTGACACTCCCACCACCATGCTTGACTGTAGGCAAGACACACTTGTCTTTGTACTCCTCATCTGGTTGCTACCACACATGCTTGACACCATCTGAACCAAATAAGTTTATCTTGGTCTCAGTGCCATCTTAATAGCATCATGGGCCCCTGGGCAAAGTAATGCATCGGGGCCCCTATAAGGGAGATGGTGACCTTGGCAAACAGTGGGTGTGGCTAAAATATACTACTTATTTGTTGTGGCTTTTTAGTCAGTTTTTTTTTTTTACATGTTTTTCACAATGCCGTTGGGGGGTCTTTGGTGAGATATTAGGGGTCTAAACAGACCCCTGAAGTCTCACTTTTGAGACAGAGACTTGGAAAACACATCCCCAGTTAGGAATGAGTTGGTGCATTTAACTAAAGGGATCTAGGGGGGGGGCTTGTTGAGATGTGCAGCTGTCATTGTTGGTTTTGACCAACAGTGAGGGAGTGGTATGTCACCACCTCAATGCATGTGTTAACCCTGAAAATGCTGACCTACTGTGCTGCAACCATGTGCATTGCACATGACTGCAGGGCGGTTATGGTGTAGTACACCATGCGTTCATAGTGAAATGCTATTACATTTTTGCCATGAGTACAGCTTTGAAATGGATGGTCAGGGTGGTAAAGCCATGGTTCAACTGCCTGCTTTTACCAGCTTCATTTAGACTTGTGGTTGTGGTAAACACAGGCAGTTAGGACATGAGTTTACCTACAAAATTACAATAGTAGTGGGACATTGAATGAGGCAGGACATTATAGAAATACATGAGTATATGCGGTTGTAAATGTATTAATTTCTTTCCATATTGTAAACATTTCATAATCATAGAAATGCATAATGGCAATTTCCAAGTGTGATAAAGGCATGTAAATAAAAGTAGAGGGCTGACATATACAAAACATAATGGAATGCAATGATATTGTTCTGATACATAGTGGTATATACATAAAATAAAAAATGTATATTTATACATATGCTGTATATTTTTATTTTATATATATACCACTATGTATCATAACAATATCAATGCATTCCATTATGTTTTGTATATGTCACCCCTCTACTTTTATTACTTCCCTTTATCACACTTGGAAATTGCCATTATGCATTTCTATGATTATGAAATGTTTACAATAAGGAAAAAAAATTAGAGTTGCAAAAAACTTGCTGGGCTTCTTGCCTCACAATTGTCAGAGATAAGAAGTGAACTGGGCTGGAAAGGGTGCAAGACAGATGAGTGGGGAGAGGGAGGCTGCAGCAAGGTTTGCAGTGAAGATTTATGGAGAGGAGAGCAGATAGCAGAAGAAAAAGGACATAAAGTAATCAGTGAAGTGGGGAGGAGGATGGGATTGTGTGAAAGCATCAGACTTGCTGCACGCTGGAAGTGTAGGCAGAGGGAGAAATGACTGGTGGTGTAGAAGTGAAAGTAACTCACAATGAAAGCTGTAGTGACCCGGCAGGAGGGAGAGCGAGTTGATGGCAGTGGAGAAGCTCCATGAGGAAGGAGAGGGATTACAATGTATCAATCATTTAGTGAGATAGAGCAGAGTTAGAGCAGCAGAAGGAGTTAGATAACCCGGACCTTGTCCAGTGGAAGAACGTACCTGCTCCCCAAGTCGTGGAGACCGTGGAAGCGGAACTCGGAAGCTGCCGTGGTCACACAGGAAAGAGTGAAGGAGAGAGGAGACAGGAAAGGAAGAGTTGGAGTCACAGCCAGCCCGATGAGCAGAGGCAGAAGTAATACAGAAGCGTCCGCCTGCCCGCAGACGCACGACTCCCAAGCCAAGCCCGGCACGGATAGCTGTCATGCAGCCAGCAGAGACCAGACTGTAGTCGTTCTGATTTATTGTGATAGCACAGAATCGGCCCTGATGGGGCCCCATGTTCACCTGGGGCCCCCGGCAAGTGCCCAGGGGTGCCCGCTCAGTAAGACGGCCCTGCTTGGTCTCATCAGACCACAGGGCATGCTTCCAGTAATCCATGTCCTTAGTCTACTTGTCTTCAGCAAACTGTTTGCAGGCTTTCTTGTGCATCATCTTTAGAAGAGGCTTCTTTCTGCTTCTGGGACGACAGCCATGCAGACCAATTTGATGCAGTGTGTGCATATGGTCTGAGCACTGACAGGCTGACTCCCTACCCCTTCGCCCTCTGCAGCAATGCTGGCAGCACTTATTCATCTATTTCCCAAAGACAACCTCTGGATATGACGCTGAGCACGTGCACTCAACTTCTTTGATTGACCATCGAGAGGCCTGTTCTGAGTGGAACCTGTCCTGTTAAACCACTGTATGGTCTTGGCCACCATGCTGCACCTCAGTTTCAAGGTCTTGACAATCTTCTTATAGCCTAGGCCATCTTTATGTAGAACAACAATTCTTTTTTTCAGTTCCAGTTCTTTGCCATGAGGTGCCATGTTGAACCTCCAGTGATCAGTATGAGAGAGTGAGAGCAATAACACCAAATTTAACCCACCTGCTCTCCATTCACACCTGAGACCTTTTAACACTAATGAGTCATAAGACTCCGGGAAGAGAAAATGGCTATTTGGGCCCAATTCAGACATTTCCCTTAGGGGTGTACTCACTTTTGTTGCCAGCGGTTTAGACATTAATGGCTGTGTGTTGAGTTATTTTGAGGGGACAGCAAATTTACACTGTTATACAAGCCGTACACTCACTACTTTACATTGTAGCAAAATGTCATTTCTTCAGTGTTGTCACAAGAAAAGATATAATAAAATATATTATATAATTAAATATATAATATAGTAAAAATGTGAGGGGTGTACTCACTTTTGTAAGATACTGTATATACATAAATTATTGATAGTTATACTGCGCTTGCTTAATCTCTAAAGGTAGCGGCGAGCACTGTCACAGAAAAAGTGATATAAGAAGAATAAAGTTAAATCTGCCACGCTTGTGACGTGATTATAAATATCGTGAATTTCAAAAAATAACATAACAATTAGAGTCCATAGGACATAATAGTGAACATAGTTGTAGACCAAAAGTATGTATACCAAAGATGTTATAAATATCTCTTGTCTTTGGAAGTCCTTCAAACATTGTAATAAACACATTTGTGTGAAAAGACACTAGTAAATGCTAAACAAGTCTAGAATAACACATAGTCCCGTGGATTAAAGTGCATGAAAAACATGGTGAAGATGCTAAAACAATCCTCTTTCCAGGACAACGTTCACCCGTGGGTATAGTCACCCCCAAAAGCTATAGAGGAGGTTTCCCGGATGTAGGTGACCTACTGGGCTTATGCCAAAACTCCTCTGCTGCCACTTCCAGCAATGTCTCCTCTCTACTTCCTCCCCAGGAAGTAGAGAGGAGGGGAGGAAGTAGAGAGGAGACATTGCTGGAAGTGGCAGCAGAGGAGTTGTAACATCAGAAGTTGGATGACTGCAGAGTTGTGCCACTCGGTTTGATACATCTTGGGGACGGCTTCCTGGTGTTGTGAGAGACATCCGGGCCTGCATCCAGGGATCTGGAACATTGGGTTTGGGTGTGGTGACACCAAAGTCTATTTGACTTTCTGAGGTATAAGCCCAGTAGGTCCCCTACAACCGGTAAGCCCCCTCTATATCTTTTGGTGGTGGCTATACTCACAGATGAATGCTGTCCTGGATAGAGGATTGTCTTAGCAGCTTTGCATGTTTTTCCTGCACTTTAACCCACGGGACTATGTGTTATTCTGGACTTTTTTAGCATTTATTGTCTTTTCATACAAATTTGTTTATTGCAACGTTTGAAGGACTTCCAAAGACAAGAGATATTTATAACATCTTTTGTATACATACTTTTGGTCTACAACTATGTTCACTATTCTGTCCTATGGACTCTAATTGTTATGTTATTTTTTGAAATTCACAATATTTATAATCACGTTACAAGCGTAGCACATTTAACTTTATTCTTACGTATATACATACCTTAATTTGACAGAATCTTAATAATGTCTGATTTGATTTCATGTAATTTCTTTTGTTTTGAAAAAATCCAATAAAACCATGGTAAAAAAAAGAACGGAACCACAGCCCCATGAGGCAGATACAGAGTCCAGGACATTCAGCATCACAGCAAAACATCCCAACCAATAAAATCATATACATAAATTAACAACTTACACGTGTACAAAATAATAATACAGTATGTTACAATATTGTGGGGGTTATTATTTGGGCCGGTTACATTCAAATTCTCAAATTTTTTTTTTATATAAAGAAATCAAAGTAAAGGATTAAAACTGATGTGTTCGTTCAAACCAGGGGCTTTGGTAGCTTCCAGAGTGACAATCCACTTTGTCTCCAGTTGCAATAAGTGTTGATCAATGTCACCATCTCTCATTGAACTAGCCACATGTTCTAGCGCAAAGAACCTGATCACTGAGGGATCAAAACTAATGAAGACCAACATGTCGACTCACAGTTGTAGTCATCTCTCCATTTTTTTCAAATAAACATGGTCAGGTATCTGTTTCCAGAATGATCTTTTTGTTTTGCCAATATAGAAAGCACTGCAATGGCAACTCATAAGGTGTACAGCCCCTATCGTTTGGCAATTTATATTACAGTGGGGTATCCAATGCAGCTCATTAGCTCATCTTCTATCCCCAAGGATCCATTCACAGAGTTCATAATCACCACACTTAAAGGCACCCCTATCAGCCTGAGTTAGATGAGGTCTTGACTCCACATATTTAGTTACTATGGGATCCTTGACAAGTAAGTGACAAGGTTATTTTAAGATTTCCTGCAAATTAGCGTGTTGTTGAGAATACCAAGTAATTAGTCATGTCTGTGGAGAAGTGGATTCCTGTTTCTGGGAATGAATCAAAGATTCTCTGGGCTTACTTCTATCCTTTTTACACGCTCTTTTTAGGTATTTTTTACTGTACCAAAAGTGGTTAATATACTGCTATGCACCCCAAACCTATAGGTAAATAAGCAGCTGGCACAACAACCCCAACCAGTTGTGAATAGTAATGTGAAAAAAATACTGCACTAAACCTAATCTAAAATTAACCACTTCCACACCGCCTACCGTGTATTTATGGCGGCAGTGTGGACGCTGAGCGCGAATCGCCATAAAAAAGTGGCGACCTGCGAGTCCTGAGGAGTGTGCCCACGGCTCGGGCGGACCCCATGTCCGCCAGCGAGCCGCAATGAGCGGCCACAGCCAAAGAACGGGGAACCGCCAATGTAAACACGGCGGTTCCCCGCTCTGTTAGTGGGGGCATGGGAGATCTACTGATCCCTGTCACTGGGATCAGTTAGATCTCTTATGCCCATGGTAGCCCAGTCCCCCCACAGTTAGAACACACCCAGGGAACACAGTTAACCCCTTCACTGCCAATGACATTTATAAAGTAATCAATGGGCATTTAAATTTCTGATTGCTGTATAAATGTCATTGGTCCCAAAAAAGTGTCAAAAATGTCCGACATGTCCGCTGCAATATCGCAGTACCGCTAAAAATTGCAGATCGCCGCCATTACTAGTAAAAATAAATAAATAAATAAAAACCCCAGAAATTAATTCTCATCATCCGTAAACGCGGCCACTTTTGCGCAAACCAATCAATAAACGCCAATTGCGATTTTTTTATTTACCAAAAATATGAGGAAGAATATAAATCAGCCAAAACTAATGAACAAAAGTCTTCTTTTGTTTATAGCGGCAATCAGAAATGACGCAGAGGTGATCAAATACCACCAAAAGAAAGCTCTATTTGTGGGGAAAAAATGACACAAATTTCGTTTGGGTACAACGTCGCACGACCGCGCAATTGTCAGTTAAAGCGACACAGTGCCGAATCGCAAAAAGTGCTCTGGTCCTAACCTGGGAAATCCTTCCGGGGCTGAAGTGGTTAACATACTAATAACTTTCATATTAATGGTAAAAACAGTCACAGTAATACATATAGCAGTGATAAACAATAATCAAGTATTTATACATAGTCCATAACCATTATAGTATATAGTCCATAATTAAATGTAGAAGGAACAAAACATCCAACGGAGTGCTCCCACCACCGAAAGTGTTAGTTGGGTACGCTTACCACAAAAAATCTGACAAATACACCCGTAGAAGCGTATAGTAAATGATAATCAAACAATCCACCACGTGCCTTCACCAAGAGAGTAGTTGGGTACGCTTACCCGATAGCAACTTGATAGGGGCCTGTAGTGTATATAATGTAGTTAACCATTCATCACCGACCATCCTCCAAAAAGAGCTTGCCATGGTATCTTATAGATATGAAGGGAGATTTATTCAAGATATTGCACTTACATCAAATCTGCGATCACAAGCGAAATACATCCAGGAGCTATGTGCACATAACAGTTGAAGTCCATTAGAGATGAAACACGTCGGGTGAAAGATTGTCCGCTCTATATCATTATGCCCAGCTTATGTGCACATAGCTCCTGGATGTATTTCGCTTGTGATCGCAGATTTGATGTAAGTGCAATATCTTGAATAAATCTCCCTTCATTTATGGTTTTACGCTATGTGGAGTTCTTTTCTTCTATCCCTATCCATGTTGGACATGTGAGCCTCTGAGTATTAAGGAGGTTGGATGGTGGTTGGTGAGGAATAGCTGTAATATATGCATTACGGGTCCTCTATAAGATACCATGGCAAGTTTTTTTTGGAGGATGGTCGGTGATGAATAACTACATTATATACACTACAGGCCCCTCTCAAGTTGCTATAGGGTAAGCTATAGGGTAAGCGTACCCAACTACTCTCTTGGTGAAGGCACGTTCGATTGATTATCATTTACTATACGCTTCTAGGGGTGTATTTGTCAGTTTTTTGTGGTAAGCGTACCCAACTAACTCTTTCGGTGGTGGGAGCACTCCGTTGGATGGATTTTTTCCTTCTACATTTAATTATGGACTATACACTATAATGGTTATGGACTATGTACAAATACTTGATTATTGTTTATCACTGCTATATGTATTACTGTGATTGTTTTTACTATTTATATGAAAGTTAATAGTATGTTAATTTTAGATTAGGTTTATCGCGGCATTTTTTACTGTACCCCCTTTTGAGTAGTCTTTTATGCAATTCCTTTGCCCGTACGAGAAAATCCTCTTTCCTCGTGCAGTTTCTTTTTAACATTAGGAATTGGCCGTAAGAAATGCTGTTCACAAGTGGACTAGGATGGGCAATTGTCGCATGCAAAATGGTGTTAGCCAATTATTGTTTCCCTTATAAATCTGAGATTTGATGGCCCTCCTAGCCCACCATAATCTGAATATCCAGGACGGTAGCTTTGTCTTGACTACATTCCATTGGGAATTTAAGATTGTAGTCATTCTGCTCAAGTTTTGACATGCATATATCTTGCTCTGAACGCGTGCCAGTACAAATCAAAAATCTACATCCTCAATGTACCTGTTCCATGATAAAATGGTGCACATGTCCATTGATTGTTCCCGTCCAAAAAAAGTGATGGCGCTCCCACCCTCCAGATACAGATTGCCATAAGATCTGGCACACTGAGTTCCCATCCCCACCTCCTGCACATGAAGAAAATGGGAGCCTTTAAACATAACTACATTACCGGACATGATATAATCCAGTAGTTGTAAAATGGAAGCATCCAAAGTCCAAGCAGACTGTTGTTTCTCTTTCAAAAACTCAGCTATCATGGCAGTGCCCTGTTGATGTGGACTAGAGCTAAATAAAGCTTCTATATATAGTCACGAGCCAATTTTAATCTTCGTTAATGCCTAATAAGTCTCTAGTAGGGATGGGGTCCATGTTCGGATCGAACATCCCCTGCTCGATACATCGGGTGTTCCCGAACATTATGGGGCATTTTCGGCAAATTCACGCACCCCATAATGTTTTAAAATGGCAGCGGAATGCCACCCGCTGATTGGTCAGAGCATGCACATGACCTGCATGCTTTGGCCAATCGACACGTCACTAACCGATTTCTGTAGGACGGAAATCGGTTAGTTTCGAGAGTGTCGTCCGACGAGCGACTAACCGGTTTCGTACGTCCAGTACACGTACGAGACTGGTTAGTCGCCCACCGTAAGGCGACGGTAAAATTTTGTAATACCCCACGCACTTAAACGGCTTTTACGGGGTATTACAAGCCCTTGTGGGCTACATAGCTCGTCCCCTACAAGCTAGGCTTGTACCTGGGGTAGGGATGATCTCTGAATAATCCGTAATTGCTTCTAATTTTAACCGAGCACTGATATATATCTTCGAAATAAATCGAGATCAGGTGTAGTTGTCCCGTGACG
>BLSH010302288.1:95275-139450 GCA_018402905.1 Glandirana rugosa | reverse complement strand
CACCCATCCTTGTCCACCCATCCGTCACCCATGCTCACCCATCCGTGTCCACCCATCCGTCAACCCATGCTCACCCATCCGTCACCCATACATCCGTGCTCACCCATCCGTGCTCACCCATCTGTCACTCATGCATCTGTGCTCACCCATCCATCACCCATTCATCTGTGCTCACTCATCCATGCCCACCCATTTGTCACCCATGCATCCATGCTCACCCATCCGTCACCCATGCATCCGTGCTCACCCATCTGTGTCCACCCATCCGTCACCTATGCTCACCCATCCATCACCCATACATCCGTGCTCACCCATCCGTGCCCACCCATCCGTCACCCATGCATCTGTGCTCACCCATCCATCACCCATGCGTCCATGCTCACCCATCCGTGCTCACTCATCCGTCACCCATGCTCAACCATCCGTGCTCACTCATCTGTCACCCATGCATCCGTGCTCACCCATCCATGCTCACTCATCCATCACCCATGTATTCGTGCTCACTCATCCATCACCCATGCATCGGTGCTCACCCATTCACCCATGCATCCGTGCTCACCAATCCAATCGTGCTCACTTATGCAGCCTCATCCGTGCTCACCCATCCAGCCTCATCCATGTTCACCTATGCATCCGTGCTCACCCATGCATCCGTGCTCACCCATGCATCCTTGCTCCGCCATCCATCTGTGCTCACCCTTGCATCTGTGCTCACCCATCCATTAGTGCTCACCCATTCATTCGTGCTCACCCATGCATTTGGGCTCACCCATGCATTTGTGCTCACCCATGCATTCACGCTCAGCCATGCATCCGTGCTCTGCCATCCATCTGTGCTCACCCATGCATGCATGCTCACCCATGCATCCGTGCTCCGCCATCCATCTGTGCTCACCCATGCATCCGTGTTTACCCATCTAGCCATGCTCACCCATGCATCCGTGCTCACCAATCCAGTCATGCTCACCCATGCAGCCTCATCCATGCTCACCAATCCAGCCGTGCTTACCCATCCAGCCTCATCCATGTTCACCCATGCATCTATGCTCCGCCATCCATCCGTGTTCGCCCATCCATCCGTGCTCAGCCATCCATCCGTACTCACCCATGCATGTGTGCTCACCAATGCATCTGTGCTCACCCATCCATCCGTGCTCAGTCATCCCCATCTAGGGCTTATTCACCCCCATTCGTGCTCATTTATGCCTCATTCATGCTCATCCATACCACATCAGTTCTCATCCATGACACATCCATGCCACTACAGTACCCATCCATGCCACTACAGCACCCATCAGTACCACTACAGCGCCCATCAGTGCCACCACAGTGCCTCACAATAATGTAATAGGTAGTCAAATTAGATTTGAAATTTATGCCCCCAGAACGCCTGATGGTGCACCCTACATGTTGGGCCTCTGTATGTGGTCAGGCTGTGTAAAAGTATCACACATGTGGTATCACCATACTCGGGACAAGTAGCAGAATATATTTAAGGGTGAAATTTTTGCTGGGTACATGTGTTAGAAATATTGTATAAATGGACAACCTTGTGTAAAAAAAAAAAAAAGTGCATTTTCTTTTTCTTTCCACATTTTCCAAAAACTTGTGGAAAAAATGAACCGTTCAAAAGACTCATTATGCCTCATAGAATATACGTTGGGGTGTTAACTTTCCAAAATGGGGTCATTTTTTGGGTGTTTCCATTGCCCTGGTGCTCCAGGACCTTCAAAAGTGCAAGAGGTAGTCAGGAAATTATATGTGTAATTTATGTCCTTAGAACGCCTGATGGTGCTCCCTGCATGTTAGGCCTCTGTATGTGGCCAAGCTGTGTAAAAGTCTCACACATGTGGTATCACCATACTCAGGAGGAGCTGCAGAATGAGTTTTGGGGTGTAATTGGGGCTATGCATATGCTAGGTGTGAGAAATAATCTGTTAATATGACAATTTTGTGAAAAAAAAAATGAAAAAAAAAAATAATCTTACTTTTGCAAAGAATTGTGGGAAAAAATGACAACTTCAAAAAACTCGCCATGCCTCTTACTAAATACGTTGGACTGTCTACTTTCCAAAAAGGGGTCATTTGGGGGGTATTTGTACTTTTATGTCTTTTTAGGGCCTCAAGAAATGAGATACGCCGTTAGTGCATCAGGTGTGATCAATTTTCAGTGATTGGCACCATAGATTGTAGACTCTATAACTTTCATAAAGACCAAATAATATATAATAATTTGGGTTATTTTTACCAAAGATACATAGCAGTATAAATTTTGGCCAAAATTTATGAAGAAAAATCACTAATTTGCAAAATGTTATAACAGAAATAAAGAAAAATGCATTTTTTTACAAAAATTTCGGTCTTTTTCCATTTATTGCTCAAAAAATAAACACCCCAATGGTGATTAAATACCACCAAAAGAAAGCTCTATTTGTGTGAAAAAAAGGACAAAAATTTCACATGGGTACAGTGTAGTATGAGTAATTGTCATTCAAAATGTGAGAGCACTGAAAGCTGAAAATTGGTCTGGTTAGGAAGGGGTTTAAGTGCCCAGTGGTCAAGTGGTTAAGTTATTTCCCTATCCACATTTGTTTGCAGGGCACTTGTCCTACTCTTACCCCCATTTTGCTTCCTTTTGCAGCCCTCTAGCCCTTTCCAGGACTTTTGTAGAGCCATTTTAGTGCCCAAAAGTTCGGGTCACCATTGACTTCAATGGGGTTCGGGGTCAAGTTCGGCGCCAAAACTTTTTTGCGAAGTTGCCGAACCCGAACATCCAGGTGTCTGCTCAACTCTACTCACGAACAGATAAGAGCTGAACAGTTTTTCCAAAGAGGCTTAGTGCCATATGAAATACTCCAAAATAAAATGCCGGACTCCACATTCCCATTCTGAACATATGAACATATGTTAAGCTAAGACATTTCTTCAAATACCCAAACATCTCACCAGAATGGCGCAGAAAACATACACTAATTGAAGCCCTTTGTACCAGATCTTCCCCACATGTTGTGTCTTTCATGTATAACCTTTTAGGCCTCATACACACGGGCGTATATAAAAAAATAAACAAAACGTCGGGCCCGACGTCAAGGAAAAAAAGGCGACGTTTTTCGGCGTTATGTATTGACGTTTTTCGGCGTTAGTGAGCGTCGGCGTCAATAGGCGTCAATAGGCGTTTTTTAAAACAAAATCATCCCTCTGCTATTTTTCAACCTAAAAACGTCGGCGTCAAAAAACGCCGGAAAACGCCGGTATAATAATAGGTGGCATATGGTGGCATATGTTGGCGTTTCTTGGCATATTGTGGCGTCGGCGTCAAAAAACGTCAAAATGTTACAGCTTCAGAACGCGATGGCCATGGGTTCTACTTTCTGCTCACTAACGCCGACGCCACCTACAGCTCAGAAACGCCGACGTTTTTATGGGGCCATTGACTAACATGGAGAGCTGCAAAAAACGCCAGAAAACGCCGGCGTAAAAAAACGTCCGTGTGTATGAGGCCTTATTCTCTAAACATGAAGCTAAAACTAGTGGCCCATGTCTGAAATGGGAACAAAATCTCGACCTTTCTTTTACAGAGGAACCCCACAATCCAAGAAGCAGGATACAGATTATTAGCAAGTTGGTATATTACACCAATCCAATTAAGCAAATTCTCCCACACAACATCCTCACCTCTCTGTTGGAGATGTGGAAGGGAAAGTGGTACACTACTACATATCTGGTGGACATGCTTGGAAATACAACCTTTCTGGAGAGAGATACATGAACATATAGCAAAGATCACCGCCTATACTTTGGATTTCACACGAGCACAATATCTGCTGCACCACTCTTCCCGTCCGCACTCCCAATATCGTAAACCTCTAGCCTTACACCTCATAAATGCAGCCAAAAGATGCATCCCACTAAAATGAAACTAATCTAAATCACTAACAATTTCAGGCTGGATACTCTATGTACATCATACAGCCGAAATGGAAGAACTGATGCATACAATGAGAGACAAACACTCCAAATTTAGTAAAACCTGGTGATGTTGGACCCTCTACTCAAATTCTCTAAAAAGAGATTCCTCCTCCTATATATCTGAAAGATATCCATCAGAAACAGCGGTACAAAAACATCCATTTTCCACAAAGCATCTCCTCTCAAATATCACATCTTCACACTCAAGAAGACCTTACATACTGTCCTTGATGAAAACCTCAATATAGATAGAGCATGAGAAACTGAAACCTTATTAATGAACCAGTTGTTTAAAAATAAATTAATAGTTATTTACTCCATAATTACGTACCAAAATATTGCAGTTTCTTCAAACATCCAGAATTACTCTTACACAACCACAAAGTATAGCCATACCCACATCTGGACACAGTTTGCTCCCAACGGGGTGTCTGGAAAACTGGGATCGTGGCTACTACCACCAATAAGATATAGACCTAAAAGAGCATGTTTCTTGAGTGATACAGATATGTTCTTTTTACTTATATACAGCAACTATATGTAAAATCCAGCATGTTTTTATGACTATCACTTCTGATAGAAGTTTGAAAATGTTGTTCTTGACTGATTGTAACTTTTACAGAATATCTTGTTTTGTTTTGCAAAACGTTCAATAAAAAAATATGGAAGAAAAAATTTAAGCTACAAAAAAGCGTGAAGCAAGCATGAAGCTCTGGTATCCTATGTAGGATGTTAGAGGGACCACGGTTTCCATACAAGGTCAAAGAAGGGAAGGGTTTTTGTTGAAGAGCTATAGCTATATTTTTCCCATTAAAAAATGTTGTTTTGTAGTATGTATTACTTCAGATAGGTTGGGGGTCAGCTCTTGTTTCCAATGCCTGGTAATGGTTAGCTTGGTGGATAGAAGAATGTTGGCTACTATACTACGATATATAACCAGAAAATTGTATATACCCAGGTTCAGCAGGCCCAATGCAGGATTGGCTGAGATTAGGATGCCAGTTATTTCTGAGATTGATTGAAACGTTTTCGCCAGAAGCTACAAATATTTTTACATGACCATAGGATATGCATGAGATTGCCCAAGGTGCCACATCCACGCCAACATAGTGAGGAGGATGTGGGGAACATTTTGGCCAGTCTATGTGGGGTGAGATACCATCTAAGGGAGACTTTCAAGGCTAATTCCCAAAGGTTCACACAGTGTGTGCTTGAGTATGCATACCGAATGGCATGAGTCAATTGGTAGTCAGAAAAGGAAGTTTGGAGATCTGATTCCCATTGGAGCAATGGCTTTGTTCTGCTAAATTTAGTTTTGTCTTGTAGAATATTGTAAAAGAGGGATGTTCCTTTGGTAGATTTAGTGGGGTTGAATAAATAGTGCTATATTTTGGGATGAGTGTTAATGGTAGGTAGCAGAGAGGTCGACATAAAGTGGTAAATGTGATATAACGTGAAGAAGGTGTTGCGTGGGAGTCCATATTTAGCGATAAGTGCCTCCGGGGAGCCTGGTTGATTTCCTATGAGGAGCTCTTCCAGAGAGTGGATACCATCGTTTTCCCAGCCTTTCAGTTTGATGCCTGGAATGAGATGTTCTAGTGTTGCAAGAGGTGCTTTTTTGATTGGGTGATTACACCGTTGATCGGGGGAGTGTTTGATCGTTCTCCAAGCTTGGATGGACGCTCTGGTGGTGGGTAGGTATACGGATAAATCAAATGTTTTCGATATGTCAGCGTATAGTAAGGAGAAGAGGTTAGGAGTCTTGTTGACTCCTTTTTCTATGTCCAACCATAATGGTTCTGCGGAACGATTGAACCAATGTGTCAGGTGATCTAGATCAGTGGTTCTCAACCCTGTCCTCAAGTACTCCCAACAGGCCATGTTTGCAGGTTTTCCTTTATCTTGCACATGTGCTTTAACCACTTCCTTACTGGGTACTTAAACCCCCCAAATTGATGCCCTTTTTTCCCCACAAATAGAGTTTTCTTTTGGTGTTATTTGATCACCTCTGCTGTTTTTATTTTTTGCGCTATAAACAAACAAAGAGCGACGATTTTGAAAAAAGAACAATATTTTTTACTTTTTGCTCTAATAAATATCCCAAAATAAAAAATAAAAAAAAAATTATTCATCGGTTTTGGCCGATTTATATTCTTCTACATATTTTTGGTAAAAAAAATCACAATCGGCGTTCATTGATTGGTTTGCGCAAAAGTTATCGCGTCTACAAACTATGGGAATTGATTTATGGCGTTTTTATTATAATTTTTTTTTTTACTAGTAATGGCGGCAATCTGTGATTTTTATTGGGACTTTGATATTGGGGGGGACATGTCGGACATTTTTGACACTTTTTTGGGACCAATGACATTTATACAGCGATCAGAAATTTAAATGTCCACTGATTATTGTATGAATGTCATAAGAAGGGGTTAACTTGCAGGGGGCAGTGAAGGGGTTAACAGTGTTCCCTGGGTGTGTTCTAACTGTGGGGGGGATAGGTTGGCCGGGACATAACAGATCTAACTGATCCCAGTGACAGGGATCAGTAGATCTGCTTGACCCGCTCTCACAGAACGGGGAACCGCCCTGTTTACATTGGCGGTTCCCCGTTCTACAGCTTTGCAGGCGATCACGGGTCAGGAGCGGACATCGAGTCCGCCCGACCCGCGGGCACGCCCACGCAGCTTGCGGCGGCCGCGCACGCCGCCGCCGCTTGTGAGTGCGTGCAGGGGGCGTGTAAAGGGGCGGACGTCAATAGACGTCCTCCCGGAGATTCAGATCCACGCTGTAGACGTCTTTCGTCTATAACGCAGATCTCTAGTGGTTAAATCAGAGTCAACGGCTTGGTATTTTGGACAGCTATTTTATCTGAGAAATTCCCAAAACATGGCCTGCTGGGGGTACTTGAGGACAGGGTTGAGAACAACTGATCTAGATGAACTGCTGTGAAATAATCTTGTAAATCTATCATGTTTTGTCAGGGATTTATGGGAGCAACGAGCCCTTTTCCCCTTCCAGATATAGCTTCTCAATAGGGATATAAGGGTTTTCATGTAAGACTGTTTTACAGGGATATGAAGGGACCGAAATATATACACAATTCGAGGGAGAATCTGCATTTTATAAGCTGCCAGCCTGCCTACCAATGACATTTCTACTTATGCCAGCTTCTTCAATTGTACTTCAACTTTGGATATTAAAGGCTTGTAGTTAGCTTCTTCGAGGGAGGCATAAGAAGGGGTAACTGTTATACCCAGATATGAAATGCTTGACTCGGTCCATGTGTACGGCAAATCCTCTTTTAGTTTGGCTATAGTAGGTTTGGGATTATTTAGGTTCAATAAAGATTTTGAGTGATTGACCTTGTAGTATGATAAATTCTGTTAAGATTGTGTGAGCTAGTGGGATTGAGGTTTGGGAGTTTGTTAGCATAAGGATAATGTCGTCATACTAGTGAATGTTTTGTGAAAGTTATATTTACTGCTTTACAGATATGCCACCGAGTCATAAATAAAAGGCCAACAACTATAAACTAGATTATTATTAAATTAA
Source organism: Glandirana rugosa (assembly GCA_018402905.1). Lineage (NCBI taxonomy): Eukaryota > Metazoa > Chordata > Amphibia > Anura > Ranidae > Glandirana > Glandirana rugosa. The sequence goes on along the minus strand of BLSH010302288.1, from coordinate 131,926 downwards.
ATTTATGATTCATAAAATGGGAAATTTAACAGAAATACCAGAGACATTTTCAGAGTCAATTAATAAAAAATAGGGCCATTGACATTTCTGAAAATAAAATTGCTACATTCTCTATTTTCACTTGTGTATTATGTATGTGGAAATAATTACTTAGATGCTATGGGCATGGGCGTCCACAGGTAGGGGCAAGGGGAGGCAAGTGCCCCCCCCTGGAATTAGGGATCATATCGGGGGTTCCCCACTTTGTCCTTATCCTAGAACCGGTGGCGGGCCCTGCTCGCACCTGTACACGGTTTAGCAGGGCCGGTGACAGCTGGTGCGAGGATCGGGACAGCGAAGGCCTCAAGGGGTGGTCAGGATGACATCACCCGGTCTACATAGTATGAGCGAGCAGCCCAGGAGATGGAAAGGAATGCGGCAGATGCCAGGAGCAGTGGGTACAGCGTCCCCAGGACCTCCCTGAGCCTGAAACCCCTGGACTCCTTAGACCTCCTCACCGCTCCCAGGCCCGGAAGACAGACTAACCGGGGGCTTAGAGAACAAGGACAGGAAGGAAATGAAAGCAGCCAGGGACTGCCAGGGACTGCTCCATGTCACATCATAGATCCGATGGAAGGAACAGAGCATCTCCTGTCCTCACCCAGAATGAAAACAGGTCTTGCCAGCTGCTTGCCATCATGGACATTCTACTGGCATGCAGGGTACTGTACTGAGCATTACACACACCATTAGACATAGGGGCACTAGAGGGGCTGCAGACAGGGCTAGGGGTCTCTCTCTGTGACCCCCCTCTCTCTCTCACCCCTCTCTGTTACCCCCCTCTGTCTCTCTGTCACCCCCATCTCTCTCTGTTACCCCACCCCCCACATTTATGCAGTCTCTTATAGTCTCTTGTGCCATGTCGGCAATCTTACAGTCTCTTGTGCCATGTCCACAGTCTCTGACCGTCTCCTGTACTACGTCTGCAGTCTCTGACCCTCTCCTGTACTATGTCTGCAGTCTCTGACTGTGATAATGTGATAATGGCATTGTCAAAAAGGGGCAGAGCATGGGTGACCTTAAAATGATGCCCCCCCCCCCCGAAAAAAGTTCTGCGGATGCCCATGGCTATGGGGGAGATTTACTAACACTGGTGCACACAGAATTTGGTGTAACTGTGCATAGTGACATACTGTAGGTGCTGGGCCGCTTGACAGATGCAATCCTGCTGTCATGATCACACAGCAATCTCTAATGTGACATCCTTAGCAAACAAAGAAAACGATAGTTCCTATAGTGCATTATATGCAATACACATAAAGGCTTTATTTAAAAATATGCTTACCAACACATTTCTCCCAAAAAGGCATATTCAGCCTCTGTTCCCCTGAAGATACCTTTTTGTGAGAAACTCATTGGGAGGGGCCTGACACATGATGTCGCTACCCATGCCGATGGTGAGGGCGGATGTGCCTTTGTTTGATACACACGATTTTTACCTCCTATCATTGTAAATGTATTTTAAAGGTGAATATATATTTTATTATTTGTGTCCATCACAAGTAACAATATAACAATGAGTTATACTCAAGTAGTATAGTTTGAGTGAACAGTGATAATGGAGTCCAAGTAAACAACAGGTAACATAGCAATGTGTCATTGTAGGCGAAGTAGGTATCCATTTCACTGACATTTGCATTACAACATAAAAACATCAAGCAAATAAAGTGTATGACTAGAGAGTGAAGAGAGGGGAAAGAATAATCAGAAGAAAGAGAAAAAAAATAGAGGAAGGCCTAGAGAGGCCTAAAGAGGGGAACAAAGGATAGAAAAGAAGAAGTTCAGGCTCTCTCATGGCCAGACAATGAAAAATTATTAACAGTTGGGGATATGTAATAATGAAATGGTTATAGCAGAAGTGTAGTGTAGCAGAGGTGGAAAAGTCAAGCCACACACACCATAAGATTTTGAACTTCTGGAAGGTATCATTAGGCAACGCGAGCATCTCCTCCATTCGCATAAAATCATTGATGGTGGAGACCCACACCGATAGTGGAGTGGTTTTGTCTGTTTTCTAAAATATAGGAATTAATTGTCTTGCTGTGGAAAGGAAGAAGTGTAATAAACTTTGTTTCTGAGATCGGATCAAGCCCGGAAGTATTGACAGGAGAGCTATTTCTGGAGTTGGTGTCAGGGATTTCTGATAAATTTTATTATAAACAGCAAATACTTTAGACCAAAAGGGGCGTATCCCACTGCACTCCCACCAGATATGTAAGTAAGTCCCCTCTGTTGAGCCACATCTCCAACAAGAGGCTGGCATCTCTGGAAACATTCTATGTAGCGACAAGGGGTCCCTGTACCATCTAGAAAGGATTTTATAGTTTTTTCCTGTGCATAACAAGAGATCGTGGACTTGTGTGTGACGTGAAAGGAGGTCTGCCATTCTTTAATTGTAATCTCCTTCCCCAGAGCTGCAGACCATGTTCGAGTATACGATGGAAGTCCATCGTGCATCAATGCGTTAAGTAACATATAAATCATGGAAAGTAGATGTCTGGGCATCTCGGAGAGGGAGCACAATCATTCATACTCAGTCAGAGGGCGGTGTACACAAGCAGAAGTGAATAATCCAGGACATTTGTGGAACAAAAAAAATAAATAATCCAGGACAAAAGGAGGACAAATGAATAGCAGCGAGCCAGTCGCAGCTATCAATGGGGATGACAGGTTGTCCAGTGTTTGCTTGAATAAAGGAATGCATGATCGTCCAGGCAGACCACGTCAGCCCTCCTAATGTGGGGTTTCCCATTCCCTGGAGGAACGAAGGTTGTCAAACAAAGTCGTTAGGGGGGAGAGATCAGAGGACATGAGATTCTGAAGGTCATTTTTATACCATAGGTGTAGGGCAGCGAGGGTCAGAGGGGACGAGGATTGAAGCCTGTGGAAATCAAGCTTGTAACCCCAAAGGAGGGCCCTAACGTCAACAGGGGAGAGATCCTGTTCTATCATCGTAGAAAACTTGGTAAAGGGATGAGGGAACCAATCCAACACTTGTGCCAAGACAGATGCCCTATGGTAGAGTTCAAAGTCTGGGACTCCCACCCCGCCTTGCAATTTTGGAAATGTAAGTAACTTATAACGGATACGTGAAAGTCCCCTATTCCAAATAAAGCGTATGGACATGGAGTGCAAAGAGACAAAAAACTGCCTGGGCACGAGTACAGGAACGCTCTGAAAAAGATAGAGCAGCTTTGGAATTGTGTATATTTTCAACCTATTAATGCGTCCAAACCAGGGTAAAGAAGACGTATGCCAGGAGTCTAATTCTTTCCAGGTGAGAGTTAACAACGGGGAATAGTTCAAGGAATATAGGTCAATGAGGTTAGATGGGATAATGACGCCTAAGTAGGAGATACCTTTACGTGACCATTGGAAAGGGAAGTTGGACTTTAATTGGGAAATCTGGGAGTGAGATATTCAGGGCTTCCATTTTGGACATATTAAGTTTGAAATTGCTAAATTCCCCAAATCAGGGGAATTCATGTAAGAGAGATGGTAAGGTCGTGTGGGGTTGTTGTAAGTAAACTAAGAGATCATCAGCATAAAGAGAACATTTTGTGATGTGAGGAGGGAGTTTGAATACCGATGATGGATTCATTTTGCCGAATCACGTAAGTTAAGTGTTCTATCACTATAACGAAGTGTAGGGGGCATCCCTGTCTCGTCCCATTCGAAATATAAAAAGGATCAGAGGGTGAGCCATTTACCAGCACCGACACTGAAGGCCGAGAGTATAAAGACATGACTTTGTCCACAAAGGTTGTGCCAAGTCCGATCTGCAACAGGGATAAACATAGGGATTGCCAATTAACCCGATCAAACGCTTTTTCTGGGTTGAAAGAGAGTAAACAAGCCTTCCGTTTATGCTGTTGTATATATGAGATGAGGTAGATAGTCTTTGTGGTGTTATCCCTGGCCTCCCAACCAGGGACAAAACCCACTTGATCATTATGGATCACCCCTGGCAAGAGGGGAGATAAATGAGTGGCTAGAACTTTGGCAAAGAGTTTTATTCTCAAATTTAAGAGGGATATTGGCCTATAACTACTATATTGGGATGGGTCTTTACCAGGTTTGGGAAGGATGGAAATGTCAGCGGATAACAAGTCTTTGGACAGGAGATGAGCACTATCAATGCCATTGAAGGATCTAGCCAAAAATGGGGCAAGCCGTGGGGCAAAAAGTTTATAGAATCTGGGGGAAAATCCATCGGGCCCGGGGCATTTACCCATTTTAAGGCCTTTAATGGCGCACAGAAAAGAGTCCATCAGGGGTTTATCCAGGTCTATCGCTTCCTCTGGGTCAACAGTAGGCAAAGCGGTTTCCGTGATATAGGATAGCAAGTCAGGGGGTGAGGAGGGAAGTGACCCCTGTCCGGACCGCTGGGGCAAATTGAAAAGTTGAGAATAGTATTGTCTGAATGCATCCTTAATGCCTTGAGTATTATATATCTTCTGTTTGGCAGAGTTATGGATAAGTTGTATGGACTGACATGGCGGATGTGGGTGGAGGACTCTGGCTGAGTGCTGGGAGGGGATAGAGACACGTTAAAATCTCCCCCTGGTATGAAACAGGGACCACAAAAGGAGAGCAGTCTATCCAGGACCTCAGTCAGGAATCTGCCCTGGTCTTGATTGGGACTGTAAACGTTTGCTACTGTAAAAATAGAAGTTAAATATTTCAGTTTAAGAAAGATGAAATGACCAGAGGGATCAATAATAGAGTCTAATACTTCCGGTTCTAAAGACTTATTAAAGGCTATTGACACCCCTTTTGATTTGGCCTGAGGATTGGTGCTATGATGCCAGACAGTATAGAAGCGATTAAGGATGGCTGGGATACTATCAGAGTGGAAACGTGTTTCCTGCAGGAATAAGATTTTAGAACCTGCTTTATGGAAATTATATAATATCTGGCTTCGCTTCTCCAGGGTATTAAACCTTCTGCAATTATAGGACGAAAAAGTAATTTGGCCACCATTTGTACCACCATTGCAATAACGGTAAAGGAAGGGGACAAGCCAAAATAAGGAGTCTCTAGGCGAGACACAATATTGGGCCATGAGAGAGCTCAAGACAATAGATCTCAGGAAAAATAGAGAAAGGAAAGCAAAACAGAAACAGACTGGAGAAAGAAGAGGAAAGGCAGAGAGCAGAGAGGTGGTATTTCCTATCCCTGGATCTATTTAAAATAGGATGTATAAAGCTGGGACAGGTAGACCATGGAAAATTAAAACATGGCAGGTCACTATAAATCACCAACACATGGAACAAGAAAGTGTAAAACTTTGTAGTCAGTAAACGGTGCATACTAGGGCACTGAAAGGCCTAAGGGGGGGGGGGTGTCGTGGAGGCCGCAGAAAACAGCCCCCAGCCCCGATATCCACGGGACATCATGAATGGGAGAAAGAAAAAAAAGAGCAACAAAAGGAACAAACCTCCAAAAAGTGTAGTATTAGCATAGTGACAAGATCATATAACATTATGAAATAATATGCACATTAAACCAAGCTATAAATGACCGTATTTCCAGAAGTATATTCCAGACAGTCAGAGCTATATAACAGGAAGGAAAAATAAAACAGATAACCAATACTGTATAACACACAAGGGGGGATAATACTTGAATGAGTAAGGAAGGAAATAATCCGGGTAGGCAACCAGGTGGACCCAAGATGAAGATGTACCGGGGTCACATTTCCAGATTTTGAGCTCAGCTCATTGATAGGAATAGTTCCAAACATGGAGTATCCTCTAGGTGAAGTGAAAAGGACCGTGTGGGGTCAAGAGTGTCAATCATCAGGTGGCCTCTGTGAGGAAGATCTAGGACGTTTCCTCTTGCTCAGTTTCTGCCATTGTGGAAGGAAAGGGAGGCCCGGGGTTGCAGGAGTAAAAGGGCAAACCGGCAAAGAAACCTGAGGTAGTTCCAAAGTGCTGAGAAAGTTAGGCAGGTCAATCAGTGTGTGAAATAGGGCTGTCTTACCCTCATGGCGTACACGGAGTTGGAAGGGGAACCTCCACTGGTATTTTATATGGCGCTCCTGGAGTAGTTGTGTGAGCGGTTTCATGGCTCACCGCATAGTCAGAGTCTGACGGGATAGGTCAAGTAAAAGCATTACCAGCGTCTCATTAAAGAGAATGGTGTCTTGTGTGCTGGCGATTGACATAATTTCCTCTTTAACTTTACAGAAGTGTACCCGGCATAAGGTGTCACGCACAAAGGAAGATTCAGGGTTTCTCTGGCCCGAGGTCCTGTGAATTCTGTCCATATCTAAAGGTGCATCTTTGGGTTTCTATAAAAGCTAATTAATTATGGCAGTCACCACAACAGCAAGGTCTTTGTGATTAACAGTCTCAGGAATACCCCTGATCCGACTATTATTATGACGGTTTCTATTTTCAATGTCATCCTGTTGGTATATGAGCTATTGAATCTGAACAGTGTGGGAGTTTAGGATCTCCTCATGTGATTGCAAAGTGTTGCAAAGGCCATCTGTTGTATTCTCAATATCATCCATGCGAACGCCCAAATCTTTCTTAAGCTCACTTATCTCCTGCTTGTAAGTTTTTTTCTATGCTCTTCACACAGTATTCAAAGTCAGACTTGGTAAGCAGGGATTTGAGATATGAATAGAGAGAGCGCCTTTGGGTCTCCATGTCCCAGCCATCTCCCGAGCAAAGGGAGGACTGGGAGAGGCTGTGAGACTGTCTAGTGAGCCGATTGGATCCCAGAGGGGATAAGGAATGACCATGGGAGCTCACCTGGAGGTCCGCTGCTGTTTCAGACTGGATTGGAGAAGAAGGCACCGGAGCCATCTTGGAGGCCTGCTTGCTCTGAGACGTGGCAGAGGAATGGGTGACAAACTGTCCCAGGTCTTTTTAGTGTCTTTGGGCTTTTGGTTTTCCATCAGTGTGGCTGTAGGAAGGTTTGTGCTGTGGGAAAGTCCCACGGGAGTCACTGGGTCCGGGAGCTGTGCAGAGAGACACGTCTCACAGCTCCATGTGTCAAGCCATGCCCCCCGTAAGTGAATTTTTAAATAAAGCCCTTACTTGTATTGGATATACTGCACTATGGGTTCTCTTTTCTTTTCCTTGCTGAGGGTGTCACTTTAGAGATTGTTGTGTGATTGTGACAGCGGGATTGCATCTATCTGTTAAGCCAAGCATCTATTGATTCATTGGGAATCCATGTTTTCTGAGATTACTGTGTGATCATGAGGCTATGCATCTATTTTAGCTGGTAAGCAGCTAGGCGCCTAATGATTATGGGATCTGTCTCTCCTGTAATGATACCTCCTATGTGATACAGGTGGAGGTGTGTGGTATACTGGATATTACTGGACTGATCTTGTATAAGCACTTTTTTACTTGTGGGGCTTTCGTTCATTAGTAAACATTATTTTTAGTGCACTCTTCAAAGTATTTATTTATTTAAGGTTAATACATTATATATACATATGTTATTTCATTATGTGCTAAGTGCAATAAAACCAATTCTTATAAATAATAAAGTGCTTAGTGCAAAAAATTTATTTCATAACAGTCTGTAAAACTGTGTTGTAACAGAAGAGTGTGGTGCATCTTCTCCTGCTTACTGGACCACTAGGCCTCTAAGGGACTGAGGAAAAAAGAGCTTAATGCCAGGCAGGGGATAAATGCCACTCCAATTCAAAAGAATCTCAAAGATAATGTCTCCCTTATACAGTATAGTGACCTTCTCAATATGGCAGCGAATTGCCTTTCCACCAGATAGAGCAACCTTAGTATACCACCTAATATAAAAGAGAACAAAACACTACAGTGCAATACATGGGTTAAAAAGCTATTATATTAAAAGGTATGTACTCACAAAGAAACTTCAATATAGTGACAAGCAATGCATATTATGCGGTTCAAGCTTGGGGCTGTGCATGATAAAGTCACTGCCAAAGGCTCCGCCCCAATGAGTTTCATCTCCCGATATCCTTAGGGGAAAGCGGCTGGTACGGAACATTTCATAGCTTACTTATAGTGTTCAATAATGATGCAAACCCGAAGACGAGATGCAAAAATCCACAATATAATATTTCTCCACCTTTTAGTATATTTCATAGAAAGAAGCATCTGACCCTCAAGTTAAATAACATCAAACTTAAATATTACAGCACTGATCGGGAGTTTATCACCTCCCCCTAGTGGTCAGAAAACAAACCCCACTCCAAAAATTTGGGTAGTAATTTATGCCAAATTAAAGAACTCCTCCTCTATGAGTTTCCGCACCTATCTATAATCACAAAAATAATAATAAAAATGTATTTATTTGAATAGTAAAAAAACTATGTGAAAAAAATACATCTCTATTCAATCCTCCTAGTAGTTCCAGGAGCTGATGCTGAATGATCTTCATAAATTGAGGATTAGTTTGATTGAACAATACAATTAGGAATTGAATTCCTGTTGAGCGTAATGATTTGGATGTATGTCCTGCGGACAAAGGGGGTGGCACCATTCTATTCATTGGAATATCTGAATGAAATGGAGAATATTTGGGGGACCACAATACTTATGGAATCCTAAAAAATGAACCCACTCAAAAACATAAAAGGAATTTGACCAGATTCATTGACGGGGGTATGAAGAGTGCATTTTGGATAAAAAGAGACGGTAAATTTGGTACCCTTATCTCCAAGGATACTACTTATTTACTGTCTGCACATAATCTGCAAAAATTTGGAACACCCTGCAGGCTGTCAAGTTGTAAGTGGAAATAACTTGGTTACTTCGAGAATGGGCAAAAATGTGGACTTCTTCCTTAAACTCTTAGTGGGATAAACACTTTCTTAAGGACACTACAATCACCAATTCAGTTGTACAACAACTTGAAAATTGATTATCACTGCCTGTTGCCTATTGCTTAATAACTTCTGATTAGAGATGGGTCGAACACCCCCCGGTTCAATTCAAACCAGAACTTTCAAACATTGCAAAAGTTTGGAGCTGGCTAAGGTCTATGGGACCTGAACTGGAAAAATCAAAAGTACCCAAGAATTGACCTTGCTGTCAAACCTTTTAATTATATGCACCTGTCAAACAGGTGCATAAAAAAATTGGTCCTTGGGTGTTAATTGTGCCCATGAAACCTATACCAGATAAAATCAACACCCAGAAAGCTAGGCAGATTAGACAGTCTTGCAGAGGTTCCAGATCCAGAAAACATTTAATCAGCGACATCGGCATATCTGCTAGGAATGATTAATTTTAATAAATGTCAGCTGGTCAACAGAGTCTGAGGACAGACACGCTCTTTTATCTGTCACAAAACCCCCAGCAGCACTGAATGCCTGCTCAGAAAGCATGCTGGATGCAGGACAGCCCAGCAGCTCAATTGCATACTGGGCAAGTTCTGGCCAGTGGTGCCAGTAACCCAGTGGATCACCAACTGGAAAGCTCTCCATGTCTGTTTTCACCTCTAGATAATCTCCTATCATATGATGCAGACGCTGCCGAAGGGATGTAGAAGCAGACAGCCCTGGGCGCCGAAAACTAAAAAAAATTTGAAATGCATCACTGAGGAAACTAGCTTTTCTATAAGACTGTAATCTACCAGAGTCTGGAAAGGCATTGCGTAAACTCCTCTTTAAGGTGTCCTCAAGATATTTCATCTTCTGCTCCCTCTGTAGGAATGGAATGAGTTCTGAGATTTTTCCCTTGCAGCGGTGGTCAAAGAGGGTTGCCAACCAATAGTGATCCTTCTTCTTGATGCCACATTTTCTGGGGTCCTTTCACAGGCTTCGAAGAATGAGGGAGCCCATGCACCTCAAGTTTGCAGAGGCATGACAAGCAGGGTCCTCGGGGTCACTGAGGATTACAATATCTGGAACTGACTCGTCCCAGCAACGTACTACTCTTAAGGGTTCTGGGTATGGAAAACCATCTCTTAAGGGTTGACGTATGTCTTTCTCTGCTTCAGTGCCTCCAAAACTGCCAGAATCCTCCTCCTCCCTCTCCTCTTGTGTGTTCTGTGGCATTGCAAGAATGGTGTTTGCATAAAGCGGGCCTTGAGAGGAAAGGAAGTCCTCTTCTTCCTCCCACAGCTCTGCCTCAAGTGCCCTGTCTATAATGCCATGCATGTCTACTCAAGCAGGAACAGAGATTGCGTCACTGATGCATGCATTGTCACGGCTCACCATCCTTGTTGCCTCCTCAAATGGTGACAGTACAGTGCATGCATCCTTTACTCACACAGGTACTCTTTGAGAGCCCTATGCTGCATGTATAGCCACTGCAGCATTGCCAAAGTTGAGTTCCACCCATTAGGCATGTCACAAATCAGGCATGTGGAATTCCCCCTGAATTTCAGCTAACCGAGCACTGGCTGTGTATGACCACCTGAAATGGCTACAGACCTTTCTAGCCTGCTTTAGTAGATCTTCCAACCCTGGGTACCTGTTTAAGAAAAGCTGCACCACCAAATTGAGAACATGTGCCAGGCACATGTGCATGTGCTTGGAAAGGTGGATTGCACACCCCCATTCCTTGCTCAACTGGCATGGCGTGGACCACCTCTGGGCCTGCCCCTGCAGAGCTGAAAGAATCTCTGCTCCGGTGTGGCTCCTGTCCCCTAGAATGACCAGCTGAAGCACTGCATGGCATCTTTTAGCTTGACTCATTGAATAGCCCCTTGAACGCGTAGGGGTACTTGTGGTTCAAAGGACAATTCAGCAGAGGAGGGCATGGAGGAGGAGGGGGTGCAGCTAACAAATCTTGCATCATCACCGCCAGCTGTATGGAGACATGGCGGAAAAACAAGCTGCAGCACTGAACCCTGTCCTGCATCCTTCTGAGTTGCAAGCAGTTACCCAGTGTGCTGTGAATGAAATCTATCGTCCCAGACCATGCTTGCTAGACCACTTGTCAGCAGTAACGTGGATCTTGCGGCTGACTGCCTTGCCCAACGATGCCACAACATTGCCTTCCACGTGATGGTAGAGAGCTGGAATGGCCTTACGTGCAAAGAAATAGTTACTAGGAAGCTGCCATTGTGGTACAGAACATTCTGCAAATTCACAGAAAGGGGCAGAATCCAGCAGATGGAAAGGCAGGAGTTGTAAAGCCAGCAGCTTTGACAAGCTGCAATTTTGGGGCTGGGCATGTGGGTGGCAGTCACTGTATTTTTTTTCAGCTGCAGCAGCTTGGGCAGAGAATTGCATCCATTTTGTGCGGCTTTCGGGTGCTATTGCCAAAGGACTGAGTGGTGGGAGGTTAAATACCTTGTCAAGCCTGTGGTACCCACATGGCTGGTGTTTTTGCCACGCTTGATCTGCTAGTGGCAAACTTTGCAAATTGCAACAGTGCAATCGGCTGCGCATGTGCTAAAAAAGGCCCAGACAACTGAGTTGAGGGAAGTGGGCCGGGAGATAACAATGTGATGGAATAGGGTGGCTGCTCTCTACTCTTCCATGATGACTGCCTTATTGGAGTAGTATTGTAAAGGTGCAATGAGCGCAGACAATTAAGCTAAAAATAGATGGTATTGCTAGATGGACACTAAAGGATAAGCACATCACCTCAAGATAAAATCGTAATAGTAAAAGTGCAGCGCAATAATCACTAAAAACCTTTCAAAAATTACAAATAGAAAGTCCGGAATAAAGTCCAATGTAGAACCACAAGACCCAGAACACAGCAGAAGTACCCACTTGGGAAGATAATTCGATGTCAGAGTATATGTGACAAGCCCTGAACTAACAGGAGGACAATTGTTCATGTCCCCTCTGGGAAATAATAAAGAGATCACGGGCAATCCAGATACTCCGATGGATCCAAAAAACATGTGGATGAAAGCAAAATTGAAGTGCTCTCTGCTGCTTAAAACTAGTTTCTATTAGAAAGTAGCACACTCACATGGCATCCGTAAATAAAAGGCTCAAGGTAAAATCAATGTTTGGTACATATACGATACAACTCTGTCTACAGGTGGATGGCAGCGGGTAACGTCCAAAGCTTAGCTCCTCCCCCCATTCGCGTTACGTCCAACAGGACTTCATCAACGAGGTGGAGCTACACGGTCACCCAAAGCTTAATATCAAACGCTGGCTGCCATGGAGATCAAAGGAAGCCGAAAGCAGTGGCTACTCATATCGATCTCATCCCCATAAGGGACACAGACAGCAAGCCTTAAAATAAAAAGTAATCTTAAAATTAAACACTACAAAAAATTATCCATATAGAGGATATATAAAGGCAGGAGCCAAACAAATAGCCTCAAACACCCTATTGTAAAACATACAGAAAATAGAAGAATTAGAATTTTTTTTTTTTTTAATATATTTTTTTTAATTTTAAAGAATTTTATTGATATTTAACCACTTCAATACTGGCCACTTAAACCCCCTTCCTTCCCGGACCAATTTTGAGCTTTCAGCGCTGTTGCAGTTTGAATGACAATTGCGCAGTCATGCAACACTGAACCCATATGAAATTTTTATCATTTATTTTACACAAATAGAGCTTTCTATTGGTGGTATTTAATCACCCCTGGGTTTTTTATTTTTTGTGCTATAAATTAAAAAAAGACTGAAAATTTTCAAAAATAATGCATTTTTCTTTGTTTCTGTTATAAAATTTTGCAAATAAGTAATTTCTCTTCATAAATTTTGACCAAAAATGATACTGCTACATTTCTTTGGTAAAAATAACACAAATCAGAGTTTATTTGGTGTTGGTGGACAGACAGATGTGACGGGGACTGTGACAGATGTGACGGGGACATACAGATGTTTTGTGTATGGTGACAGATGTGACGGGGACAGACAGATGTTTGGGGACTGTGACAGATGTGACGGGGACATACAGATGTTTTGGGGACTGTGACAGATGTTTTGTGTATGGTGACAGATCTGATGGGGGACATACAGATGTTTTGGGGGCTGTTTTATGGGGACACTTATGTGTATGGGGACAGGGGTATCAGTGTGCCTGGTGCATTGTGTGGGGGGCGATCTGTGAGAGCTTTCTGCATGAAATCATCATCATGCAGAAAGCTGTCACATAGCTGCAGCCCCCCTCCCCCCCCCCACACTGAGCTCTCACTGAGCTCGGCGGGGGTAGAACAGTCACAGAGACGTTCGTCTCTGTTTACAATGTGACGGCTGTGATTGGACACAGCCGTCACATGATCGGAAGGGCCAGTCACTGCGCCCGTATCCCGATCTCTGCTCAGCTGGATCCTGTGATCAAAATGATCACAGGATCCAGCCGCAGCACGCCGCGAGCTCCCATTCTGTAGGATGTGTATACACGTCCTGTCAGAACGGGGAAGCTCCCACCCGGCCGTATATGTACAGTGGCCGGGTGGGAGGTGGATAACAAATGCAAAGGCATATACAGACAGAAGGCAAGGAAAGGCCTTACCCCGAGTACATACAAAAATACATTCAAACGACGCATAAACATATGCATGAGTATCACAATCAACATTTAGCTTATCAAAGGCGACACCACCGGACCGCCCCTAGACTCATCACCCAGCACCCCAAATGGGAGCTAACTGTGCCTGGGCAAGGGTCAGGGCCGAACCGGGGCGCCCAGCCGCTAAGTTGGCATTGATGCAGCCAACAAGAGCTACATTGGCGCTGAGAAGAAGTACTCCTGGGTCTGGTAAGTCCCTCAAAGCCATTGATATAAGACCTATCTTTGATGACAACAGCACTACAGATAAAGAAGACAAGAGAAGAAAAAAGAAAGAAAGAGGGGAAAGGAAGCAAAGTGGGTTAGAAGAGGACTCAAAAGAGGGCACCAGGGAGACGCATTCCAGGGAGGCGAAAAGCAGTGTCAAGGGGGCAAGTTGAGGTATGACCGCCAGGGATCCCACACTATATCAAATTTGGCTGAAGAATCTAGGAGAATGTTGGCATATTTTTCTTGAGTCATGATCCAGGTGATCTTTCTCTTAGCTGCACTGAAGGAAACAGAGGGTTTTTTCCAGGCTCTCGCCAAAGTGAGCTTAGCTCCCAAAAGGATAAAATTAATTAATTTGTAGAGAGACTTAGAAGGACCAACCGGTCTGTGATTTAGTAACGCTACTTCCGGGCTTTGAGGAATGGGCTGGCCTGTAACCTTCCGCAGCTAAGAGAAGATTCTATTCCAGAAGCCCCTGATCTTAGGACATTCCCACCATGTGTGAAAATAAGATCCCTGGAGATGGCAGCCTCTGAAACATAATGGAGAGGAGTTCGGGAACATGGATGCGAGTTGGGTAGGGACTAAGTACCAGCGAGATCACATTCACGCTCGCTTCCATTAATGTAATATTCACTATACCTTTGAAGGATTTCAAAAAGTGGGAAAACCACATGTCCTCATTCCAACTCAAACCCAAGTCCCCCTCCCAACTCTTGGCATAAGGAGGTTTCTCGGGATGATCAATCAGTGACGCATAAATGGCAGAAATTCCCCCTTTTTGAGAGGAGATATCAGAGCACCACCTCTCGTACGGGACAAGTTCTCCCGAAGCCTGATTGGACCTCCAGGTCGATGCTATGAAGTGGTGAATCTGTTGAAATCTGAACCTTTCCGACGAGGGCATGTCCAATTTATTGGAACAATGTTCAAGGGAAATGGGGCCAGACGAGGAGAGAAAATTACCTATTCTATAGAGGCCTTTGTTGGTCCGCCATCTAAATGCCCGGATATCCTGGCCCGGAGGGAAACGGGGATTATTAAAGACATGTTCCAGGGGACGGAAGTTGGAAGCTAACTTTGTGGTGTTAAATAGGTGGTCATAGAGGGCTAATGAGTGGGAAAGCATAGGGGACAGAATTGAAGGTCTAGACTTGGAGTCCACACCAGGTAATCCAAGGTGTTAAGGGGGATCGCTTGTCTCTCAATTCCCACCCAATCTGGTCTGTTGGTCTGTGCATAGATAATAGAGAATTGTGCCAGTTGGGCGGCCTGATAGTACCTCCAGAGATTTGGGAGCCTGAGGCCCCCTTGGTTATGACGTCTCCATAGGACCTCGGCTGGGCAACGGAACCCTTTATTTCCCCAAATACATTTTTAAATTTGGGATTGGAGTTTGAGCAGATGTGACTTTCTAATTGGGGTGGGCAAGGCCCTAAAGAAATATAAAATCCTTGGTAAAAGGGTCATTTTGACCGAATTCACTCTGCCCAGCCAGGAGAGGCACATCTTCCCCCAACTGGCGAAATCGTCCATAAGTCGTATATATAAAGGGGGATAATTGATAGAGTATAAATGATCAATACTGGCCGCCAGTTTAATACCCAAGTACGGGATCTGGACAGGGCTCCAGGGTAACTGGAAACGGTCCTTGAGTTGCTGAACTATTGTCTCGGGAACATTTACAGAGCTACAGACTTAGCCATATTGACCTTTAAACCTGAGGCCCCACCAAAATCCTGTAAAAGCTTAAGGATGTTCGGGACAGAGACGAGAGGGGAAGAAATAAATAATAAAAGGTAATCTGCAAAAAGGGCGCATTTATAGGTTTATGGACCACATCTCACCTCCCCTATGCCTGGGTGTTCCCTAATAGCTATCGCTAGGGGTTCAATAGCGATTGCGAAGATCAATGGGGAGAGCGGGCACCCCTGTCTGGTACCCCTATGTATGCTAAATGGGTCAGAGAGAAAATTTTGCAGTCTTATGCTCGCTCTAAGGTTGGAATACAATGCTTTAAGGGTTTGCCTGAAACAAGGGCCGAAACCCCAACAACCCAGGACATCAAATAGATAGGGCCATTCGACCGTGTCAAATGCCTTTTGGAGGTCGACTGATAGTACAAACCCCTCCTGAGCAGGGCCCTCATCCCACCCTGATCTAAGAAGAGAAATAAGGTCCACAGCCCTGTGAATCTGGTCAGGCCCTTGTCTTCCGGGAATGAAACCCACCTGATCCTTATGCATATACTCTCCTATAAAGGCAGCTAGTCTATTAGCCAGGAATTTAGTTAAGATTTTTAGGTCGTTGTTGATTAAGGAAATGGGCCTATAATTAATGACTTCAGAAGGGTCCTTGCCGGGCTTCGGGATAAACGAGATATTGGCCGAGTTAAGATCCGTACTAACTATCGTTCCCTCTTGCAGTGAGTTAAAGAAGTTTGCTAAATGTGGGGCTAGGATAGGCCCAAATTGCTTATAATACCCCGTCGACAACCCATCAGGACCAGGAGCAGAGCGCCCCCCTGAGATGCTTAATTACATCTAGAACCTCCGTCTCCGAAATTGGTGCTTCTAATGAGAGACTGTGCTCCTTGACCAGAACAGGTAGGGGGATGCTATCCAGAAAATTGGACAGAGAGGCAGAGGAGTCCGGGATCTCCGACTGATACAGCTTAGCATAGAAACCCTGGAATGTGGCCATGATCCTATGAGGATTTTGTGTGAGGGTCCCCGAAGGGTCTCTCACTTTAGGAAAGGTGAATGATCTGAGTTTCGGCGATAGTCTAGCTGCTAGGTTGGGGCCTATGGGGTCTTTTTGTAGGTAGAACTGGGCGTTCACCCACTGTGCCTGTTTCTCTGCCTGGGTGGTCAAGGCCAGATTCAAGGCCGCCCTCCCAGCCTCTAGCTTAGCCCGAGACTGTGGGGAAAGGTTTTTCTTGTGCGTCTTAGAGAGTTTGTGAAAGTCCTGCTCCAACTTACCTAGTTCGCTCTTTCTCTCTTTTTTAAGTTTAGCAGAAAGGTGGATAACCCTACCCCTAATAACTGCTTTGTGGGCGGCCCAGAGAGTCATGTAAGAGACTTCTTTACCTGAGTTAAGATTAAAGTATTCTTTAAGGTCTTCCCCAACAAAGTACAGTGGACCGGGTTATTCAAAATGGCTTCCTCCAGTCTCCATTGGGGTCTAGAACCTGCGTCCGCCTGGGACCTAATGTAAAGAACTACCATTGAGTGGTCTGAGAGCAACGAATCCCTTATAAAGGATTTAGAGACCGAAGGAATAGAGGGGGCCCCCAAAAATCTATGGTCGATCCTGGCTAGGGATTCGTGTGGGGGGGGAGTAATGGGTATAGTCCTTCGTATTAGGATTAAATTCCCTCCAAACATCTACTAGACCCAATGAGTTAAGAAGCTTGGCCATCTTCAGACTCCTTTTTGGGGGTTGAAGGAAGCGAGTCCCGGACTTGTCCAACATGAGGTCAAGAGCAGTGTTGGAGTCCCCACCTAGTATCAAAGTACCCACAAAATGGGGGGAAAGGGAGCCAAGCATGGCTTGAAAAAATTGTACCTGTCCTTTATTTGGGGCATAATATGAGAGAAATATGTAGGTGCGACCCCTAAGTTCCCCTGTCAGGAGAATATATCTGCCCTCAAGGTCCCGAATCTCATTACGGGTGTGGAACCCGAGGCCTTTAGCAAAAAATACTCCTACCCCTCTCGTCTTATCCGGAGCATTCACCAGGAAGAATTGTGGGAAGCCTGCGTGGATAAACCTTGGAGTGAATTGAGTGGGGAAATGGGTTTCTTGAAGAAGTAGGACCTCCAGGTGCTGTGAATGAGCTGTCTGGAAGTACTCCTTATGTTTTAAGGGGGCGTTGAGTCCCTGTACATTGTGAGAAGCTACTTTCAATATCCCTGATGTACTACAAGAGAGTGTCCTGTGGGAACCATGGCAAGCATAAACGTCACTGATGATCAACTCACTCAACCCCGCAGATTCAGACATGATGACTATGCGTTTCTCACCGGAGGAGAACTGGAACTCAACACACCTTCAGAGGGGTACCGCCCTGGTGCCTGAGAAGGAGCAAACAGAAGAGGAAGAGGAAGAAAAAGAGAGAGGGATAAGAAAACTGATAGTAGAAGAAGTGAAGAAGAGGGGGAATGGCTAAAGACCACCAGTCCCCTCATGAGTAAGGGGATGAGAGCCGGAAGACCGGCATCCATGTCCCGAGTCCAACCATGTACCATCTGCCTAACCGGCAGCATCACATCTGCTCCCGGGCAAACCATGTGGTAGAGTCCAACAGCAGAGGGAGGAGCATGCTTACCACCCCCCCTTAAGCATCCCGTAACTTATATACTAACTAATATAATCAAAAGCATCCCCATAAGAGAAAAACAGCTTAAATAATAAGGAAGCCCCTTAGGGACCTCCCCGCAGGAAGGAGCGTCAGGCGGTGGGGAAGTGGGGAGGAGAGGCATGTCCTAAAGGGGCGGCCCTCCCGCCCCCCCCCCCCCCCACCAGGAGGGCTTCCGGCAAAGTCCTAAAACTTTCACTAACATCCCAACAAGCCCCCCAGAGAGCCGGTAACCTCAGTCAAAAAAAGATATGAATAATTATAAATACTGTTTCTACCAAAGAGGAGTACTGGAGAAGGTCCCCTCCTGACGAGGACACCCAGGGGCCCCGGCTAAGTCGCTTAGTCCCTCCAGTCCTTGGTCTTGACCCCCCCGGGACCCACCACAACAATGTGACTGAGTAGGGCGGACCTCGAAGTGAAGAGGGTCCCCCCGGGAGACCCAAACAGAGCCTCACGGGCAAAAGTAACCTGTGAAATAAATGCTAACAAAGGGAACAAACTACCCTATTACGAGTGAACTGATAAAGGTGAAATGCTTCAAAAGAAGTCAGATGTAAGCCCATATGGCTATTGTAGAGCCTTTCCAACCGTGAACAAAACCTCAAAGGAATCATGAAAATGTTAGGGGGGTGAGAGTCCTTGGACCTCTTGGAATGTTGGTTCCGCCACACTGGGGGGATTGGGCTCTGAGGCGAAGGGCGTTTGGAAGAACCAGTAGATTTGGATATGAGGGAGGTACCAGGTTCCAAAGAGATGAGGTTCAGTTTAACCAGCAAATGCTCCCCCTCATGAAATGAGGAAAAGCCATAAATCTTGCCTTTGAAGGAGAAGGTAAGGCGGAAGGGAAAGGACCACCAATACTGATGGTTTTCTGTGTCAAAACCTCCAGCAGGGGTCTCAGGAATCTCCTCTTTTGAAAGGTGGCCGGGGAAATGTCAGCGAAAACCTGGATTGAGTGGCCCTGGAAGGACAGCTGTGATATATTTCTGGTGAGCTTCATAATCTCCTCCTTAACGGCAAAAAAGTGAGGTTTGTCTATAATATCTCTAGGCAGCCCATCCGAGCGAGGCGCCTGTAGGGCTCTGTGGGCCCTGTCCAGCTCCATCCTGTGTTCCGGGATGTTGGGAATAATTTCTTTGATGAAAGAGCGAACTGTCCCCTGAACGTCCATGATGGATTCCGGCAACCCCCGGATTCAAAAACGATACCTACGGGAACAATTTTCAAGGTCCTCTATCTTGGAGAGAGCTGTCTCCAGCTGGTCTTGAAGGTCCTGAATCCGGGAAGTGTTCTGGTTCGCTTTCGCAATTGTTTGGTCTGTCTTTTGTTCAATGACATCAATCCTGGAGCCTAATTTTTGGAGGTCCGATTGGATAGTAGAGGTAATTTGGGAGGCAGTTCGGGCCCAACCTTTAGATAACATCTTAGAGAAGGTTTCCATCATGAATCTCAGGTCTGAGTGCATTGTTGGGGAGGGAGCCCCCAAGAGTCCTGGGGTGTCTGGATTTGGAGCTCGATCCCCGGCCGGGGAGATGAACATTTCATCCAGGGTCCTTTCCAGAAGAGACACTGTGGATGCGGGGGACAGGACCTGGGGATCTGAGATCCTCCTTCCGCCCCTGCTTCCATGTTTTTTTAAATATTTTTATATATAAAAAACACACTATTACTTATCTGAAATAAAACATTTAAGGTCAAATTCAACATTTAACCCTTCTGGTGTTATGACCTTGGTTTCGAAAATCCAAAAGGATTCTCTTTGGCTCAAATGACAGATAAAATCCTCCCCCCCTCCAGTGCTTATTAATCCTTTCAGTTCCCCAAAATCTCAAACTACTCTGGACCTGAGTCCTTTCTTATTGTTATTGACTTGTTCGCTAGTACAACACTAAGAGGTCTGGAAGTCCTCCCAACATACTGGAGTCCGCAATAACACTTCAGCATATAAATTGTAGGAGTTGTGCCTCACCCTCACTTTCCTCCCCTGCTCTATCCAGCACCCAAGTCGTGTCAATGACCTCATCATCATCATCATCCCCTCCATTCTCGTCGTCACTGGAGCCAACTTGGCAATACGCTGTGGATGGGAGAAATGACCATCAATTTGTTGTTTACCAACATCAGAATCAAGTAATGACTGCATCGTCAAGGAGCAAGTGGCTGACACTGTCAAATAACTCAGCTGACTTCTCCATGCATGATTCCGGAGCTATAGCAGAAGCAATTGTGGGCAAGGAGGCAGAATAAGCCACTCTGGCAGTTGTGATGGGCTGTGCACTAGTCACTGCTTGGGTGATAGAGGATGAGAAGGATAAGGGTGGTTTAGTAAGCCAGTTCATCTACTCCTCTGCATGCTGTAGCTGGATAGCATGGGCAACATCACTAAATAGAGAAAATAGTGCCCTGCCTGAGGAGGGACCACGTCCATCTTTGACTGTGGACACAGATGCTGCTGGCCCCCTCACAGTGCCATGGGAACATCTGCCTCTCCTTATTGGCCTCCCAGACATGATGAGGGGGATTATTACCGAAATGTAATAGCGACGGGGAAATGTGTACTTGGATGCTCTTTAATAATAGGAAAGTGGTGTTTGGTACACTTTAAGTTGAGAACTTACCATACAGACACACTCCAATGACACACCACAATATACTGCAGTAAATTTACACTGATTCACTTCAATATACTGCAGTAAAAGTGCACCAGCGCACTTCAAATTACTGCAGTAAAACTGTACTAATGCACTTCAATATGCAGCAGTAAAAGTGCACTAATGCAATTCAATATACTGCAGTAAAAGTGCTCTGACACACTTCAATATACTGCAGTAAAAGTGCCCTGATGCACTTCAATATTATACAGTAAAAGTACACTAACGTACTTCAATATACTGCAGTAAAATTACAAAAATGCAATTCAGTATACTGCAGTAAAAGTGCACTAATGCAATTCAATATACTGCAGTAAAAATGCACTGATGCACTTCAATATACCACAGTAAAACTGCACTAATGCACTTCAATATACTGCAGTAAAAGTGCACTGAGGCAATTCAATATACTGCAGTAAAAGTGCACTAACACACTTCAATATACTGCAGTAAAAGTGCCCTGATGCACTACAATATACTGCAGTAAAACTGCCCTGACACACTACACTGACACACTTCCATATACTGCAGTAAAACTGCCCTGACACACTACACTGACACACTTCAATATACTGCAGTAAAACTGCCCTGACACTCTATACTGACACACTTTGATATACTGCAGAAAACCTGTCCTGACACTACAGTAAAAATGAACGATCACACTACGCTCACACTGCACTATCACTATATTATATTCACACAACACTGATACTTTGCATTCACAATAGAATAACAATAGCACACTATAGCACACTAACTCGCTAGTATTAATGAACTGAGCCCGGTTCTATCTATCTCCAAACCAATATCACACTGAAAATAGCTGCTCTGGGAAGGAACCTTTTGTAGTATGGGGTGGGACTATGAGCAATGAGCCATGATTGGAGAGAGCCATCTTGACTGTGTCCAATCATGGCTCTGACAGTGCTATGTGCTCTGATTTGGCAAAGCCTTCATTACTTCAGCTAATCAGGGCTTCCAATGCACTGTGAGGAGGACAGTGCATTCTGGGGTGTTCGGCAGGCCAAACAAACGGTTAATCACCCTGACAATTCGGGTGTTCACCAAACGGGTAAACAGCCAATGTTAGGGCCGAACTTATGCTTGGCTCCCTCGTGAAAACGCGCTGGGGAGTGCTAAAAAGTGATAATATATTAGGGCCCTATGTTTCTGACAACCCCTAAGTTATTTTCAAAAAAGCTGCATCATTGAGGGACAAGATTTCCATTAATTTGGAGCTGGAGCAAATTGGTTCATGCCTTGCTGGGGTTTTTGCCTTCCTTTAAACTGCGGGTATAGGATTGTGTATATAGGATTGTATGATTTTTTATTTTTTAAGGATATATTTTTCCCTTTTATTGGTTGAACTAGATGGGCTTGTGTCTTTTTTCAACCAAACTGACTATGTAACACATGTACACATTGTTTCAAAGCTTCAGACTCTTCTTAGAAATACTGCTACATTGCATCTTAAATATCCAGTGCTTTCTCTCCACACCAGTGTCAAATTGAACTCACCAGAGCAACAAACCTTATACAAATTTCAGGTAATACAGTATTTTTCAC
Source organism: Glandirana rugosa (assembly GCA_018402905.1). Taxonomy (NCBI): domain Eukaryota; kingdom Metazoa; phylum Chordata; class Amphibia; order Anura; family Ranidae; genus Glandirana; species Glandirana rugosa. The sequence continues at coordinate 109,643 of BLSH010302288.1, read as the reverse complement.
AAACTGGTCTCTCCTTGTTTTTCTCCATCTGTTCCTTAAAGCATTTGTAAAAGATAACTTTTTTTTAATTAAAGTAATAAACATGTTCTACTTACCTGCTGGGCTGACCCTTACCTCTTCTGGGGTCCCCCACTGGAATTCTCAGCCCCTCTTTATTGTGTATGCCCCATATTGATAGATTAGTGGTGATCCTAAATAGGACCACTCTCCTGCGCTTATGGATATAGATCTAGTGACTGATCTATTAAAAAGGGATTGAATGCTGAGATGTCTCAGTGTGATATAAAATATACTATAAGTGACAGTTATGGAAAGAGCTGCTCTATAAAAGGTGTGAGTGCCTTATAAATCATTAACATGTGTGTAAGAGCGCTCTCGCCAGCAAACCACGTAATCTTAATTGCAAAAGTGCATGTGCTAACAATTACATAATATGATTCATATTATATGCATATGTAAACACAAATTTTCTAAAAAATATATTATTGCCAAAAATAAATTGTGATGATTGTGATTGTGAATGCCAACAATGCATTAAAAAGTTCAACAGTTCATAATGGCTGATATCAGAACACCATTCACTTACTGTATATGGAATAATCGCTTCCTCAAGTTTATGACCAGAATATTGCAGCAATACAAAGTTCTTCACATTATCAAGTTCATCGGATAATGTTTTTACATGTGCTCATAAAGTGCCAAGTGATAGTAACACAGCTGTGAGGTTTCATGCTCTCCGTGCTCCCCTCCTGTGTTCCCACACTCACCAGAAAGCATGGACTCCTATTATGGGAGTCATGTTCGCCTCAGTGTTTGCTGGGTTCAGTGATTCCATGGATCTGGTCTCCTCCAGTGCTGTTCACCATCCTCCAGATGTCTCCTCAGGGTCAGGGTAATAATGCAAAAAACAAGGTCACTGTCCCCCACCTATAACTGGCCACTACAGCAAGGAGCTCTGGAAAGGCGGATACAGACAAAAAGCAAAAAAACAAAAAAGGTTCCGAACTCAACTTGCGGACCAGTCTGCCACCAAGCCAAATTCACCTGTCTAACAGTTCAGCGTTTAAAAGACAGGGGATTGGTTACACACATTTGCAAGTGTATGCGTAAGCTGCAGGCCCCGACAAGGCTCCCTGTATACTGCAGACCTAACTCTATATAAGAGGCTTCACAGTGGAAGCACATACAATTGAATGCATAGATGAAGGACAGGTGACTAGAGGAGCCCAACCCTCCTTAAAGGTACATGACCAGACATCCAGCCGTGGCCCCATGGCGGCTGCGGCGCTGGTATGGTACCAAAAGTGGTAACTACACAAAAAACAAGGTCACTGTCCCCCAGCTATAACTGGCTACTACAGCAAGGAGCTCTGGAAAGGCGGATACAGACAAAAAGCAAAAAAACAAAAAAGGTTCCAAGCTCAACTTGCGGAGGTAATAATGGAGGGTAATAATGGCAGAGGAAGTGTATATCGTTTAATACTGTTTATTTAGATAAAATATGCAAACCTCTCCTACATTTAAAATTTGCGTAAAAGCATAAACCACCGGGCTGGAAGTAGGAAATGGACCTGCGTCCCAGGTTGTCAAAGGGCGTATGCCCCATATTGTATTGGATTGTATGATTTTTTTATCCCCTTTTTGGTTAAACTAGATGGACTTGTGTCTTTTTTTCAACCAGACTAATTATGTAACTATGTAGTTTGGTTGTGCAACCTGAGAAATTTTCTTTATTTGGTGGTGCCGTGGGTTTCTTTTCTTGTAGAAAATGCAGTTTTTAACTGTGGGGGTCAGGGTGTTGTACATAGTAATACATTTGGATCTGATGCCACACAGCATAGCTATACTATTAAGGAATTCATCACTTGCTCCACTAAAAATGTAGTGTATCTTCTTCAGTGCCCATGTGGTGTTATATAGGGAGGACAACACAGGCACTATGTGTCAATAGGTGAACACATTACTAATATTAAGGAGTTAAATGGACATGACCTATCAAGGCATTATGCCTTTTGTCATTACAAGAACCCTTCAGGTTTTAAATTATTGGTGATTAATACGTTTGTCCCTCATTGGAGGGGGAATAACAGTGTTTTCCAACTTGAGACCAAGTGGATATTTGAATTAAAAACATGTAGTCCATTTAATCTCAATACTAATTAGAATTTAAATGTTTAATCAGCAATGGATACTCTTTCCCTTTTTTAGTGGAAGTTACAAGCAGATAACAAACATCTGAGCTGTCCTCCCCGATCCGTGGCTCGATCGTGTCCATCCACCAACTCCAGATCTCTGGGTTGTTTATGTCACGCTCGGATCGCCAACACGTTCGGGTCAGACTAGCTCTGTCCAGGTCATCGTATGGCCACACCCCTGACGCGTTTCGTGACTTCCGACTTGGTCACAAGGGCTCTTGGTGGATGGACACGATCAAGCCACGGATCGGGGAGGACAGCCCAGATGTTTGTTATCTGCTTGTAACTTCCAATTTTATCATTGGGGGAGCTGAAGGGACAGCAAGAGTCTGTTAAGCAGATTTCCTGGAATACGGATATAATAAGCAGTGGATGGAGTGCTTGGACAGGCTATCTTGATGGGCTGATTAACCCTCAATGTTCTGGTGAGCCTCAGTGTGTTAGTTTATTCACGTGATGACACAGGTGGAGGATTCAATCGTGGAAGTCCTTTTTTCGTTATGCACTGAAGATTTCACTTTATGGACTGTTATAGCACTTGCACTGTATTACTAATATTATTATAAATATAGATATTACTTAGTAAAAAAAAAATAATAAAAACGCCATAAATCAATTCCCATAGATTGTAGATGCAATAACTTTTGGGCAAACCAATCAATAAACGCAGATTGCGATTTTTTTTTTACCAAAAATATGTAGAAGAATATATCTCAGCCAAACCCAATGAATAATTTTTTTTTTATTTTTTTTTTTTTGATATTTATTATAGCAAAAAGTAAAAAATATTGTTCTTTTTTCAAAATCGTCGCTCTTTGTTTAAAGCGCAAAAAATACAAACCGCAGAGGTGATCAAATACCACCAAAAGAAAGCTCTATTTGTGGGAAAAAAAATTATAAAAATTTTGTTTGGGTACAACGCTGCACGACCGCACAATTGACATTCAAAATGCGACAGCGCTAAAAATTGGTCTGGGCGGGAAAGGGGGGGTAAGTTCCCAGTAAGCAAGTGGTTAAGCACCTTTACACTATTGAAAGCACTTTATTGGAATTTTATGTGGACTGTCACTTTTATAATTTTATATTTAAGGAGTTATGAACTCTTTCATATGCATATGAACGATTGAAATATTGGACCACTGATCACTTTCATGATTTTTTGTACTTGCACTATCCATTGTACTCACACTTGGTACTAATTGGTAGAATATTGCATGGTATTTTTTATTTTTTTATTTATTTTATGCTTTATATGTGTAACTGTGAACACAGATCCATACTGCAGCATATTCACATTACTCATTCACACATTGTTTAGACACATCTCTGTTTGGCACATTCATATTCATTTACTAGTGGTAGGGTAGCGCAGGGGAATACCCCACTTATATGTAAGAGATCTACTGATCCCTGTCACTGGGATCAGCTAGATCTCTTATGCCCCTGGCAGCCCAGCCCCCTCACAGTTTGAACACACCTAGGGAACACAGTTAACCCCTAGATCCCACCCTGTAGGTTAACCCCTTCCCTGCCAATGACATTTACACAGTAATCAGTGGATATTTAAATTTCTGATTGCTGTATAAATGTCATTGGTCCCAAAAAAGTGTCAAAAATGTCTGACATTTCTGCCCCAATATCATTGTCCCGATAATCGCTGCCATTACTGGTAAAAAAAAAATTGTAAAAACGCTATGAATGAATTCTCATGGTGTGCAAACGCGGCAACTTTTGCTCAAAACCAATCAATAAACGCCATTTTTTTTTTCTTTACCACAAACATGAGGAAGAATATATATCAGCCAAAACTGATACTGATGAATATATATATATTTTTTGCATATGTATTATAGCAAACAGTAAAAAGTATTTTTTTTTCAAAATTGTCACTCTTTTTTTGTTAATATCGGTGATCAAAAATAATGCAGAGGGGATCAAATACCACCAAAAGAAAGCTCTATTTGTGGGAAAAAAAGGGCGACAACTTAGTTTGGGTACAACATTGCCCGACTGCGCAATTGTCAGTTAAAGCAACGCAGTGCCGAATCGCAAAAAGTGCTCTGGTCCTAACATGGGAAATCCTTCCCTTCCTTATGTTGTTAAAGATGAAAACTATACCTTACAAACATGTTTAGTAGACTGAAAATAGAGCACATCGATCAAATCTTCGTACTAGAGGAATACCTGTTATAGACCTACGGTCCACCATGACTGCAGTTTTCCAATTGTTACCATCAATCCCAGTGGAATGTTTGGAAATAGATAGGATTTACAGATCCTTGGCTCCACATAAAGCAGAAGTCCTCCCCGTGATATAATTGTGAAAATCCACTTCTTCCGCACTAAAGAACAGCTTATGGCCTAAGCTGGAGGCAAGGAATCACTCATCTTCCAAAACCATCCTTACCAGCTTTTTGCTGACCTATCCCCAAACACTGTAGCTAAACGACATGCACTAAAACCCCTACTCCTCAATCTACAGCAACGTCAAATCCCTTGTCAATGGATTCCCATTTTCTATTCGCTTTACTTTTCAAGGTACCAAACATACATGCAGGTCCTCTGATGAATTACTCAACACCCTACAAAAGCTGCACCTTATTGAATGTTCTCCAACTAACTCTCGTAGACATACATCATCCAGCTCTCTAAAAAACTCCTCTAACCCTAAAGCAGATGGAGGTCGACCGAATTCCACCAAAAGAGGTAGTTTCAATTCTCCTGTCATGGAACTCGAAGATACAATGGATTGAATGGCTTTTGCTTAATAGCTTGAATGGTACATTGTTTAGAATTACAGCCTTTCCAGGGCATTTAATTATATTTCACCTTTAGTTAACTATAGCCATACCTGTTCAATTTTTTTTTTTCTGTTCTACTAAGGTCTGAATTTTTCTTATGCCTAACATATTCCCAGATAAACGTATCCGAATTTTATCTTCAATACCTTCCTTTATTTCCCCTAATCCCCTTCCTCACCATCCCTTCCTTCCCCGCCCTCCTGACCCCCCCCCCCCCCCCTTACCTTTTCTTACCCCTTATTTGTATGAGTGAGTTCAATACTTTTTTTTTCAAAACTACCACTAATTAGTTAAATTACTATATTAATCTTAGAAACTGCATTAGAAATTTTACAAAGGTAATACACCTGTTGGTTTTCTATTTCCAATTTATTATATGAAGAATACTAAAACCTTAATTCATTAATGGTTATTTCATGTTATGTATCATAGATATAAATATGTTTAGTTACCCCTATTTTATAGTAACCTATAGAAGCTTATTCTCGCCCCACATCATTAGGGTTATTAGTTAACTCAACCTTTTTTTTTTTCTTATTGCCATGTTTGGGTTATAATTATAAACACTTTTTTTCTCTCTGAATATGAAAATCTGCTGAGATTCTGAGAGCTAGTCACTGCTCCCTCCACTTTTCTAGCCTAGGATATTCTTCTGTGCTGTCTTTCCTGTTATTGAGGGACCTCCTTGGGTAGACACTAGGCCTTTGAGTTTGTGCTTCATACACACTCAATACGCCACCTTTTTTAATGTCATTCTCTACACAAATTGATCATAATTCAATCTCTATGACTCTTATTCCCTCCTTTTCTCTAGTCATCCTGGTTCTATTCCATTCTTGTTCTTTATCCCCCCCCCCCCCCCCGGGTGATCTTGGTCTCACATATTATATGTTCAATATATAAGGATACTTTCTTTAAGATTTGTTTATGGCCCCCTTAAATGTTCTTACTCTAAATGTACAAGGTCTAAATATTCCACAAAAAAGAAGGTCTTTCTCTCTCTAGCTTCTTCAAAATCACATATAGTATGCCTTCAAGAAGCCCACTTTAAAGATATGGCCACTCCCAAATATTTTGGCTCGATTTACTTCCAAGTTTTTACAGCTTCTGTGAAGACCAAACAGCGAGGAGTGTTAATAGTGTTTCATCGCACCACTCCCTTTTCTCTTTTAACAGAGATCAAGGACCCTTGAGGTTGCTACCTTATAGTTACAGAATACCAGTTCGACTCACTAATCACAGTTGTCTCCTATTATGCTCCTAACAACTCCATCCTCATTTCTCTCCCACTTGCTACAAGTAATTGATTCCCATAAAGCAGGTACACTTTTTATATGTGCAGATTCTAATCAAGCTTGGTATCCTTATCTAGATAAATCCCCTACTTCAACTGCATCTTGCCCAGAGTCTTGCACGTTTCAACAATTTCTTCAGCGACACACTTTGCTAGATTCATGGCATGAATTCAACCCTACAAAACATCAGTTTACTTATTATTCTCACCCTCATAAGTCTTTTTACCGTATTGATCACACACAATAGGAATGACTCCTGAACTGCTTACCTCATCTATTATCCCCTTTACATGGACAGACCACTGTGCAGTACTCACTACATTCTCTTCCATAATACCTAAATCTCAAGACCCAACATGGCACATTAATGATACTATCCTATCTCACCCATCACACTCCTCTGACCTGGAAACAGCTATAAAAGATTACATAGCCAATAAGGAGACCCCCGATATATCCCTTTTGACCTTATGGGAAGCGCAACAAACCGGTCCTCCATGGAATTTGTATTAGGCAAGCTTAATTTCTTAAAAAAGAAAAATGACAACTACAACAAAAACTAGAAGCTGACTTTAATGCTTGTCACACACTCTTTCAAATGAATCCAACCCCTGTAACCAAATCACATCTCGATAAAGCATCTTTAAATCTAGATCCTTTTTTATCGGAATCTGTAGATAAAACATTACTTAAGTCTAAACATACATTTTATCAGAAAGCAAACAAACCCACCACTTTATTAGCCGGAGCAATTAAGAAACTGCCCTTCTAAACCAATTTGACTAAAACTTTCCCAAGATACTTACACTAGCAATCCCTCAAAGAACCTACAAATTTTTCAAAAACGCCTTATCCCTCTATACAAAAAGAAGGATCCTTTGATCAAAATTCAGCTGAGTCATTTTTTTCCCAAATTAATCTTCCTAATATAACCTTAGCCCAACGTGGAGGTCTTGAAAACCCCATTACTTCTGATGAAATCAACTTAGCTATTAATTCTCTTGAATTAAATAAGCGGCCAGGCCCTGATGGCTTCTCTGCCCTATACTATAAGAAATTCTCTAATACATTAGCTCCAATGTTAGCAGGTGCATTTAATTCTCTACTTTATGGTCAATCCTTCTGCCCAGAATCTTTAACGGCTATAATTTCAATGATCCCTAAGCCTCAATCAGATGACTCATCTAGTTCCAACCCATTTCTTAACTTAATCTCGACATTAAATTACTAGTGAAAGTTCTAGCAACTTGTTTAACCACTTCAATACCATGCACTTAGAACACCTACCAGACCAATTTTCAGCTTTCAGTGCTGTTGCGATTTGAATGAGAATTGCACGGTCATGCGACGCTGCACCCAAACAAAGTTTTTATCATTTTGTTCCCACAAATAGAGCTTTCTTTTGGTGGTATTTGATCATCCCTGCGGTTTTTATTTTTTGCGCTATAGAAAAAAAAAAGACCAAAAATTTTGAAAAAAAAAAAACATTTTCTTTGTTTCTGTCACAAAAATTTGTATAAAGTACATTTTCTCCTTCACTGACGGGCACTGATGTGGCTACACTGATGGGCACTGATGAGGCTACACTGACGGGCACTGATGAGGCAGTACAGATTGGCACTGATGAGGTGGCACTGATAAGGTTGCACTGATGATGGGGCACATATACAGCACTGATGGGCGGCACTGACAAGCAACACTGATGGGCACTGATACGTGGCACTGATATGTGGCACTGATGGACACACCTAGGCGGCACTGATAAGTGGCACTGGGCACTGATGGGCACTGATAGGTGGCACTTTTAGGTGGCACAGGTGGGCACTTTTAGATGGCACAATTGGGCACTGATAGGTGACACAGGTGGGCACTGATAGGTGTCACAGGTGGGCACTTATAGGTGGCAGTGGTGGGCACAGGTGCAACAAGCACTGTTAGGGATGGCACTGGCAGGCATCATACACGGGCACAGTGCCATCCCTACAGTGCACAATAATGCCCTTACCTGGTGGTCTAGTGGGGGCTCCCTGGTGGTCCTGGACGGCCTCTGATTTCCTTCCCTGGTGGTCCTGGGCGGCCTGTGTGTGATGTCTGGGGGGGCTCCCAGATGGTCCTGATCCGGCTCCCTGGTGGTCCAGTGGGGTGATCCTGAGGGTGGCTGCGCTGATAAATGTTCAGCGCAGCCCCCCCCTGTCAGGAGAGCAGCCGATCGGCTCTCCACTGCTCAGGTCTGCAGACCTGAGCAGAGGAAAAGCCGATCAATGGCTCTTCCTATTTACACTGTGATCAGCCGTGATTGGTCACGGCTGATCACATGGTAAAAGGCTTCCGATCGAAGCCTTTTACCTCGGCCGGTAATGCGGTGGGTCAGCCTGACCCACGGCACCACCGATCGCCGCGTTGCGCGGATCATTAATAAACAATGACCAGGTTTGTTTTATCCCCTTCATCAAGCGGCAGATAATATACGCAGGATTACTTTGTTAATTCATGCAGCTAAAACGCGACGATTACCCATATGTCTTCTATCTTTAGATATCAAAAAAGCATTAGATACTGTTTCATGGTCCTACCTACATTTTGCACTACAGAAATTGGGATTTGGCTCAATTGGAATTTTCTCTATACAACAAACCCAAAGCTTATGTTAAATATGCCGGATACAAATCTGACCCCTTTTATATCAACAGAGGAACACGGCAGGGATGCCCACTTTCCCCTTCTATTTGCCTTACTTATTGAACCCCTAGCTCAATCGATCCGAACTGATCCTTCTATAAAAGGCTTAGATATCGCTTGTCACCAACATAAACTTTGTATGTTTGCTGACAATATTTTAGTTTTTATGTCATCTCCTCATATTTCTGCCCCTAATCTCCTAAAAAACCTAGACCACTTTGCTCACTTCTCTGGATTAATTGTTAACCCACAAAAATCAAAAGCCTTAAACGTCTCTCTCCCCTCACAGATATTACAACAAACGCAAACATCTCTTTCTTACACTTGGACTACCTCAAACCCTTCTTACTTAGGGATAAACCTAACATCTAATCCTCCTAACCTCTTTGCAGCCAACTTTCCTCCAATTATGCGTCATATTTCTAACCTTTTGTCACAATGGTCTTCTTTACCACTATCCTGGATAGGTAGAATAAATTTAATAAAGATGGCCATTTTGCCAAAAATTCTTTGGTTATTCCGAGTTCTACCCATACCTGTTCCAACATATTTTCTTAGAATACTACAACGAAAAACTACAGCTTTCATCTCAGGCCTTTTGAAGCCCCATATACCCAAACACACTCTTTATCTTCCAAAACTTATCGGAGGACTAGGATTTCCTAACTTTTTCACTTATTACCATACTGCTCACTGTAAATACAAAAGCATTATTGTGAAAAAATGGACTTTGAAGGCATGCTAGGTAGAAAAATTTTGATTATAGACTTTATTTGTTACAGAATGGCATCCGTGTGCCCAAGACATTAGACATCTAAAATACTTTAAAATGTATATATACCACACAAGTCATGTAGTTAGAATGACCCAAAGGGTCAGAAAGCGATCCCTAGGGGTACTGGCTAACAAATTAGTGAGCCAGGGCCCTAGGGGTCACACACAATATAGCAGACATGTTGTTGGGATATGCATAATGAAGCGCAACCCAATACCTATGGTACATCAAAGAACACCCAAAACGGTATAATATAACTCAAAACATAGGATCAAAATGGTTACGCTAGTGTAAATCCCAGCAGCAGATGTAGAGGGAAACTCTTGCTCAACTAGTTTCGCGCTTGAATGGTCCGCGCTTCATCTGGAGCTAAAAGTGACATTCTGATGAGACATAAATACATACATGTCAAGGCTATATACAGACATATGTCCAGAGAAAAATGATTTATACATAGTACAGGGTAAGAAATGCATGTAAAGTGAGTTTCACCTACATTGTATGTATCAGGAGTTGTACAGCAGCAGTGGCGTGTCCCCCTCGGGTATATCGGGGCCACTGCCAGGTCTGGCGGGACCCCCCCTCTGGATGATCCAGATCAACCTCCAATCGACCAAGCGCCCCACAAGGCCCAAGGTCGCATTAAGCGAGTATGGGGGCCTGTGTGCAATACAGAGAGAGTATAACACGAAAGTTTATAAATGGCCTATATACATTCATAGTGCTTACGTATATATTCTAATGCTAGCCCATAAGTATCTGAGGGCGAATGTTCCCAGGATAGTCTCTGAACGTGGGCAAAAAGGGTAACAGGCTAATAGGCAGTATACATTAAAATCTTCAAAACGGAAGGATATAAGTAGTGCAGTGGTAGTGGGCACGATAAACACACTGTTTCAATTTGTACCCTGGAGGCTGAATAAAGAACACGCACCTAGTGAGGAATCCGAACACTGTGAAATAGGAAAAGATTCCATTGTAAAAACAGGAGTAATAGAGACATGGAGGTACAGAAGACTATTTATACAACTCACATGCGGCTCACCAAGTGTGTGTGGACGCTACCCCAGGAGACCTGTCTGTGCTGCCGGTCTGCCCCACAGCTTTAGCACACCCATCCTATATGGGCCACACTGCCCCAATCAATGGCGTCTCTCAAACCACGCCGCCGAAAGGCGGTGTGTGAGGTCATCGACCCGGCAAGGCCACCGCGCATGCGCGGCGCCATCCCCACTGATTTGCCGAATGAGATGGCGTCATGGGATCAGACGCTCATCATGCAACGGACCAGGGGGAGAATCAGTAGGCGCCCACACCGAGGCGGCAGGGAGAATCCACACAGGGCTCCCCCTGGTGGATAACTCCCGCGCCGCAGCACCCGCACCCATGCACTGGTCAAGAAAGGCCAGCCTGGAGCGGGCACTAACGGCGCCTGAAGCCGCATACCCGCCAAGGGACACTGGTCCATAGGGCCAAAGGGGCACAGGACAAGAGGAGGGAGACCCAGCCAGAAGGGGCAATCCCACCCAAGGGTGGACCAACAACCCGGGAAGGACAGACACCGCTAGAAAACATACACAATGTACTTAATCAAAAATAGACATAGAAACGAAAGAATATATATACAAAATATTATGCTTAATTAACAGGTCAGTACAACCTACAAACACGGAGGAGCCATAAATATATGCACATAGGAACTCAATGTACAATATAATGAGGCAGAGTAAATAAATAAATAAACTCTGTCTCAATTTTTGGGAGTGACCTCATATGGATTGCCACATACAATAAGTAAATAAATGCATGTAGCATTCTGGAATAAGGGCATCTGGACTAGGAGCAACAAAGTGGCCAAGCCACATGGCTGGACCCAGCCCACAGGCACCCCAAGAGCCAGAAGACACAGAACCATCAAAATTGGCACATATCGTTTGAGTACCCAGGGAAATCACATTGAACTGAATGGCAAGAGGACACTTATTGGGCTGATGTTGACCATCCATCGTGACCACTACAAGTTGGGACCAAGGACCAACACCTCAAGGAAAGTATAACATACAAAAGCCACCAAAATTACCAGCTCATCTAGAGGAAAGGCCTGTAGGTTAGAACCTCATTGAGACCAGGGGCCTTAGTGGCCTCCAAGCGCTCAATCCACAAAGTTTCTCTTTGAAGGATGATCTTATCCCAGGGACCGCCCCTGGGGTTGGCTGGTACTGTTTCTAGTACCAGAAACATAACCACCTGTGTGTCAAACCTATGGTACAGATCTAAATGTCGACTGACTGGAGTAATCATTCTACCATTACCTGAATAGTAGATACGGTCCCCAATCCTTTGTCGTAGTTGTTGTATCGTTTTACCGACATAAAACGCTCCTCCACATTGGCAGAGCATTAGGTATACCACTCCTTGTGTATTACAATCGGCCCAGAACCTGGGATGAAAGGTCTCTCCATTCGGTAGTCTGTAGCACGTGCCCTCCAAGGGCACATGTCACAAGCACCGCAACAGGCAATCCCTCTAGGCTGGGACCCTAAGTGGCATGCAGGGTCATAATGGCTTTGGGTTAGTTGATCTCTAAGAGATATATTCCTCTATATACTATTTCCGGGTGGGGCTTGACATGTTTGGTTAGGATAGGATCTTCAGTAAGAAGATGCCAGTGCCTGTTCAAAAGCTGACGTATTTGAAAATGTTGTGAACAGAACTTTGTGATTAATTTAACTGTGGGTTGAGATGAGGATCGCTGAACAGGATTCGTTTTGTAAATCAATTGGTGCCGGTCCAGCAGCAATGCCTTATGGAAGGCTTTTTTAAGTAGAGACTTGCTGTAGCCCAGATTTAGGAGTCTCCCGCGCAAGGAGGCCATCTGGGATAAGAAGTCATCCAACCCTGTACAGTTGCGACGAATGCGCAAATATTGGCCAAAAGGTATACTTTGCTTGAGATGCACAGGATGTGCACTACTCGCATGCAATATAGTATTCCCTGCCGTCTCCTTGTGGTAGAGACTCGTGGCCAAACACTGTTGTTGATCTATAAAAATAGATAAATCCAAAAATGTAATAATCTGAGTGTGAAAATTCAAAGTGAACTTAAGATTATAAGTGTTAACATTTAGACAGTCCACAAATTTGACCAGGTCCTCAGCCCTGCCGGTCCAGACCATAAAGATGTCGTCTATGAATCGGTACCAGCAGAGGACCTGGTCAATGAGGGGCCTCAAATCCTCATCAAAAAATATCTCCCGCTCCCACCCCACCAGATACAGGTTGGCATATGAGGGCGCGCAACGAGTCCCCATAGCAACCCCCTGTATCTGGAGGTAGTGGGTATTCAGGGAACAGAGCCAATTGTGTGTAAGAATACATTTTAACAATTCCACAGCAAAATCTCCGTACTTCCAAAGGTTATGATCTACCTCACGCAGAAACATATGGGCCACTTGGACTCCCCTCTCGTGAGGGATGCTGGAGTAAAGGGCCTCCACATCCAAGGTCATGAGAAGGGAGCCCCGTGGAACCACCATGCCCTCAATCCAAGTGAGGAGGTCCATGGTGTCCCTGATGTAAGATGGAAGCGTCAGTACGTGTGGTAGCAAAGTAGTGTCCACCAATGCACTGGCATTCTCCAGAAGGGAACCCACCCCAGAAATTATGGGCCTACCTGGAGGCTTGTCTAACCTTTTGTGGACTTTAGGTAGTGCATAGAAAGTCGCCTCTTTTGGATCTTTAATATTTAAAAAATCATATGTTTGTTGGTCAATCAGTCCTTAAAAGTCTGCCTCAGAGATGAGGGCCCTGTACTCAATGACAAATCCCGCAATTTTAGATACAGATAATGGACGATACCACTTTCTGTTTTGCAGTATTTCCATACACATTTGTTCATATTGGAATTGGGTAAGAATGACTACATTCCCCCTTTATCCGAGTATTTAATAACAATGTCAGGAATTTTCCTCAGTGACTGCAGGGCCCCCATCTGGGAAGATGTGAGGTTAGGAGCCACGTGTGAGATCCTGAGTCTCTTGACATCACTCACCATAGCGTTGAGTAATGTCCAGACATTCATGTTGGTGGATAGGTCAGGAAACCGTTGGGATTTATTTTTAAATTGAAAAGGATAACTTGATGAGTGATATCAAGAGACTCAGGATCTCACACGTGGCTCCTAACCTCACATCTTCCCAGATGGGGGCCCTGCAGTCACTGAGGAAAATCCCTGACATTGTTATTAAAAACTCGGATAAAGGGGGAATGTAGTCATTCTTACCCTATTCCAATATGTACAAATGTGTATGGAAATACTGCAAAACAGAAAGTGGTATCGTCCATTATCTGTATCTAAAATTGCGGGATTTGTCATTGAGTACAGGGCCCTCATCTCGGAGGCAGACTTTTAAGGACTGATTGACCAACAAACATATGATATTTTAAATATTAAAGATCCAAAAGAGGCGACTTTCTATGCACTACCTAAAGTCCACAAAAGGTTGGACAAGCTTCCAGGTAGGCCCATAATTTCTGGGGTGGGTTCCCTTCTGGAGAATGCCAGTGCATTGGTGGACACTACTTTGCTACCACACGTACTGACGCTTCCATCTTACATCAGGGA
>BLSH010302288.1:75356-95265 GCA_018402905.1 Glandirana rugosa | reverse complement strand
AAGGGAGCCCCGTGGAACCACCATGCCCTCAATCCAAGTGAGGAGGTCCATGGTGTCCCTGATGTAAGATGGAAGCGTCAGTACGTGTGGTAGCAAAGTAGTGTCCACCAATGCACTGGCATTCTCCAGAAGGGAACCCACCCCAGAAATTATGGGCCTACCTGGAGGCTTGTCTAACCTTTTGTGGACTTTAGGTAGTGCATAGAAAGTCGCCTCTTTTGGATCTTTAATATTTAAAAAATCATATGTTTGTTGGTCAATCAGTCCTTAAAAGTCTGCCTCAGAGATGAGGGCCCTGTACTCAATGACAAATCCCGCAATTTTAGATACAGATAATGGACGATACCACTTTCTGTTTTGCAGTATTTCCATACACATTTGTTCATATTGGAATTGGGTAAGAATGACTACATTCCCCCTTTATCCGAGTATTTAATAACAATGTCAGGAATTTTCCTCAGTGACTGCAGGGCCCCCATCTGGGAAGATGTGAGGTTAGGAGCCACGTGTGAGATCCTGAGTCTCTTGACATCACTCACCATAGCGTTGAGTAATGTCCAGACATTCATGTTGGTGGATAGGTCAGGAAACCGTTGGGATTTATTTTTAAATTGAAAAGGATAACTTGATGAGTGATATCAAGAGACTCAGGATCTCACACGTGGCTCCTAACCTCACATCTTCCCAGATGGGGGCCCTGCAGTCACTGAGGAAAATCCCTGACATTGTTATTAAAAACTCGGATAAAGGGGGAATGTAGTCATTCTTACCCTATTCCAATATGTACAAATGTGTATGGAAATACTGCAAAACAGAAAGTGGTATCGTCCATTATCTGTATCTAAAATTGCGGGATTTGTCATTGAGTACAGGGCCCTCATCTCGGAGGCAGACTTTTAAGGACTGATTGACCAACAAACATATGATATTTTAAATATTAAAGATCCAAAAGAGGCGACTTTCTATGCACTACCTAAAGTCCACAAAAGGTTGGACAAGCTTCCAGGTAGGCCCATAATTTCTGGGGTGGGTTCCCTTCTGGAGAATGCCAGTGCATTGGTGGACACTACTTTGCTACCACACGTACTGACGCTTCCATCTTACATCAGGGACACCATGGACCTCCTCACTCGGATTGAGGGCATGGTGGTTCCACGGGGCTCCCTTCTCATGACCTTGGATGTGGAGGCCCTTTACTCCAGCATCCCTCACGAGAGGGGAGTCCAAGTGACCCATATGTTTCTGCGTGAGGTAGATCATAACCTTTGGAAGTACGGCAATTTTGAGGTGGAATTGTTAAAATTTATTCTCACACACAATTGGCTCTGTTTCCTGAATACCCACTACCTCCAGATATGGGGGGTTGTTATGGGGACTCGTTGCACGCCCTCATATGCCAACCTGTATCTGGGGGGGTGGGAGCGGGAGATATTTTCTGATGAGGATTTGGGGCCTCTCATTGACCAGGTCCTCTGCTGGTACGGATTCATAGACAACGTCTTTATGGTCTGGACCGGCCGGGCTGAGGACCTGGTCAAATTTGTGGACCGTCTAAATGTTAACACTTATAATCTTAAATTCACTTTGAATTTTCTCACTCAGATGATTACGTTTTTTGGATTTATCTATTTTTATAGGTCAACAACAGTGTTTGGCTATGAGTCTCTACCGCAAGGAGATGGCAGGGAATACTATATTGCATGCGATTAGTGCACACCCTGTGCATCTCAAGCAAAGTATACCTTTTGCCCAATATTTGTGCATTGTCACAACTGTACAGGGTTGGATGACTTCTTATCCCAGGCGGCCTCCTTGCACGGGAGACTCCTAAATCGGGGCTACAGCAAGTCTCTACTTAAAAAAGCCTTCCATAAGGCATTGCTGCTGGACCGGCACCAATTGATTTACAAAACGAATCCTGTTCAGTGATCCTCATCTTAACACACAGTTAAATTAAACACAAAGTTCTGTTCACAACATTTCCAAATACGTCAGCTTTTGAACAGGCACAGGCATCTTCTTACTGAAGATCCTATCCTAACCAAACATGTCAATCCCCATCCGGAAATTGTATATCGTAGGAATATATCTCTTAGAGATCAACTAACCCAAAGCCATTATGACCCTGCACGCCACTTAGGGATTGCCTGTTGCGGTGCTTGACATGTGCCCTTGGATACTTGAGGGCATGTGCTACAGACTACCGAATAAAGAGACCTTTCGTCCCAGGTTCTCGGCCGATTGTAATACACAAGGAGTGGTATACCTAATGCTCTGCCAATGTGGAGGAGCGTTTTATGTCAGTAAAACGATACGACAACTACGACAAAGGATTGGGGACCATATCTACTATTCAGGTAATGGTAGAATGATTACTCCAGTCAGTCGACATTTAGATCTGTACCATAGGTCTGACACATAGGTCGTTAAGTTTCTGGTACTAGACACAGTACCAGCCAACCCCAGGGACGGTCCCTGGGATAAGATCAACCTTCAAAGAGAAACTTTGTGGATTGAGCGCTTGGAAGCCACAAAGGCCCCTTGCCTCAATGAGGTTCTATCCTACAGGCCTTTCCTCTAGATGAGCTGGTAATTTTGGTGGCTTTTGTATGTTATACTTTCCTTGAGGTGTTGGTCCTTGGTCCCAACTTGTAGTGGTCATGATGGATGGTCAACATTATCCCAATAAGTGTCCTCCTCTTGCCATTCAGTTCAATGTGATTTCCCTGGGTACTCAAACGATATGTGCCAATTTTGATGGTTCTGTGTCTTCTGGCTCTTGGGGTGCCTGTGGGCTGGGTCCAGCCATGTGGCTTGGCCACTTTGTTGCTCCTAGTCCGGATGCCCTTATTCCAGAATGCTACATGCATTTATTTACTTATTGTATGTGGCAATCCATATGAGGTCACTCCCAAAAATTGAGATGGAGTTTATTTATTTATTTACTCTGCCTCATTATATTGTACATTGAGTTCCTATGTGCATATATTTATGGCTCCTCCATGTTTGTAGGTTGTACTGACCTGTTAATTAAGCACAATGTTTTGTATATATATTCTTTAATTTCTATGTCTATTTTTGATTAAGTACATTGTGTATGTTTTCTAGCGATGTCTGTCCTTCCCGGGTTGTTGGTCCACCCTTGGGTGGGATTGCCCCTTCTGGCTGGGTCTTACTCCTCTTGTCCTGTGCCCCTTTGGCCCTGTGGACCAGTGTCCCTTGGTGGGTATGCGGCTGCAGGCGCCGTTAGTGCCAGTTCCAGGCTGGCCTTTCTTGACCAGTGCATGGGTGCGGGTGCTGCGGCGCGGGAGTTATCCACCAGGGGGGCCCTGTGTGGATTCTCCGTGCTGCCTCGGTGTGGGCGCCTACTGATTCTCCCCCTGGTCCGTTGCATGACGAGCGTTTGATCCCATGACGCCGTCTCATTCGGCAAATCAGTGGGGATGGCCCCGCGCATGTGCGGTGGCCTTGCCGGGTCTATGACAAGAGAATGGAGAGACGCCATTGATTGGGGCAGTGTGCCCTTTATAGGATGGGTGTGCTACAGCTGTGGGGCAGACCGGCAGCACAGACAGGTCTCCTGGGGTAGCATCCACACACACTTGGTGAGCCGCATGTGAATTGTATAAATAGTCTTCTGTACCTCCATGTCTCTATTACTCCTGTTTTTACAATGGAATCTTTTCCTATTTCACAGTGTTCGGATTCCTCCCTAGGTGCGTGTTCTTTATTCAGCCTCCAGGGTACAAATTGAAACAGTGTGTTTATCGTGCCCACTACCACTGCACTACTTATATCCTTCCATTTTGAAGATTTTGATGTATACTGCCTATTAGCCTGTTACCCTTTTTGCCCACGTTCAGAGACTATCCTGGGAATATTCACCCTCAGATACTTATGGGCTAGCATTAGAATATATACGTAAGCACTATAATGCTTTTGTATTTAAATCCAGTCTAGGATGTGGCATGCTTATATACTTTTTTGACCATCACAGTTCCACCCTGTGGTGGGTTTACTGCCCCAATTCTTTAATTTAATTCAATATAGTCATACTGCTCACTTGGCCCATATACCTAAATATCATGCAAAAAAGGAAATCCCACTTTGGGTATCTTTAGAATCTGTTGATTGCGATCCACTTTCAATTAACAACCTTATATGGTTGAATCTTTCCGACCGTAAAAAACTCAGTAACCCTATAACTAAACACACATTATCCATTTGGGACAGATTCAAATGAACAAATGGACTACAATCCCCACGTAACCCACTTTTATCATTTTTTAAGCATCCACTTTTTTTTCAAATATAGTCTTTATTAACGCCCGGGAAGGGCAAACCCCAGTACATTACAGGCATTGTTTAGTACGGTAGCACAGAACATTCACAGTAATAACAATCAGCTAGCAGATATCATATTTCTGGTACAATTTTCACATCAGGTACAAGTGGCATCCATGAGCTTCTGCTTTCCAACAGAGCTGGTTACCATGTATATGGAGATTATGAGCAATCTGGCGGCTCTCCCCTAAGCTTCCCTTTTCTAATAAAAAACAAAAAAGAGAAGATAGAAAAAGCTGGAAACGTAGCTTAGTAAAGAAATGAAACTTCAGGAAAAGAAGGGAAAATGGAAAGGAGGAGAATGTAAAGAAGAGAGGGAGAGGAAGAAGCAATAGGGAGCAGGATATAGGAGGAGAGGTAGAGTCCGAGGGAGAAAGAGATGTGCGAGACGGCGATGGTATTTAACCTGGATAAATGGTGGTTGTGTGCAGGCTCAAGGGGGTGTTGCAGTGAGCATTGCTTTACCTTCATCTGATAGCACAAACATGTTCCACAAACCCCATGTTTTATTGTATCATTCCTGTTTTTGCTGGGAGGTGAGAATCAAGTCTTCCATTTTGTTTATTTGTTCTACTTTATGAAATCAGCAGATTATAGAAGGTGGGCTTTGTTTTTTCCAATTAAGGGAGATACAGGCTTTAGCTGCGTTTAGTAGGTGGCGTAGGATGGATTTGCTATAAGTTGCAGAGGACATCTGAGAGACATGGAGGAGGAAGAAGGCTGGATCTCTCGGGATCTGATAGTCTGTGAATTTCTGTGTAATAGTGTGTATTGTCGACCAGTAAGTTTGTAATCAAGGGCAAGACCAGAATATGTGTAGCATAGTTCCTCTATCCTCCTGGCATCGCCAACATCGATCTGTAGAGGTAGGGAAGCACACGTGGAGTTTAGCAGGGGTTTAATACCATCTGGTAAGTATTTTGAAGTTTGCTTCCTGAATCTTTGTGGAGATAGACGATTTTAGAGTGAATCAGAGTATATTCTGAACTTGTAATGTCGTAAAGGTGCAGGTGAGGTCAGTTTCCCACTTGGCCAGGCATGGTAGCAGCTGTTCCACCGGGATGTTTAATAACGAGTAGGATTTGGATAAGACTTGGGGCAGGTCGTCCGTGTCTGAGCAGTATTCTTCAAAGGTCGTCAGAGGTTGGTGGAACCTAGTTGGATTGTGGAGAGATTATAGAAAATGATGTAGGCGTAAGGCAGGCCAAAACGAAAGTCAGTATGGGCCTCCCTCCACCATCAGGGCCTCGGCTAACGGCCAGTGGCCATCTTTGAGGAAGTCCGCCACCCGTTCTTTGCCTGCGTCTCGGAGGTGCCGATATTCCTGGGACTCGAGGCCCAAAGGGAAGAGGGGGTTGCCCAGGATAGGTTACAGAGGGGAGTCCGGGGTTGTAAATGATATCCGAACCATCTCCTTGGAGCACAGGCGGAGTGTTTTACCAATAACGGGGTGTGTCTTCAGGTCAGAAGGCAACGCATCATAACACCAAAGTGCACTCTGTAGTGGGATATGTGTTTACTTCTGTTCTAATTGTGCCCACAATGTGCGGTCCCTATGTCGCCTCCAATCAATCAGTCGGCCTATGTGTGCGGCCAGGCAGTATCTTTTGAGGTTCGGCACTGCCAGGCTGCCATATTGTTTTGGTAGGGTCAGATGTATCCTAGGTAGACTAGGCTTTTTATGTGCCCAAATAAACCAGAAGAACAGACACTATACCTGTCTAAAATAAGCCGGAGGGATTCTAATCGGTAAGGCTTGGAACAGAAATAAAAACTTTGGTAGTATCACCATTTTCAGAAGGTTACACCTTCCAAACCAGGAATGGAGTCCTTTGTGCCATTGCTCAAGCAATATGCGGGTTTTAGTTGCCAAGGGTGGGAAGTTCAATTCGAATGCGTGGGAGGGGTCTGCCGGTATAGAGGTACACAAGATATGTCAACGCTGTAGGGGCCCATTTAAAGCGAAAATTGGTTCGTAATGCGTGCGTGAGGTCGGTCGGAAGAGCAATTCCCATCGCCTCCGATTGGTCGAAGATAATCATTAGATTCGCTAGGCGACCGTGGTAAATTCTTGCATGAGATTTGGGAGAGATATGATGGGGTTTGTAAGTGTAAATAAAAGGTCATCCGCGTAGGCGGAGATCTTGTGCTGATTACCGGTGACACACAGGCCCTTAATGTAAGGGTTCAACCTGATTTTACAGAGGAACGGTTCCAGCGAGAGGGCAAAAAGGAGCGGGGAGAGTGGGCATCCCTGCCGCGCCCCATTAATTATGGGGAATGGGCCCGATAGCATACCGTTAGCCTTTACTTGAGCAGTAGGACGTGAATAAATGCCCACTATCCAGCCGATCATTGAGCTTCAGAGACCTATATGGCAGAGTACGGAGAACATGAATCCCCAGTCCACTCTATCAAACGGCTTCTCAGCATCAGCGCTGAGAAAGACGCAGGGCGTGTGGGTCTCAGAGGCTATGTGTATCAAATTAAGGGCTTTGGTCGTGTTGTCCCTCGCTTTTCTAGTCGGGATGAAGCCTACTTGGTCTAGGTGAATTAGGGACTGCAGGTGATGTGCCAGTCTTGTCGTGATGATTTAGGTCAATATTTAAGAGTGAAATGGGCCTGTAGCTACCACATTGTGTGGGGTCTTTACCCTCTTTAGGGATGATAGAAATATGAGCTTTCAGCGATTCTTGAGGGAAGGGGTCGTCAGCTTTTATCGCATTGAACAGTTTTACCATCTGAGGGCCGAGAGTCGGTAGGAGAGTCTGGTAGTATGGTGAAGTAAGACCGTCCGGACCAGGGGCTTTTCCTCATTTGGTAGCTGCTACAGCACCCTGTATTTCCGCTAAGGTAATCAGCCAGTCTAATTCTGTTCGAGTTTCCTCAGGTAGCGAAGGGAGGAGAGAGGCCTTGATATAGTCATCGATGTCTGTCTGAGATGAGGTATGGTCTGGTAGATTGTAAAGTTTTGAGTAGAAGTATCTAAACATCTGTGAGATCTGTTTAGGTAGCATGACCTTGGAACCATGCGAGTCAGTAATGCAGGGAATATAAGAAGATTTGCTCACTCTAACTAGGTTCGCCAGTAGTTTCCCGCATTGGTCGCCGAACTCATAGTTCGTAGTGCAGCCTTGGCCCTATAATGTAGCAGATCAGAAATCTGTTTATAAAGGAGCAGAATGTCAGCGTCCAATGCGGGAGTCGAGGCATGTTTGTGTTTTGCTTCTAATTGATATAGCTTCTCCAGGAGGGAAGCTAAATGCTTGTTGCGTTCTTTTTTGATACGCAATCCATGCTTAATGAATACACCCCTAATTACCGCTGTGTGTGCTTCCCACAAAAGTCGGGGGTTAAGCATCCACTTTTCTACCCTGCATGGTCTTATCCAAAATCCTTTAAAGCCTGGACATTTACTAATTTAACTCGACTTTGTGAGCTTACATCTTCTACCTCATTCAAATCTTTCCCTGATTTATGTGATAATCACAAGTTACCTAAATCAGAGATCTTAAGATAGCTTCAAATTAAAAACGTATTTATGCCCTATATACAAGGAAAATGTAAATTAGATTCATTATCTCCTTTTGAGAAAATGTTACCGAGATCCGCATACCAAAGGAGTAATATCAACTCTGTACACACATCTCATCACTAAATCCAATTCAGACAAACCATCATATGTTGCAAAATGGGAAAGAGACCTAGGGTCCCCATTGGATGCAGCTGTTTGGAATAGTATATGGACTGCAACTAAGTCATCTTCACAAAATATTTCTGCTCTGGAGACAAAACTATAAGGTGCTTACATGGTATTTGGTACCTGTTAGAATTGCAAAGTACGCCTCTAATTACTCCCCATTGTGTTTTCGTGGTTGTGGTGATCAAGGAATGCCCTTTCATATATGGTGGGATTGCCAGGTTGCAAAAACCTTTTAGAAAAAAATCTTTCTAATGATTTCAACAATATTTGAAACCTGCATTAATCCTAATCCCACAATAGCACTATTGAGTTTAAAACCGGCTAATCTCTCCCATCGCCAATTATTAAAATATTATTACAAATCATTACAGCCGTGAAACAAACAATACCCAAATAGTGGAAAACCCCATTCTTAATATTAAATGAATCAAAGCACAGAATGCAATGATTCATGCCAAAGCTATAGCACAAGATACTATACCAGGTTTTGAGCAAACATGGAGTCCTTGGATGAACCACTTTTTGTCTCCTAATTTTAATTCCTCTTTACTAAGACCTTGTTATTTTTCATCTTTTTAACATATATTCATGACATTTAACCCCTTCCTTACCCGGCACTTAAACCCCCCCCCTCCTGCCCAGACCAATTTTTGGCTGTCGCATTTTGAATGACAATTGCGCGGTCGTGCGACGTTGTACCCAAATAAAATTTGCGTCCTTTTTTTCCCACAAATAGAGCTTTCTTTTGGTGGTATTTGATCCCCTCTGCGCCATTTCTGATCGCCGCGATAAACAAAAAATGAGCGACAATTTTGCAAAAAAGAACAATATTTTTTACTTTTTGCTAAAGTACAAATCCATTAAAAAAATTATTCATCAGTTTTGGCCGATATATATTCTTCTACATATTTTTGGTAAAAAAAAAAAATCGCAATCAGCGTATATTGATTGGTTTGCGCAAAAGTTATCGCGTCTACAAACTGGGAATTGATTTATGGCGTTTTTATTATTATTTTTTTTTTTTACTAGTAATGGCGGCGATCTGCGATTTTTATTGGTACTGCGATATCGGGGCGGAAATGTCGGACATTTTTTACACATTTTTGGGACCAATGACATTTATACAGCGATCAGAAATTTAAATGTCCACTGATTACTGTATAAATGTCATTGGCAGTGAAGGGGTTAACCAGCAGGGGGCAGTGAAGGGGTTAAATATGTTCCCTGGGTGTGTTCTAACTGTGGGGGGGCAGGGCTGGCCGGGACATGACAGATCTCACTGATCCCAGTGACAGGGATCAGTAGATCTGGCATGTCCCCTGTCACAGAACAGGGAACCGCCGTGTTTACAACGGCGGTTCCCCGTTCTGAGGCTCCTAAAGGTGATCGGCGGGTCCGGGCGGACATCGAGTCCGCCCGACCCACGGGCACGCTCGCGCAGCGTGCGGCGCGCACGCGCGTGCGCCGCCGCTCCCGCCAGGGGGCGCGCGGGAGCATGCGCAGTGGAGGACGTCCATGGACGTCCTCCGGGCATTTCAGATCCGCGCTGGAGCCGTACTTTGGCTATAGCGCGTATCTGAAGTGGTTAAATAAAACCAAGATTTACCCCGTAGATCCCTTTTACCTTTCATCTCTCTTTCTTTCCCTCTTCTTACACTTTCCTCAATTCTTTTTGTCTCTTTTTCTGCTTTTACATTGGATACTTATGGTTGGTTTATAATAACATATTTTAACAAAGATTCATAGTTCCTATGCATCAAATACATTTCTGGATTGTATAAATATACCCTTTTTTACTCGACACAGCTCTGATCACAATTTTGACTTTCTTATCTGGGAAGTCATTACGCTTCAAACTATTCTTACTTTGTAATAATTTTTCTTCAGACATTATTACTTACTCTTTTCAATGGTTTTATTTATGTAACAAATGTAACATTTATATATCTGCAATTGATGTCGGAACTTTTACTCAATTCCCAGTATTATATATGTAATGCATATCTTGTTACCATCTAATATATTTATCTATGTTTACTGTTAAAACCCAATAAACACATTTAACTAGAGAACACAGAATTGATAGCTTTCAAAAATGATGGTTAGCTAAATCAGTGTTTTCCCAAGACCTTTTATGTTTTACTTTAACAATAGGACCTGTTACGGTCATTTAGTTTCGTTATAGGCAAATACTAATACAAGGCACACTAAGCAGCTGTGTCAATATTTATTAAGATAACTGATTTAGGCAGCTACCCTTTGATCTAGCTCACTAGTGGTTATGCGGTAAGGCACTACAATCTAGAGTATTTTAGGAATACTCCTTCTTCTGTCATTGAAAAAGCTAATCTGGTCCAAGTGGAAGGGGCTATAAACATAATACTAAAAGTCTGAAAATCTGGAGCTCCTGAACACTCCCCTATGAAACATCACTAAGAACTTCACAAGAGTCAGACTTAATCAACTATACCTAAACCAAGATCAGGTTCCCATTCCCTGCAATCACTTAGGTTAGAGCAGTGTTTCTCAACACCAGTCCTCAAGGCGCACCAACAGGTCATGTTTTCAGGATTTCCCTCAGATGAAACGGCTGTGGTAATTACTAAGGCAGTGAAACTGATCAAATCACCTGTGCAAAATAATGGAAATCCTGAAAACATGACCTGTTAGTGCGCCTTGAGGACTGGTGTTGAGAAACGCTGCTCTAACCTAAGTGATTGCAGGGAATGGGAACCTGATCTTGGTTTAGGTATAGTTGATTAAGTCTGACTCACTGGGTTAGAGGAAGGCAAAAAAAACCTAATAAAGCATGGTCCAATTCACTCCAGTGGTGGAAAAAAATTCCTTCCTGATCCCTCAGGAGGCAATCCGATATTTCCTGGATCAACTACCCCTGACGTTATTTCCGCTAAAAATTAGCAACCACTTATATTATGTGCATTTAAGAATGCATCTAGTTCTTTTTTAAAACAATCTACTGAGCTAGCCAGAACAGTTTTTAGGGAGTCTATTCCACATTTTCACAGCTCTTACTGTGAAGAAGCTTTTCCATATGTGAACTTTAAATCTCTTTTTCTCCAGACGTAAATAGTGTCCCCTTGTCCTCTGTAAAGACCTGAAAGTGAATAATTCTACACTAAATTCATTACATTTTGATTATATCCCTCCCAAATGTCTATTCTCAAGAGAGAATAAATCCAGTTCAGCTAATCTTCTCATAGCTGAGCTCTTCCGTGCCTCTTATCAGTTTGATTTCCCTTCTCTCCAATTCTCCGATATCCTTTTTGTGAACTGGTGCCCAAAACTGAACATTCCAGATGAGGTCTTACTAATGATTTGTACAAGGGCAAAATTATATCTCTCTCTTTGTGGAGTCTATATACCTCTTTTAATATAAGAACGTATGTTGCTAGCTTTAGAAACTGCAGCTTTGCATTGCACGCTATTATTATTAAGTCTATGATTACCAGAACACCCAGATCCACCATGGACTCCCCCAGCTATTCTCCTCCTAGTATGTATGAAGAATGTATATTTTAGCCCCTGGGTTCATAACTTTACATTTTTCAACCTCATTTGATAAATAGTTGTTCAATTAAATAGTTCTGTGAGGTTGGCTTGTAAATTGGATATATTCTGTAAGCACATTATTCTACTGCATAGCTTGGTGTCATCTGTAAACACTAAAGTGCCACTTTTAATCCCAAACTCTGTATCGTTTATAAATATGTTAAAAAGTAGGGGTCCCGAACTGAACCAATGGTGTACTCCACTAATAACCTTACACCATTCTGAGTATTTGTCAGGGACCGGTGTGACCAGAAATATGTGGACTGCAACAGAGTGTACCAAACACAGGTAAATATAAATAATAATATTTATTAAAAGATAAGTAAATAACATAGATAACGCACCCCCAATACAGTGAATAGTGTAATCCAACCAGGGAACAAACAACCAGTGAACACAAACAAATGACAGACTAAATACAATATTTACAGAGCATGGGATATCCAAATCATAATCGTACCAGAGCCAGGGTCATACACGGGAGATCAAGCAGAAGGGAGCTAAGAACAAGGCAGGACAGGAAAAGGGAATCAAGAGATGGACTGGGTAGGAAAGAAGGAATCAGGCTGCAGGATCAGGGTCAGAGTCCAGGACAAAAGACAGGGAACAGGCTACAGGAACACAGGATCGCAGGTCAGGGGCACAAGGAGAAAATACCAAGGCAAATTAACACTGCATTCCCCAGGTTTAACCACTTCAGCCCCGGAAGGATTTCACACTTTAGGACCAGAGCCCTTTTTGCGATTCGGCACTGCATCGCTTTAACTGACAATTGCGCGGTCGTGCGACGTTGTACCCAAACTAAATTTGCGTCCTTTTTTTCCTACAAATAGAGCTTTCTTCTGGTAGTATTTGATCGCCTCTGCGTCATTTCTGATCGCCACTATAAACAAAAGAAGAGCGACAATTTTCAAAAAAACCCAAATTTCTTATTTTTTGCTAAAATACAAATCCAAAAAAAAATATAAAAAAAACATTTTTTTTCCATCGGTTTTGGTCAATTTATATTCTTCCTCATATTTTTGGTGAAAAAAAATCGCATTCGGCATTTATTGATTGGTTTGCGCAAAAGTTGCCACGTTTACGAATGATGAGAATTAATTTCTGGGGTTTTTATTTTATTTTTATTTTTTACTAGTAATGGCGGCGATCTGCGATTTTTAGCGGTACTGCGACATTGCAGCGGACATGTCGGACCATTTTGACACCATTGGCATTTATACAGCGATCAGTGCTATAAAAATGCACTGATTACTGTGTAAATGCCATTGGCAATGAAGGGGTTAACCTGCAGAGGGCGCTCTAAGGGTTAACTGTGTTCCCTGGGTGTGTTCTAACTGTGTGTGGGCTGCCCTGGCTGGGGAAAGGGGATGATCACGGCTTCCATATACAGGAAGCCTGTGATCATCGCCCTTCCCCCTCTATGAGAACGGAGATCCGTGTTTTTTCTTACACGGAGCTCCGTTCCCTCACTGCGGGGGGGCCATCGTGGGTAGCCGGTGGCGATCAAGTCTGCCACACCCGCTCCCCGGCCCCCCCAGACACAGTGAGCATGCGCGCGCTCACAGCACTAGTTATCGCAGCCGCCGTCATATGACGGCGGTTTGCGATACCAAGCCGTCAGACTGCGGTCGGCAAGTGGTTAAATACACTTCCTGCAATCAGTCTCAGGTGATGCCTGATTGCAGGGGATGCTGTCAGATCCTGACTGCCGAAAGACACCTGCTGGTGGACACTGGAACTGCAGCCTATAGGTCTGGGAGAAACAGTGCCACCAGCAGGTGAAAACATTTCCTGACAGTATTAATCACTATTAATGGTCTTAGCCAGTTTTCTATCCATTTACTAACTGAATTGTCTAAGCCTGTAGACTTTAACTTGCACATTAGCTGTGTGAGGGGAATTGGGTCAAATGCTTTTGCAAAATTAAAGCGGACCTTCAGTCATTTTTTAAACTTTCTATCTATTAAATCTTCTGTCCTTGTTGTTTTAACTTTGGATAGTAAAACATTTTTTTCTGCCAGTAAATACCTTATACAGCCCACTTCCTGTTTCTTTTCTGTTCATTAGCCTAGGCTTATGGCATCATGCACATCTCTCTGACTCTCATGAGAGTTTGCCAGGAAGGGAATCATAAAAGGGCCCATGAAATCTGCAAGGCTGCAGAGCTGGAGGTGTGCCTCTGTGTGTCTGTGTAAATCCAGGAAGTGAACAGACAGCAGCTTTAGCTTCCCACAGTTAAAATGGCTGCAGCCAGACTTAGTGGAGGGAGATTTCTGCAGCATATTTGGCAAGTACAGAATCACAGTATATATAAAATAATATGCAAAGTGGTTGTAGGGAAGCTTCAGAATGGCAAAGATGTTTTTATTACAAATTATGTGAGCAGACTGCAGTTCCTCTTTAAATTATATTATATCCCCAGCCACTCCTTTGTCTACATTTTTGCTTATTCCTCATAACAAAAGAAAGCAGATTTGTCTGAAAACTTCAGTTTTTCATGAATTCATGCTATCTATTGCTTAAAATATTGTTTTCTAGCAAAAACTCTTCTATGTGATCTTTTAGTAAACTCTCAAGTATCTTCCTGACTATAGAAGTTAAACTAATTGGCCTGTAGTTATTTAGTAAAGACTTTGATCCCTTTTTAAATATGGGCACCACATTGGCCTTGCACCAATCTAGTGGTGCCACACCTTTCATTAACCACTTGAAGACCAATGTGTTAAACACTGTTCCTACAACATTCATGCAACACTGTACCCAAGTGAATTTTCTATCACTTTTTGAGACAGATAGAGCTTTCTTTTGGTGGTATTTCATCACCATCAGTTTTTTTTTTTTGTTTTTTTTTTACTATATAGGGGAAAACATTGTGAAGAAAACTTGTTTTCCTCAGTTTTTTTTAATATAAAACTTTGACCTAAATTTATGAAGAAATGTTATTTATTTGCAGACTGTATTATGCTACATTTCTTTGGATTAAAAAAATGGATTATTGTCCAACGTCCATGATATTTTTTATTTACACTACCATTCATATTTTCAGGACAAGCTTTCGGGGTGTATACCCTTCTTTTTGCAGAATGTTAAGTAAAGCCGAATGTCGGCCGCCATCTAACGGTTCAATAGAAACTGCCCGACATACGGCCTGTGTGTATAGCAACCGGTCCAAGGCTGAACCGGCTTCTGGCGAAGGCTCATGTCCGAAAAAGGTCTGCCGATCAGCGCTCTCAGCCAATGACTGAGAGCGCTGACCGGAGTGTTATGGCGGGGGGCGCCCTTCTGTCATAACACAATAAAACAGAAGGGGAGATTGACGTACTAACATCAGATTGTTAGTACAGCGGCTAAGTTCTGAGCTGTCAGTTTTTTTTCATTCAACCCAAAACTAGTGGTGAGTACCAGGCTTTAGATCATCTCTGAGGAAAAAAAAATACTGCAATGGTAATTAGACTGGTGATAGTTGGCGAGATAAGGAAGGGAGAGCGCTATGGGATGGGAGGGGGGAGGGGAGGGTGGGGGGAGCTTTGAAAGGGAGTCACAGAGGTGAGAGTGGTCATAAAACTGTTGAATAGTGATTTAGAAAACTGAGGTCCACATTTATTCCTTACTTTTCTGTAAATTAGAAAAATCATTCTTAATTGAACAGTTTTCCATTCCTGAGTATCTTTAACCACTTTGATACCTCTGTACATTTATATACAACCCCTTATTGAAGCGGTTATACCGAGATCATGGTTGAGGCTGCAACAATGATCCCAGTATCATTTTTTCAGCAGCT
This sequence comes from Glandirana rugosa, assembly GCA_018402905.1. Taxonomy (NCBI): domain Eukaryota; kingdom Metazoa; phylum Chordata; class Amphibia; order Anura; family Ranidae; genus Glandirana; species Glandirana rugosa. Next base: position 79,864 of record BLSH010302288.1, on the reverse strand, counting down.
GATTTTCTACACAGTAAAAGTGATCTGAGCGGCTATACAGCCATTTTATCACTTTTACAGGGGGCCTCTTTTCCTGAGATTTCCCTTTTCACCGGGGAGCCTGGGATTGATCTGACTGGCAGCATGGGCTTCCTTGTACACAGTGAGAGGAACTGACATTATTCCTTCACTGTGTGACATCAGAAGTTGAGAGGATTTTGTCACTTCCTGTTTAGGTTTGTGTGGTTACAAGCCGTTACCAGTTTGTGCAGCATCTGATCAAACCTCAGTTTGATCAGATGCTTTGGCCAAAGGAGAATTATGGGGGCTAATAGACCCCATATCTTTCAATTAAGAGGACCTGTCCCTGCCCATGCTATCACAAGGGATGTTGTCCATCCCTTTTGATAGCAATATAGTTGATTAAAAAAAAATGAAAGGTACAGTGGTAAAAAGAATACATTTTAATAAAACAAATAATAACATTTAAAAAAATGTAAAGTGCCCCCGTCCCTCTGTGCTCACACACAAAGGCAAACGTGCAAGTAGGCATGCATATGTAAATCGCACCACACATGTGAGGCATCGGCGCTAAAATCAGAGCGCAAGCAATAATTCTAGGGTTAGACCTCCCGTGTAACTCTAAACTGGTGACCTGCAAAGACTTTTAAAGCCTTGCCAATGGAGATTTTTAGGTACCATAGCTTGTTTCATACACAATTTTAAAACGTGACATGTTAGGTGTCTATCTACCCTGTGTGACATCATCTTTTATATTTTACCAAAAAGTGGTTACTATATTGTTTGTGTGTGCAAAATGTCATTATAGTCTATTTTTTTTTTTAAATTGTTTTGTTAAACCGCTGTGAAAATATTGTGCGGCATAAAAAATTGTAATAACTATTTTGTTCTCTATGACTGTTGCTTAAAAAAATATAATTTTTGGGGGTTTCTAAGTAATTTTTTAACAAATAAATACTAATTTTTACATATATTTGAGAAATGTCAGAATTGGCCTGGGTAATCAATTGGCTAAAGATCCCTTTAAATACGAAAACATTTATGTATTCCTTGGTCAATGGTCTGGTTGTGAGAAGTGTATTCCAGAGGTGTGTAGAAATCATCTTCCTTATGTTCTTTAATAGTGTTTCTGGGTAAATTCATTCTTTTTTGTAACCTCTGTCCTTTTTCACCAATGTAAGGTTCTTTGTTGCATTTTATGCATTGGATGAGGTACACCACATTACTGGAGGTACAGCTGTAAAAACCTGTGATATTGGCATACAAAAAACTCTAGGGTACTGGGAGCCTGATTAATCAAACTATATCTGGGTGCCTCCACTATATTGACAGGGTGATATCGGGTACTTCATCTATACCTGTGGTTTTGGGATAGGAAGTGTGCTGCCCTTTTTGATTGAACTTTATTTAGCTGGGCAGTAGATTCCATAGTGATACTGACCCTTAGGATTGCCTGTAATGAAGGTTTGTACTGCTTTCGCCCATTGAGGCTTTAAAGTGTAGGGCTACCTCATTCAGGATCCCGGGGTGTCAATGGATCTGTGGCCCATTTAGCATGCAAATGCAGTCATATCAGGGGTTCCATCTTTAGACGGGTTCTGTATATGGGCATCTCTGTCCCAGCTCCTTGGGAGGGCTGCCTTGAGCTCAATATTTTTTGAATAGGGGGATCATTTTAGGGGGTTTATTGGGTTTATTTAGGGGGTTTATTGGGTACTGGAATTGTAACAGGGGGAGGTTTTGCTATGGAGAATGTGGGTGGGGGTTGGATCACTGAAGGGAGCAGCCAATATGTGATACTGTTGTATTTTTCATATATTAGGAGGTAGCCTCTGGTTGTTTACATTTATTGTATTATTTTTATGCTTTTTTGACCTATGATACTTGACTTTTGTTTGTGGCACAATATTGAGAAGAGGGGATATGATCAACATGTACAAATACATAAGTGGTCCATATAGTGAAATTGGTGTTGACTTATTCACTTTAAGGTCATCACAGAGGACAAGGGGCACTCTTTACATCTAGAGGAAAAGAGATTTAATCTCCTGATATGGAAAGGTTTCTTCACAGTAAGAGATGTGAAAATGTGGAATAGACTTCCTCCAGAGGTGGTTCTGGCCAGCTCAGTAGATTGCTTTAAACAAAAGTCTGGATTCTTTCCTTAATGTACATAATATTACTGGGTACTGACATTTTTAGGTAAAGTTGTTCGAGGGAAATTCTAATTGCCTCTCTGGGGATCAGGAAGGAATTTTTTTCCCTGCTGTAGCAAATTGGATCATGCTTTGCTGGGGTTTTTCACTTTCCTCTGGATCAACTGCAGATATAGGATTGTGTATATGGGATTATATGATTTTTTTTTTTTGGTTGAACTAGATGGACTTGTGTCTTTCAACCTGACTAACTATGTAACTATGTAAGAATGAATCTAATTAGCTGTGTAATATCCTCAGCACTGTATTTGTGATTTAGTGCAGATGATAACACTCTGTGACATGCAGCAGCTCAATCCTCATGAGGGATGTTGCTGTACAGAGATTCTAAATCCACTGTCACTAGAAGTGTATTTGGTGGCAATTGCTGGGTATTGTGGAGCTTGTTCTGGAATTCAGTTGTATCTTGCAGGAAGGTAGCAGAATGTGTGACTAATGGTTTAACACTTTTTCTACATGACCTGAAATTTGTTCAGTGAGTGTATTCATACTGTTATGATGGATCTGCCTGGATTTTCTGGCTTGTGGATATTGGGCAATATATAGAAGTCTCCAATTTCCGTATTTATTGAAATTACACTGCTAAATCCTGAATTCAGGTTGTTAGTGTTTTGATTAGACTTTTTAATTGTCGAGTAAAACCCTGGGTCAGATCATAATCCAGTTTTTATAGTTAGTAGAATCTGCCAACTGCATCTTGCCCTCTTGTATACATTTGTTTGTACCCATCACAAGAACTGCACCACCTTTATTTGCTGGTTTAATGTTGATGGCATGATTGTTACATAACTCTTGCATAGCCTTTCACTTCATTCATATTTTATTTAATGGTGTGTATCTCATTCAATGCAAAAAAAATGCAACCTAGGATCTTGCATTGGCAAAATAGGATACAGGCACACCATTAACTGACTACCATCCAGCTCCATGTACTGTCCATACCCGTATTTCTTCCGCATCAGCAGCTTGTGCACATCTACTAGAGCACGCACAGACGAGCCCAGTGATCAATGTCAGAGGCTAATGACCAGATCAGGACCAATGAACTTGACCCTGTGCCAAGCAATTGCTGTGACCTATCACAGCGATGACACATGTAAACAAAGACTGCAACCAAACTGCAAACCTAAAATCTTTGAGCAATTCCTTCTCACAGAGATCGGCTGTGGGAGGGAACTGAATGCTTCCTACAGTCATTGGGACTGTAGGAAACATCCAGTGTGTGCAAAATAAACACACACACAATTGACCCTCTGAGGAGGCAACTAAAGTGATGAGAAACAATTTGTCCTCTTACCATTTCAGCTAGAACACACACTGTATGGCCACATGGACTCTGCATTGGAGCCATAGCATCAAGAGGACAAAGGCTATCCCTGGGTCACCCAAAATCTCTGCCCATTGCTTGCATCCCATGTTTATCCAAGCTGCTCATGTACTGTCCTGCAACTGAAACATATTATTTGGCAACTGTGTCTCAAGTACTGCACTCTGATTATTATATCAGGATAAAACCTGCCTTGGTTTTCCCTGCCTTTTTGGTAACTGTGTCTGTAGATGCTACACACTGTGCCATTGCCCAATTTTTACCAAGCTTATCTGCTTTAGATGTAATTATTTTAAGTAGACATTCCATTACTTATAGAGATCTGTTGCGGCTACTACTACCTCTGGTCAAAGCAGGCTTGGTATCACTTGGTGAAAAACATAGAAACATAGAAACATAGAAAAGTGACGGCAGAAAAAGACTGAGTAGTCCATCGAGTCTGCCCCTTTTTATTTATTTATTTATTTATTTTTTTTTACATTAACCTTGTTGTCTGACTATGGATTTATGTTTATCCCAAGCATGTTTGAAGCCATTTACTGTTGAAAAAAGTTATTGTTGCCCTTTTTAAATCTGAAATGATGCAGAGTGGGGTCCTGCTGCTTTCTGTAAGTTAAGCTAAATGTAAAAGATAAATAATAAATTCCACAGCCAAATGTGTGCTACTAGAGAATGCTATCGTTGAGATGGTCTGTGAAAATTGTGCTGTTCTGTAACACTGCATACAGCTTTAAGACATCCCTCAAGCATGTAATTTAAAGCATTTATATTTTTAATTTTGCCCTTGAATCAGCTAGAAAATACCTTCTTCCCAATGTATGGTATTATTTGTCACTGCCACATGTCCTCTATGACAGTGCCTGGCTTCTGTTGCCTTTTATTTGATGATAATATGCTTTTTAGCCCCACAAATAGACTAAATCTAATATTTAATCCCCCCCCCCCCATAGACTAGTTTGCATTCA
>BLSH010302288.1:52913-65832 GCA_018402905.1 Glandirana rugosa | reverse complement strand
CCTTTAAAGCCGAGTTCCACGCAGAATTTTTTTTTTTTACATCATTCAAGTCCTTTGCCTATATAGACTTACCTTTGAAGGAAAAAAAATATTCACTCTAAGTTGCTTGTTGCTAGGTGGTCCCTGTATTCTGCCCCTTTTATATCCTAGGCTCTTCTCCTCACTTCCTGCTTTGCCTGGCCTCCTGGGAGATGTGACTTATCATTTCCCAGGAGTCAATGGGCTTCCCTGTACTGTAAAATCGTGTTATTTCTAGACAGGAAATGATGCAATTTAAGGTGGACCGAGATTAAGGAGTGCGTGATGGTTACCCAACATGCACTTCTTTCAGGAAGAGATGCCAGGAGACTACGGATGGGCTTCAGATGCCCTCACCTAAAATGGAAAAGTCCAGCAGTGAGAGAAATGAAATTGTGAGTAAAAAATACATGTAATTACTAGGCGGTTTGAAAGTAAGGAAAAGGTTACATCTATTTAGTATTAAAAGAGTGGATACCAAAAAAAAAAATTTCTGGGTGGAACTCCGCTTTAAATATGGTGCCTGGGGCGTCCCCTTAGTCTGCCTGTAAAGTGGCGCATCTGTGCGATGTGTATAACAATGACGCAGCAAAATGACATTTCTAAAGGAAAATGTCATTTAAACTTGCTCGTGGCTGAATGCTCCTGGCAATATAGATAAAAAAATCAATAAAAAAAAAAAGGCGTAGGGTCCCCCTCAAATTTTTTTTAAAAATTGATGTGGCCCCCCCCCCCCCAAAATCCATACCAGACCCTCATCGAGCATGCAGCCTGGCAGGGTAGGATGGGAGGGATAAGCGAGCCCCCCCTCAAACTATACCAGGCCACATGCCCTCAACATGGGGGTTTAAGGCAGGGGGGGCTCTGAGCCCCCCACCCAAAAGCACCTTGTGGTCAAGGTGGCAGCCCCAGAGGTCACTGCTCCCCCTAGCAGCTGGGAGAGCAGCCCACCTAGTAGGGGTGGTAAGGGTAGTGCAGGTAGGCCTAGACAGTTGGTGGTAATTGCGGATTCTATAATCAGAAGGACTGATAGAATAATTTGTCGCCAGGATCGCCTCAACCGAACGTTTTGCTGTCTCCCTGGTGCCAGGGTTCAGCATGTGGTGGACCGGGTTGATAAATTACTGGGAGGGGCTGGGCATGACCCAGCTGTCTTGGTCCACGTTGGAACCAATGACAGAATATATGGAAGGTGGAGGCTCCTTAAGAACCAATTTAAAGAAATAGGTTGCAAGTTGAAGGGAAGGACCCCCAAGGCGATATTCTCTGAAATATTGCCTGTGCCATGCGCAACACAGGAATGGCAGGGGGAGATTAGAGCCCTAAATGCATGGCTAAAGACCTGGTGTAAGGAGAATGGCTTTGGGTTTTTAGAGCTCTGGACTGTCTTTTCATTGGTGTACAACCTGTATGCTAAAGATGGTTTGCACCTAAATGGAAGGGGGTCTGTTGTTCTGGGGGAAAGGTTTATGGGAAGGCTGGGGGAGTATTTAAACTAGGATTGAGGGAGGAGGGTGAATTCGATTATAATGGGGTAGACAGGTCAGATAGGGGTCAGCCCCTGTTGGTGGGTGGAATGGGGAAAGATGGGGGGAGGGCTATGACATGAAGGTTCCCATGTTACAATCAACTATTGGAAATAGTACCATTTGTACAAGATAAAAAATATGCAACATACATGTGCAAAACGTGACAATGAATTAAAGTGTTTGTTCACCAATGTCAGAAGTCTGCCAAGCAAAATAGGTGAGTTGGAAGCTCTGGGGCACAAGGAGAACTATGATTTAATTGGTATTGCTCAATCTTGGCTTCATACTTCACGTGGCTGGGCTATTAATATTCCTGGCTATGCTCTCTTACAGAAAGACAGGGTAAAACTAGGGGTGGTGGTGTCTGTCTCTATGTGAGAAGTGATCTCAAAGCCAGTGTGAAAGATGACATCAAGCTATGCAATGGAATAACGCCCTTACAAGTTACAAGCAGACCTCAATGCACTGTTTAATTGGGCGACTATGTAGCAAATGAGGTTTAACCACTTGACCACTGGGCACTTAAACCCCCTTCCTAACCAGACCAATTTTCAGCTTTCAGCGCTCTCACATTTTCAATGACAATTACTCAGTCATACTACACTGTACTCATATTAAATTTTTGTCCTTTTTTTCACACAAATAGAGCTTTCTTTTGGTGGTATTTAGTCACCACTGGGCTTTTTATTTTTTGCTCTATAAATGAAAAAAAAAATTTTTCTTTGTTTCTGTTATAAAATTTTGCAAATTAGTAATTTTTCTTCATAAATTTTGGAAATTTATATTGCTACATATCTTTGGTAAAGATAACCCAAATTAGTGTATATTATTTGGTATTTGTGAAAGGTATAGAGTCTACAAGCTATGGCGGCAATCACTGAAAATTGATCACACCTGATCTCATTTCTTGAGACCATAACACGCCAGGAAAGCACAAATAGTCCCCAAATGACCCCTTTTTAGAAAGTAGACAGCCCAAGGTACTTAGCAAGAGGCATGGTGAGTTTTTTGAAGATGTACTTTTTCCCCACAATTCTTTGCAAAATGAAGATTTGTATTTTTATTTTTTTTCATAAAATTGTCATAATAACAGGTTATTTCTTACATGCATACCACAAATTACACCCCAAAACACATTCTGCTACTCCTCTTGAGTATGGCAATACCCCATGTGTGAGACTTTTACACAGCCTGGCCACATAGAGAGGTTCAACATGCAAGGACCCCAGAACACACTCCCCATGTTGAGGGCATGTGGCATGGTATGGTTAAGGAGATGGGGGGGGGGCGCTCGCCCGTCCCCCCCCCATCCTGACCTGTAAGATTGCATGCACGGATAAGGGTCTGGTATGCATTTTGGGGGGACCCCACGCCAATTATTTTTTAAAATGTTAGCGCGGAGTTCCCCTTAAAATCAATGCCAGACCTGAAGGGGAGGGGTGGCAATGCCATTTTTTTTTACTTTTGGTGTGAAGTTCCCCTTAAAATATACCAGACCCAAAAGGCTTATAATGGATTTTGGGACCCTATTCCGTTTTTTTCTTAATTCTGTCATAGGGTTCCTCTTAACCACTTCAATACACTGTGTTATATATACTACACTGACTGCACTATATATTCTCCATGTATTATATATACTACATTAACTGCACTATATACTCTGCAATGTATTATATATACTACACTGACTGCACTATATACTCTGATCTGTATTATACATACTATATGGACTGCACTATATACTCTGAACTGCATTATATATACTACGCGGACTTCACTATATACTCTGAACTGCATTATATATACTATACGGAATGCACTATATACTCTGAACTGCATTATATATACTACACGGACTGCACTATATACTCTGAACTGCATTATATACAGTATACTATAGTCTACACTGAATGCACTGCATATATATAGCACTGCATTGTACAGTATCTCACAAAAGTGAATACACCCGTCACATTTTTATAAATATTTTATTATATCTTTTGTGACAACACTGAAGAAATTACACTTTGCTACAATGTAAAGTAGTGAGTGCACAGCTTGTCTAACAGTGTAATTGTGCTGTCCCCTCGAAATAGCTCAACACACAGCCAATAATGACTAAACTGTTGGCAACATAAGTGAGTACACCCCTAAGTGAAAATGTCCAAATTGGGCCCAATTAGTCATTTTCCCTCCCCAGTGTCATGTGACCCATTAGTGTTATAAGTCTCAGGTGTGAATGGGGAGCAGGTGTGTTAAATTTGGTGTTATCGCTCTCACTCTCTCATACTGGTCACTGGAAGTTCAATATGGCACCTCATGGCAAAGAGCTCTCTGAGGATCTGAAAAAAAGAATTGTTGATCTACATAAAGATGGCCTAGGCTATAAGAAGATTGCAAAGACCCTGAAACTGAGCTGCAGCACAGTGGCCAAGACCATACAGTGGTTTAACAGGACAGGGTCCACTCAGAACATGCCTCTCCATGGTCATCAAAGAAGTTGAGTGCATGTGCTCAGCATCATATCCAGAGGTTGTCTTTGGGAACTAGATGTATAAATGCTGCCAGCATTGCTGCAGAGGTTGAAGGGGTGGGGGGTCAGCCTGTGAGTGCTCAGACCATACACCGCATATTGCATCAAATTGGTCTGCATGGCAGTTGTCCCAGAAGGAAGCCTCTTCTAAATATGATGCACAAGAAAGCCCGCAAACAGTTTGCTGAAGACAAGTAAACTAAGGACATGGATTACTGGAATAATGTCCTGTGGTCTGATGAGACCAAGATAAATGTATTCGGCGCAGATGGTGTCAAGCATGTGTGGCAGCAACCACATGAGGAGTACAAAGACAAGGGTGTCTTACCTACAGTCAAGAATGGTGGTGGGAGTGTCATGGTATGGGGCTGCATGAGTGCTGCCAGCACTGGGGAGCTACAGTTCATTGAGGGGACCATGAATGCCAACATGTACTGTGACATACAGAAGCAGAGCATGATCCCCTCCCTTCGGAGACTGGGCCACAGGACAGTATTCCAACATAATGACCCCAAACACACCTTCAAGATGACCACTGCCTTGCTAAAGAAGCTGAAGGTAAAGGTGATGGACTGGCCAAGCATGTCTCCAGACCTAAACCCCATTCAGCATCTGTGGGGTATCCTCAAAAGGAAAGTGGAGGAGCGCAAGGTCTCTAACACGTACGAGCTCCGTAATGTCGTCATGAAGGAGTGGATGAGGACACCAGTGGCAACCTGCGAAGCTCTGGTGAACTCCATGCCCAAGAGGGTTAAGGCAGTGCTGGAAAATAATGGTGGCCACACAAAATATTGACACTTTAGGCCCAATATGGACATTTTCACTTAGGCATGTACTCACTTTTGTTGCCAGCGCTTTAGACATTAATGGTTGTGTGTTGAGTCATTTTGAGGGGACAGCACATTTACATTGTTATACAAGCTGTACACTCACTACTTTGCACTTTAGCAAAGTGTCATTTCTTCAGTGTTGTCACATGAAAAGATATAATAAAATATTTACAAAAATGTGAGGAGTGTACTCACTTTTATGAGATACTGTGTATATATATATATATATATATATATATATATATATATATATATATATATATATGTATATATTCTACACTATATATTGTGGGAAATTAGCTCGTGGGGATCAAGGAAAATAGTCAGCATGCTGGCAACTTTCTTTAAAATCTGGCGGCTTGCCAGGTTTATTGGTAAAAGATTTGTAGGTTTAAAAAACAAACAAAACAGAAAATAAATCCTTGCCATCTGGCGCTAAACTAAACAGTATAGTTTACTCATTATACAGTGTGGGGCTGGCCCCCGACACCCACAAAACATAAGCCAAAATGCAAACCTTGTCTTTTAAAGTCAAAACAGACACAGAGCTCCCTCAGATCACTCTCTGAGTTCCAGGTCAGAGCTAGAGTGTGTTCTCTTCCTGGTTATTTAAGCCACCTGCTGGTGGACTCCAGTGGACCACAAACTCCAGACTGGAACCAGCCCTGCCATGGTGTCTGGTAAAATGTGGACTGGACTCTGTTTAATCCAGTTCATATGAACGCATACAAGGCGACAGGTAGCGGCCGTCTACCACTTTGCCTCGCATACCGTCACATATACTCCCCCTCTGCTCAAGCCCCAATGGCTGAACAACTGTCCCAACCATACAGTGGACCCGGTAGAGGGCATCCGCACTGTTCTGGAGTCTTCCTGCCCGGTGTTCCACTGTGCATGTAAATGGCTGTAGGGCCAGGAACCACCTAGTCACCAGACTATTTTTCTCACTGTTGTCACACATCCACTTCAGGGAGGCATGGCCGGTGACTAGCCTAAACTACCTTCCTAAGAGGTAGTACTTCAGCGCTTCTAAGGCCCACTTGATAGCCAGGTACTCCTTCTTCACAATGCCATAGTTCCTCTCATGTCTGTTAAGCTTCATGCTTAAGTAGATGGCCGGGTGCTCCTCACCGCCTCTGATCTGGAACAGAACAGCACCTAGTCCCACCTCAGAGGCGTCTGTTTGTACAACAAACTCATGTATGAAGTCCGGGGTCACGAGCACCGGTTGTACACAAAGGGCTTGCTTCAACTTCTTGAATGCCTTCTTGGCTTCGGGATTCCACTTAACCATGCCTGACTCTCTCCCCTTCGGCAGATCAGTCAGAGGTACGGCAAAAGTCAGGTATGAACCACCTGTAATACCCTGTAATCCCCAGGAAGGCACAAACCTGTTTTTTATTCACCGGTTGGGGCTACTTTTGAATTGTCTCAATCTTATTGGTCTGGGGCTTGATCAGTCCCCGACCGATAACATACCCATGGTATTTGGCCTCCTCCAGGCCTATGGCACACTTTTTTGGGTTGGCTGTTAAACCTGCTACCCCAAGAGAATCTACGACTGCTTGTACTCGGGGCAGATGCAATTCCCAATCTGGACTGTGGGTGACCACATCATCCAAATAGGTGGCTGCATAGGGGCGATGCAGCCTCAAAGTTTTATCCATCATTCTCTGAAAGGATGCAGGGGCCGCATGCAGACCAAACGGCATTTACTTGTACTGAAAGGACCCCTCGGGGGTAGAAAAGGCTTTTTCCTCCTTTGCTGACTCCATTAAGGGGATCTGCCAGTAGCCCTTAGTTAGATCTAGGGTTGTTATGTACCGGGCACCTCCCAACCTGTCCCAAGTTCCTCAACCCGCGGCATCAGGTATGCATCAAACTTAGACACGTTATTCAGCTTCCTGAAATCATTACAGAACCTGATAGTGCCATCGGGCTTTGGGACCAGCACTATAGGGCTCGACCAGGCTCTGTGGGACTCCTCTATCGCGTCTAACTCCAACATGGTTTTTATTTCCTTCTCCACCGCCTCCCGTCCTGCCTCAGGTATTTGGTAGGTTTTTACATCTACGCGGACCCCTGGCTGGTAAACTTTGTAGTTCACTTCCCCTACTCTTTCCCTAATCTTAAAGTGACCCTGCCACTTTGCTAGGAATTTACTTTCAACCATGGGGACTAGCACTAGCACTCTATCTCCTGGGTTGAAAGTCCGAGTTTTGGCACCACGATTATAAACCCTTCTCTGGGCCTCTCGGGCTTGCTCCATATGTTCTCTCACCAGGGGCAGGACTGCTGCTATTTGATCCTGCATCAAGGTAATATGCTCGAAGACGTTCCTATATGGGGTAGCCTCTCTTTCTCACGTCTCTTTTGCAACATCTAGCAGCCCCCTGAGATGTCTACCATACAAGAGTTCAAAGGGGGAAAACCCCGTAGATGCTTGCGGAACCTCTTGTATGGCAAACATGAGGTACGGAAGCAACATATCCCAATCTCTCCCATCTTTCTCCACTACCTTTTTCAACATGCTTTTGAGTGTTTTATTAAACCTCTCCACAAGTCCATTCGTTTGGGTGTGGTAGACCGAGGTACGGAGATGGGAGATTTTATACAACTTGCACAATTCCTTGGTTACACGGGACATAAATAGGGTGCCCTGATCCATTAAGACCTCTTTAGGGAACCCCACCCGACTAAACACCTGGGCCAACTCCCTGGCGATAGTCTTAGCGGAGGTGTTCCACAAGGGTATGGCTTCTGGATAGCGGGTCGTGTAATCTAGTATTACCAGGATGTGCTGGTGTCCCCAGGCAGACTTTACTATGGGTCCTATGAGATCCATGCCAATTCTTTCGAAAGGCACTTCAATTATGGGCAGTGGAACAAGTGGACTACGAAAATGGGGCGAGGTCGTCCGTCCACCACTACGCCTCGCATACCGTCACAATATATATATATTAATACACTGCCTGCACTAACTGTATATATATTCTACACCGTATCTATATATACTAAACTACCTGCAGACACTAACTATCCTGCCTAATCTAGCTCAAGTTCTCCACTACAACACACTACATACGGCCACTGTGTAAGCAGTCTTATATAGTGTGGGGCGTGGACTTAGCCCCCTGAGCCATGATTGGCCATTTGCCGACCGCCCGCCGTGGCTTGACGGCGGCAAAGTGGTTCATTATTGCAAACCGCGTCACCTGACGATGGCCCAGAGAATGAGCATTGTGAGCGTGCTCGCACCCTCACTGTGTTCCGGGGGGGGCAGGAAGTGGGTAGGGCGGACTCGATCTCCACTGGCTACCCGCGATGGCTTCCCCGCTGTGAGAGAACGGAGGTCCGCGTATGTAAACACAGATTTCCATTCTGACAGAGGGGGAAGGGATGTGATCACAGGCTTCCTGTATATGGAACATGTGATCACTCCCCTCCCCCTGCCAGCCCAGCCCTCATACAGTTAGAACACACTGAGAGAACACAGTTAACCCTTAGAGCGCCCCCTCCAGGTTAACCCCTTCACTGCCGATGGCATTTACACAGTAATCAGTGTATTAATGCCAATGGGCTCAAAAAAGTGTCAAAATGGTCAGACATGTCCGCATGTATCGCAGTACCGCTAAAAATCGCAGATCGCCGTCATTACTAGTAAAATATAAAAAAAAATAAAAACCCCATAAATGAATTCTCATCATTCGTATCACATCAACTTTTGCGCAAACCAATCAATAAACGCCAATTGCGATTTTTATATAAATTGGCCAACTGTTGAAAAATTTTTTTTTTATATATATTTTTTTTTTTGGATTTGTATTTTAGCAAAAAGTAAAAAATATTGTTTTTTTTGCAAAATTGTCGCTTTTTTTTGTTTATAGCAGTGATCATAATTGACGCAGAGGTGATCAAATACCACCAAAAGAAAGCTCTATTTGTGGGAAAAAAAGGATGCAAATTTTGTTTGGGTACAGTGTCGCACGGCTGCGCAATTGTCAGTTAAAGCGACGCAGTACCAAATTGCAAAAAGTGCTCTGGTCCTAAACTGGGAAATCCTTCCGGGGCTGAAGTGGTTAAGAAAGATGATTAACAATAAATTATATAAAATATACAGTAATTCCTACTTTTTTAGGCTTTAGGTTTGTAGGATTTAGGATCTCTGGATTATCCCCATTAGCAACATGTCCAACGGGAATGGTGAATGGTGATGCAACTGGTGCGCAAAATGTGAGCAAGTTGTTTCTTTGAAAACCAAGATCCGATACCTAAGCAAGCAACTGACAACACTGCAAAACATTGTATATATAGGAAAAACAACCCCACACTAAATTAGTTAGTAACAGACTGCTGCACTTATAAATTCTCTGAATACAGTAAAATAGGCGAAAACATACAAAATAACAAAAAGCGTGCGGTCAGTTTAAAAATACTAAAAAACAATTAGTAGTGAGTGACCACAGTGAAAATCAACTGAACATGATAAAATATCTGGCCCAAACCAGCACGTAATAATATTATATGTAAAGAAAAAGAATTCAAATCATTCAACCATGTGTCACCCACATATAATGTATCACTTAGTGTCGATATTAATCATTCCTCAAAATCAACTGTGCAATGTATCAATATAACAACACAGATGTCCAAATCCTAAAGATATGCGTCCAAGAAATTGGCTGGAAAGAAAACAGATGATTCAAAGTACACTGATCCCAGTTGTCTAAATGTTTACATCCAATAAAGTACTTCTGTATGCCACCAGTGCTCAAAGAAAAAAAAACCTTTTTGGCCTCTTACCAGATCCTTATGGTCTTCAAATTATAAGAGATCATGAACAGCATGGGATTACAGAGTCTCCTTCCACCTCCTAGGTCCAGCTGTACATCTGCTCTATGTGGGAATGGATCGCATACTCAGCCACAGACACCTCAACCTCCACACCAGATCTCGTTACAAGCCTGCAGCCAGCTCTTCTCAGTATTGGGCCAAATTATGTATGGAAAAAAATAAACTCATCATGCAACACATCCAAAAGGGTATATTGTTTAATAAAAATAAAAATAAATAAACTTGCAGCAAAAAAATGTAAAATGAGCAGTAGAGAGAGGGGTCAGACTTCGGCTTGCACCGTCAAGTACTGAACACAATAACGTCCTGGCTCCTATCGCCTTCCAATGCCTTTCCCCATAAAGTGCTACATCTGGGTTTGGAGAGACAGTAGGTAGAAAGAGACTCTGCAATCCCATGCTGTTTATTATCTCTTATAACTTGGAGATCATGAGGATCTGGTAAGAGATCAAAAAGTTTTTTTATCTTCGAGCACTGGTGGCACTTTATTGGATGTCAATGTTTAGGCTGGGTTCACACTGCACAGCGGAATGGCTCACAGCAGGGGTTTGGTGCGTCCCTGTTCACAGTTTCGGGTCCGGTTTCAACCTGAATTTTGGGCTGAATTCGGAACGGAAATGGACCAAAAGAAGCACAGAACCCCTGTGCAAATTCGCACAGGAGCCTCTGCGAAGATGTGTGAACCGACTCCATAGACAGCCGGCCACAATGTCCTGCTATTGCGAATTGGATGAACCCAGCCTTAGACAATTGGGATCAGTGCACTTTTTAATCATCTGTTTTCTTTCCAGCCAATTGCTTGGACACATATCATTAGGAATCGTGTGACACAGGTTTATTTGGTTTAAATACTTTTTGTTTACATATAATATTATTATGTGCTGGTTTGGGCCAGATATTGTATCATGTTTAGTTGATTTTCACTGTGGTCACTACTGATCGATATTTGGTAATACTGCAAAACATTGTCAATCTGAAAGGGCATTTGGACCATATCCATCAGGTGCTGGCAGGGTCCAGCATAGAGCAGGCCGTGGTATAGAGGTGCAGGCACTAGAGGATGGTGACAGTTAGAAGACGGAGTAGGCAGAAAAGCATTAAAGGCCAGTTCTAAGCAAACACATTCCAATAAATATGCCCGTTTGTGCAATGATGGGGATATTTGTTCAGGAGTGGCATTGCTGGAGCAGAGTGACTTCCCTAGCTGCCAGGGGAACATCTCCCACAGTGAAGATAGGGGCAAAGTTACAGAAAAGGAAAGACAAATACTGAGGGTAGTAGAACTCAATTAAATTGGGGAACTTGTCACAAAGACCATGATCACAGAACAGTATGTTGTTTACCGGGCGCTCACGTTCAGCACATCGCAAATTGGATGGACAGATTGTTGGGCACGGGCTGGGGTGAGATAAGGCTATAATTTCACCACTTTACAAAACTCTGGTTTGACATCTTGACTATGCTGTCCATTTCTGGTCACCAATCCTCAGGAAGGATGTGTTGTAACTTGAGAGAGTCCAGAGAAGAGCAACAAAGCTAATAGTTACATAGTTAGTCTGGTTTAAAAAAAAGACACAAGTCCATCTAGTTTAACCAATAAAGGGGAAAAAATCATACAATCCCATATACACAATCCTATACCCACAGTTGATCCAGAGGAAGGCAATAAACCCCAGCAAAGCATAATTCAATTTGCTCCAGCAGGGGAAAAAATCATTCCTGATTCCCCAAGAGGCAAACGGATATTCCCTGGATCAACTTACCTATAAATGTTAGTATCCAGTTATATTATGTACATTTAAGAAAGAATCCAGGCCTTTCTTTTTTTAAAGCAATCTACTGAGCTGGCCAGAACCAGCTCTTGAGGGGATCTATTCCACATATTCACAGCTCTTACTGAGAAGAAACCTTTCTGAATTTGGAAATTAAATCTCTTTTCCTCTAGACCTAAAGAGTGCCCCTTGGCCTCTCTGATGACCTTAACATAAATAACTCACCGTCAAGTTCACTATATGGACCACTTATGCATTTATACATGTTGATCATATCTCCCCTTATACTCCTCTTCTCAAGAGAGAATACATTCAGTTCCTCAAAACTTTTCTAATAGCTGAGCTCCTTTCTCACTTTCTCCAGTTCCCCCGATATCCTTTTTGTGAACTGGTGCCAAAAATTGAACTGCATATTCCAGATGATGTCTTACTAATGATTTGCACAGGGGCAAAATGATATATCTCTCTCTGGAGTCCATACCTCTCTTCACCCTTTCACTGCCAGAGCTTGGTAAGCATGGCAGAAGCCTGGGAGGGCACCGTTACTGGGGGTCTGTAAGAGCGTTCGGGCGGCAGTGGCGCCACCCGACCACTCTCACCTGACAGGCAGGAGGCTGCCTGTGCGTCACACACATAATCCCTGTGGCTGCAACCACTGGATTGTGTGTAATACCTCCCACCATTAGGTCCGTACGATGTACGGACCTGGCGGCAAAAGGGTTAATACAAGAAAGGATTTTGCTCACTTTGGAAACCGCAGCTTGACATTACATGCTATTATTAAGCTTTTGATCTATTAAAACACCCAGATCCTTCTCTACCATTGATTCCCCCAGTTGTACTCCCCCTATTATGTATGATGCATGCATATTCCTAGCCTCCAAGTGCATAACTTTTTATTTATCAGTAGAGTTGAGCAAACTTCTAGAAGTCCGGGTTCTGCTGGTTCGGCAGAACTACGGGACAAAGTCCGGGTTCGGGTCCGGACAGAACCCGAACTTTGTCCCAGACCCCGAACCCCATTGAAATCAATGGAGACCCGGACTTTTAGGTACAAAAAGTGCTGTAAAACTATTTATTTTTCAATACGTGAACCTCCGATCCTTATACGTACGTAGTATGTATTATCCCCCTCATGTTGACCCCCTTAGTTACCATCTCTTCCTAGACCCACAAAATTATCTAGTTTTCGAATTATTATCGTACATTACAGTTCGACGCCAAAGGTTTCACTCGTTTTAGGAAAGAACATAATTGGGAAAACGGCGGTCCAGGCATGTAGCATGCCTGGATTACCACCCTCCATAATGTGTGTTAGGTCACCAACGTCGGTGTCCCTAATACACACACTGCGTGTCCGTCGGAGGACGGACAGTCCACTCT
>BLSH010302288.1:37564-50985 GCA_018402905.1 Glandirana rugosa | reverse complement strand
AGAACAGTGATATGGGTACTCCGGGCTTATTTATACTTTTTGGACACAGTTTGAAGATGATTTTAGAACAGTTCTATGGCCTCTAATGTTAATTAATACTTTTCAGACCCATTTTGAAGATGATCTCCATTTTTGCATTTTTATGTTTTTATTTTTTTAAAAATATTTAAAGTTATTTCCCTGTCCCCATTTCTTTGTAGGGCACTTGTCCCACCCTTACCCACATTTCCCTTCCTTTTGCAGACCTCTAGGACCTTCCTGGGCTTTTTTACAGCATTTTTAAGATTTTTCATTAAAATTACCAGAACACCGGACCCGAACCCGGACTTTTTTTGAAAAGTCCGGGTCCGGGTCCCGGACACCCCAAAGTTCGGTACGGACCCGAACTTTACAGTCCGGGTTCGCTCAACTCTATTTATCAGCATTAAACCTCATTTGCCGGGGCATGTCCAAGATGGCGAACTGAGCAGACGTGTGTCCTGGAGCTCTGCTGTGGAAGTTTCCTCTATTTTATCCTGTGGCAGTTATTCTCATGCCTCTGCATGCCCAGCAAATCATCCAAGCAGCCTCAGAAAGGGAAGAAGCTGCACTTTTCCCTGGACATTGCTCTGTACACCAGCCCTGGGCCTGCTGCTCCACCGCCAGTGTCTCAGCCTCGTGTCCTCAGCATGGCATCCCAGACCAATCCGCTGGACTCCGCTCCTGCCTTGACCTCTGGCATTCTAGAGGTCATGGCGGCTATCTCCACTTGCCAAGCCGCTATAACTACTTGCCAAACGGTGCTAACCTCTAAGATTGAGGAGGTACAGATGGACGTGGGGCTGCTCCGGCAGAGCACCGCATCAATCACATGGAGGACATTGCAGGGGAAACCTCCATTATGGTGCTCACCATACAATCCAGGCTGCGGGCCCTTGAATATAGAGCCGAAGACGTTGAGAACAGGAATCGGCGTAATAACCTGAGGATCGTAGGCCTGGTGGAGGGGGGTGAAAGGTAGGTACCCCACAGTGTTTGTAGAGGGGATGTTGAGGTCCCTATTGCCTGCGGCCCAGTATTTGCCCTATTTCACTGTGGAGCAGGTGCATCGGATCCCCCCAGGCCCGGCCGGAGGGGTCTCCACCGCGCACGTTCATACTCTGGCTATTCAAATTCTGTGACCAGGATGAGAATTCCAAAATACTGATCTTCCCTGTCTACACGGTTGAAACACAGAAGATGTGCAGATCTTTTGATTCAATAAAGGTGGCTTTGAGGGCCAAGAATATTGCATATAGCATCATGTTTCCTGCTAAACTCAGGGTAGTTAATGGAGAGACTGTACGTTTTTTTTACTAATGCAAAGGATGCATCTGCTTGGTTGGAGGCATTGCCACCGCGGGGATATGTTGTCATTATATGCACATTTCATCGTGTACATGACATTCAAGCTTGTTACACCGTGCCTCACGCTGATCTACTTATGGCATTTGCTTCACTTTTTGTCAAGGGATATGTCCCGTGCCTACTGCTGCTGCTGCTGTGGCTTCAGGCACTGCTGAATTTACTCAGGAGATTTCCATGATGGTGGAGTTACTCTGGGTGGCGTGGGATTGCTCCTACTGTCGTTCCGTGAAGTCCATGGCTGTGAGTCCTCCTACTCTCCTGCATTGACCCTAACCCAGCTTTAACAACCCACCCTTAGTGGCTCGCTCTGCCAGGAACTATGATATATTGTACCTGTGGTCCGGACTATATGAGCCTCCTTATTGTGTATGGCCAACCATTGAGCCGTGACCTGCTGGGTGTGGGGGCAAAGACCTACTCGAAGTGGCCCTGATCATGCTGAATGGATCCTGCATTCCAGGGGTAGTCTGGGGTATTTTGGCAGAAGGGGGTTTGTTGGGACTGCTGTATATACTGGAGCGCTGACATGTAGATGCTAGTGGGGATATATTGATGTCCATTATAAGCTGCAAAATAGACAATGGAGCTTGGAGTGGCATGCACGGTGCTGTAACTACGTTTCCCTTTTTATACTTTAACTGTTCAAGTTTGTGCCCCTGGCTACAGCCGGGAGATCCAATGTGCCTTATTATGTTCCCAGCAGCATCTCTGATGTTGACTCACGTCTTGGCTACATCAGAATTAGCTCAGTTATTAGTTATACCACACAAAGAACTGTGTCAGTGCCTTAGTTCACGGGCATACACCTCAAGATTTTTGACCGTTCCTATGGGACTGTTGTGGGTTTCTATGCTATCTCCTAGTTTCTGGATATGGCGGGGTGGGGGGAGGGGGGAGCAAGCGGTTGCTGCTTAGTGGGTTATTGTGTTTATGGGGTTTTTTACTTTCCTTCTTTGTATATTGCTCAATTTTGCTTATCAGGATTGACGAGTCTCCTTGTCTTTATTTTAATATTGTGTGTGGGATGCTTTTGGACCTCGGGACGTGGTATGTGACCCCCCTAGGGCTGGGCATTTACAATTACAATTCTTTTATCCTGGAAATTCTATGTTTTCCCCAAGTCCATGACTAATATAACTGTTATATCATGGAATGTCTGGGGACTCAATTCTGCTGTAAAGCAAGCCCTAGTTTTTAATTTCCTGCGTAGATTCTCCTCACGTACAGTGGATATATGTGTTCTAGGAAACTCATTTGATGGGCTCCCGGATACTTGGACTAAAAAAGGCTTAGGTGGGCATGCATTACCATGCAACCTACTCCAACTATGCTAGGGGGGTGAGCATCCTTGTCCACAGGTCCCTGCAGTTTCAGCTCCGGGAGGGTAAGACAGATCCCAAGGGACGATATATAATACTACATGCTCTGATACGGAATGTTCCCTTCGTGCATCGACCTAGCCTATGCTTCATCTGAGGCTCTGAGTAGAGTGGTGTTGATTGAGATCCTCTCCTGGGGTATCTCGGATCTTGCCCCCCTCCCCCTCAAAATTCAGATGTCTGCCCTGGCTGGTTGCAAGACTGTGGAGGCTGTCTAGGTTCTGGATTGCGCATCCTAAAATACAAGAGCTGCCTGAAGTGTTAAGTAAATTCTGGATCCAAAACACTGAATCAACTGATCTGTTAGTATTTTGGGATGCCTTCAAGGCTTGGCTGAGGGGAGAGTATATTAAACGTATAGTGGTGATTATAAGAGACTCTGTGCATACTCTGGAACTGCTGGAGGAGGAGGCGCACCAAAGAGAAGCGACACATGTGGCCGATTCTAATGGGGCCAATTATACTGCCTGGCATGGGGCCCTTTGGAGTTTGGCGGTCTTTAGATCTGAGCAGACCCTAAAATCGATGCTTGATGTGGCTCAGAGAGTTTTTGAGTATGGTAACAAGAATGGGAGATTATTGACATGGCTAGCAAGGGGGCAATACAAGGCTACACACAATTACTGGTGGAACCTGAATCTGTCAATAGGCGTTTTCAAGAATTTTATGAGGACCTTTATTCTTCCAGAGTGGTATATGAAGCCTCTTCCCTAGAAATCTTCTTGGACGGGGTTGATTTCCCTGTTTTGGAGGATGAGGATAGGGACAGGCTGGATAGGGACATCACGCTGGAGGAAGTGCAGACAGCTCTTGGCTCTGTGCAATCTGGTAAGGCTCCCGGGCCTGATGGGATCCCTATAGAATTTTACTCCTGCTATCAGGAGTTCTTGGCTCCTAAACTAACAGAGCTGCCTGATAAATTCACTTCTTTAGATGCCCTGGCTGATGCTTTATCCGAGGCTCTTACTGTGTTGGTGCCTAAGCCCGGAATGGACCCACAGGATTATGTCTCCTATAGGCCTATTTCCTTAATTAATGCTGATGCCAAGCCTCTAGCCAAAATCCTAGCCCTTCGTTTAGCAGCAGTTCGTGAGTAGCTGGTACAAGAAGATCAGACTGGGTTTATGCCAGGCAAGGGATCGAAAATTAATATTTGCTATCTTTTTATTAACCTATCTGCCAGTCATGATAATGCAGGGGAAAGAGTAGTGGCCTCGTTGGACACGGAAAAGGCCTTTGACTCCATCGAATGGCCTTTCCTCTGGAGCGTACTACGTTTGGGTTCTGCCCTAGATTTCTCCAATGGCTAAAAATGCTGTATAGGTCACCCAGAGCTTGAGTCCGTACTAATGATAGAATCTCAGCACTGTTCCCATTGGCTAGAGGCACCCAGGAGAAATGTCCCTTGTCCCCTAGTCTGTTTGTGTTGACGCTGGAGCCACTGGCCATTCTTGTTTCGGAGGTCCCAGCTTGTTGGGGGTTGGAAGGTTGACCCCTTGGAGGAAAATGTTTAGCTTTATGCAGATGACACCCTGCTATATCTTAGTAATGCAAACTCCTCCTTGCAGGCTTCCCTGAAGATCTTTGACGAGTTTGGTTTCTTTTCTGGAATAAGAATAAATTGGACCAAATCTGTACTCTTCCCCCTAGATCTGAAGGCCAGGGAGTCGGCGGCACATACCCCGTTGGTGTGGGTGGATGAATTTAAATATTTGGGCATTTAGATATCTAAGGATCTGAACAGATTCCCTAACTTGAATATTCATCCTGTGGTCCTTCAATTGAAAGATAGATGTACCTCTTGGAGTGGCCTTCCTCTTAACGTTTTGGGGCGTATTAGTATCATAAAAATTCCATTTTTCTCCAAGTTCCTTTACATATTCCGTAACTGCCCAATCCTGTTTAGACAGACTTTGTTCAAGGAGCTAGATGGTTATATTAGCTCATTTCTATGGGCGGGAACTACACCAAGGTTAGCAAAATCAACGCTTCAACGCCCATTTAGTTATGGTGGCTTGGCCCTTCCCAATTATCGCGTTTATTTCTGGGCTGCGATCTTGGTTACTGTCAGGTGGTCGGTGGTAGGTTCTAGAGCTAACACCATGGTGTGCCTTGAGGCAGCCTTTGTGGGATCGCTTAAGAGGTTGGGGAATTTGATTTACAGAGGAATTTGGGGCCTGTCCCAAACTCCCTGTCCCTACTAAGACGACGCTGAAGGTGTGGACGGTGGCTAGGGCTCGGTTTGTCGAACCGGGCCATTGGTCTCCATACCAACCCTTGTGGGGTAATCCATCACTTCCACATTTGAAGATGCTCCCTGACCCCCCAGGTATGGGCTAGATGCAGAGTCTGTAGGCTACAGGATATCATGTCAGCGGAGACTCTTCTACCATATTGAGCTCTATCGCGAGCCTTTAACCTGCCAGGATGCATGTACTTTGGATACCTCCAGCTATGGCATGCCATCCGCCATCAATTTCCAAGCCCTCCCATTCTTGAGACTGACCCAATAGAGGAATTCCTGACCCAAGAGTCTCTGTCTAAACCCCTTTCTGCTCTGTATCTAGCACTCTTTAGGGTACACTCCCCCAAATTAGACAGGCTTTGGGACCAATGACATCTTGACATCCCTACTTTGGATAGGGAAACTTGGGAGGAATGTTTTGAGGATAACTCCAGGATCATGATAGTCTCTAGGGATAAGTTAATACATTCAAGTTCCTCCATAGAGTAGACTATACTCCACAGAGATTGCACAGAGTCTACCCACAGCGGACGTCAGCATGTACCAGATGTCATACTACAGAGGGAACTTATTTACATATGTTCTGGACCTGCCCTATGATACAAAGGTTCTGGAGGGAGGTCTTTGACACTATAGACTATAGACAGCTGTCTCTGCCCCACACCCCGGAGCTGGCCTTGCTTGGTATTCAGGATGATGAGCAGCGACCTAGGTATACTAAGCTGTTAATATCATATCTGTTGTATTATGCGAAGAAAGAAATCTTGTTCAAATGGGTCTCCCCCTTACCCCCTACAGTATCTTCATGGAGAACTCTGTTGAATGGTACATTACCGATGTATAAGCTGATGTATATTAATAGGAACTGTCCTTGGAAATAGGATAAAATATGGCAGTCTTGGGTGGCTGATTCGTAGGCTGACTTATATGTTTGTTTATACTGAGTCGAATAACATTGTCTGAATTGTTCCTGATACTATATATTTACTTAGTAACCTGTATGTAGGGACGTTACTGGAGGACCTCCGTTATAAGGATCAGCTGCAAACCTTAAACTTATTCTCCCTGGAGAAGGGATGCATAAGAGGAGATATGATCACAATATACAAATATCTAAATGTAGGTTCTAGTATAAGGAGAAAACTGTTCTGTCTCAGGTCACTTAAGAAGACATGTGGCCACTCAATAAAGTTGGATGAGAAGCAATTTAACCTTAAACTGCCTAAGGGGTTCTTTACTGTTAGAGTGAGAAGGATGTGGGACTCCCTTCCACTGATGGTGGTATCAGCAGGGAGTATTGATAATTTCAAAAAACTTTTATATGGGCATCTTAACGATCGTAATATAGAGGGATATGGGAAATGGTAGTGACATAAATACATAAGCATGCACACACACATTGAACAGGATGGACTCAACCTTATCAACTATGTAACTATGAATTACTGGCTGGGCCAACTAAAGAAAAAAATAACTAATGCAGCTACCACATCTAAGAACTGGTAAGCTGCAATGTAATCCAATTTTGTTTTTGGGTTTAATTCCGCTTTAAGGATATTAGTTGCTACACTTGCACAAATGCTGACACATTCACAAACCAAGTTTTCTATAAATAGGTCCCAAACTACCATGTATGTGTGGGGTACCTTAAATATAAATATGCTAAGAGTAAAGAAACAGGTAGAGAGGGTGTTTAGAATAAAAAGCGATGAAAGTGTGCTAATTGTGTGGACAACTGAAAGAAATGAATCAGTGGAAGAAAATTGGATACTCAAAAATGTAAATAAAAGTAAAGGAGCTTGTTGTAGAGATTTTTCCAAATAGTAAACTTATTGGGGGAATTAACAAAAAGTGGCACAGATTTTATGCATGCACTATTCTTTTAATCTTAAAAAACAGAACAGTTCTTGCAGCAAATTACTAAAAAGGGCCTTGTTTACTATGCTGTGACAGACATACCTTACCAACTAATACATGGGCAAAAGGACCAGTTTAGTTGGAGCTACATGCTCCAGCTCTCTCTGCCTCCCACCCTTAGCTGCTAAAACCTTTGTAAATTAGTACTGTTCGGACCTGGAAGAAGGGGACATACCATGAAAGCTTGTCCTGAAAAATTGTATGTTAGTGCAATTAAAAAAAGCATCAACGACAGTACTCAATTGTTTCTGTCACACTAATACGGCTACACTCACCTCAAACAAGATGAAAGATACTTATTTTAAAAAGAAACATTTTTTAACCTTACAATCAGTTTAATACGTCTGACCCCATTTCTGTTATCTTCACTACTGCCAAATACATCCCTGCACATACCTTCATTGCACAAAATACCCCCACTGCCGTTTCTGCTATACAGTATACTCTTGTACTGTTGAATCACAATGGCAATAGCATGATTTTAAAGTGTGAAAGCAGCCTTAATCCCAGCTCTGTCAAATTTCATTGCTGTGATTACTATCTTTGCACACTGCTGTGTTCACTCTTTCTGCCCCTTACCTATCATAATGTTACTGTCCGTCACCACTATGCCCAATCTTTTTTTAATCCCAACCCCTTCAAACTGTACTATTCAGTCCTTGCCTATTGTCATTGACAATCTTCTATTCACCTCCCCAACTCTGTACTGCTCAACTCAGTATCTTTTTCTGCCCTTAGACATGAATGGGTGTTGGCGGTTGTATGCAGGTATGTGCTGCTACTTTCATAAAGTAGTACATGCATACAGACATAGGCTTCTGCATGTAGACAGCTTTGGGACCTTATGTCCAAGTGCATGTGCCACTATATGCAATTAGTGGTGCATACTGGCGTACAGCAGCCTGCACCTATTCATGTCAATAGGGGGCTTTGTCATATATAGTATAATACAGGGCTCAAAATGAGCTACTAGCCAGGCCTTAATAGTTACTCAACACCAGTTGCCCCACCAAACCCCTACCTTGCCCCAAATTCCACCCCTAAATACGCCCTTGTAAGTTGTCTCATGAAATTACACTGTTAAATGTTTTATGCAGAATTAAGCTACAAAAATATTATTAACAACAACTTTAACAATTTTAACATAAAGAATATCAGTACCCATCACTGCAGCCTCATCAGTGCCCATTAGTGCAGCTTATTATTGAACATCATTGCCGCTTCATCATTGGCCATCAGTCCCGCCTCATCAGTGGCCATCAGTGCCACCTCATCAGTGCCCATCAGTGCAGCCTATTAATGCCCATCAGTGCAGCATATCAGTGCCCATCAGTGAATCATATAAGTGCTCCCTTATCAGTCATTTTTTGTGCAAAGATACTTTTTATACCTTATCTGCCTAACAACTAAAAAGGAGAAGTAGCTGGGCCTTGTCACTATAAAGGAGAAGTAGCAGTGTTTTGTCTCTTACTAGACAAAATTGATCAGTTTTCATGATACTCTTTAAAGTGGTTGTCAAGTCATGACAACCACTTTACACTACAGGTAAGCCTATATTCAGGCTTACCTGTAGGTCCCGGGAATATCTCCTAAACTTGCACCATTTAGGAGATATTACCTGTAATTGCAAGTTGCCGACGTCATCGGCACATGCGCAGTGAAGAAACCGTAAATGACAGCTCCCGTGTGAATGCGCAGGAGTGACCTCAGCGCGCCTCCTGCCAATCACAGCGCTGGAGTCTGCGCTGTGATTAATTGGCACCCGGTATCCCGGAAGACGAGGGACTCAGCATGTCGCCGGTCACAGTGGTGCTCAGGGACCACTGCTACAGTGTTGATCTAAGGTAAGCATTTCATAATGTGATGCATACTAGCTCATTATGCCTTTCTCTTGCAGGTGTTTTTTTTTTTTTTTGAAACTTGACAACCACTTTGTAACCCTTCATACCCTCACTTTTGTCACAAAGTGACAATTATAAATTTTGTCTCCAATGCATTATCTTGGGTTGCCTTACTATAAATGCATTGGCCTATCTTTACAAGCATGTATATAAAAATAAGAAGCCATAAACACATTAAAATTAACATATGACAAGATAATGATACAACAAGAACATAAAAGAAGGTCATCTAAACTATTACCTCAACTGTATAGTAAATGTCCATGAAAAGATAAGAAAGACGTGACAGTATTTAATTTAATAAAATAGTCTTCAGCAAAACGGAAAAGAACAGAAAAGTCTCTCTTGTATTGAGGGCAAAAACCTTGCAAATGCCCATAAGTTTCCAGATTGTACAAAATCCAAATAATTTCACTCATCAAGTTAATTTCCTGAACTTCTAAACACCTCCAAGGATTCTGTACCTATCCATGCAGCCAGGAGAGATCCACCACCCCATATAAGCTTGCCTCTGTAAGAACAGAATTTAACATCCACAGACAGACTATAACTGATGTTGATGCAAAGAAACAAAGAAGTCATCCTTCAGGTTAGGCCATTTAGGTCTTTAGGCTGGCACTTCAGATCTCTCTCGATGTTCACAGGAACTCTCGGGCCCAGAGTTAGCATCATGGCTCTTCCTCTAGGCATTCAAAGGAACCTTCACAGGAGTCTCTTTCAACCTTCTGCATTGGAAGAGTAGAGAAGCCTCTTACTGGGATGATAGCTTGGCAGAGCTACCGGGATCATCTCAGGACCTCCTGTGGTTTTAAAACAACAAGGATTTCCATGCAAGGATTTAATCATTTCTTCAAGTAGCATCAATTAAACATCTTTCTCAAACGTAATATTTTAGCAGGATCCAATGGTGCATTGAAAGGCCCCCAGTCCAAGATTGGATCCAGAAGTGACCCAAGGCAAAAACACCTTCAGTTCCTTATCCTCTGGACCCAAGTGGGGGTCCCGAAACAGAACACCCTACCTCAGAGGTAGCCCTATCTCTGATCCTTCTATTAAGTGGTGTGCTTTTGAAGACCAGAGATTTGCAAAAGTTTGCAACCGGTCTCCTCTAAGTCATTGGTCTCTCTGCTCATCAGCACAGCATACCTTGCAAAACCAAGCATATATTCAGCCTCAGAACTTAGCTTTTCAACTCTGCAGTACATGATTATCATAAGCAAATAAAGAACGGTAATGAATATAATCAACATACAGTAACAATCAAAATAAATAAAGTATCCAAAAAGGCAGTTACTTTAAGACTGTATCCAAAACAAACTTTCCAACCAAGAAACCTTAGCATCTGCTTCAAGGGCGTGTAACACTTGCAAAACTTAATTTCAATCATGGTTGCTTAATCTCTCAGTAGCTCTTAAATAATTATAATTCCACCTTTTCTTTACCAAAATCCAATTACCAAGCTTCTAGTTCAAAAGTCCAGAAACTCAGGATACACACATACACATGCACACACATCTTTTCCCCCCTTTTTTTTGTCTCCCTTTTACCTTTTGATATGTAACTCATATAATTCCTGTCCACTCATTTTCTAGACTTGTCTACACTTGTATACACCCTATCTCTTTTTCTATATTATATTAATAGATGCTAATAGGATCTTATTTTCTTATTACACAGCAACTCCGAACTGAAGCACATGCCCATTCACCAATGTGGACTTGTTATCCCAACCTACTACAACTGCTGGCTATGGTTTCTCATTTGACTTTCCCTCCACTGCTGCACACAGGGATAGAGCACAGCAGCAAAGGGCGGTGTGTGTGTGTGTGTGTGCATTTGAAAGCCCCCTTTTCCCCTGCCACTTCCAAGCAGTATTACTTTGGCTAATCAATAGGAAGTGGGGGTAATGACTGCAGTTCTGCACCCTGAGAGATATAGCTTGTGAGAAAAAGGATCGTTGTACTGTGTGATGCAGGTCCCAATGGGCCGTGGGACTCAAGAGGAGAGGAGGATGTCTTTTTACCATTTTGCCCAGGAAAGTTTGGGGCTTTTGAGTGCCAGGATAGAGATAGAGAGAGGACCTCTGTGCATCAACTACTGCCTACAGGTAATTTGGCCTGTGAAATCTGGGTCCTGTGACTGTCGGTCAAAAATGCCTGGTGCAGCATGGCATCGGTTACACTATCCACAACCGGACTCCTTCCACGAGGAGGTTGGAGAGCTTACTGCCGCCATCTACCCCTGCTGTTCACTGTAAGCCTCAGGGAGGGCTTGAGGTGCCCCCTTCTCCAAGAGTGTCTGCAGCTGTATGCTGGGATTGGTGAGAGGGCCATTGTCCTGGTATTATTGCTCCTGGCACAGACTGTGTTACTGAGTGTAGGAGATTACACTTCTCATGTGTTGCATCACTCTAACCTTATTCAGCATCTTTAGCAGACTTACGTTTCACCCATATTAGTTCTATACCGTGATTCTACTGAACTATCACTGTTGACCCACACTTACTTTCCATCTATCCAGACTACTTCACTTCTACAGCTTTCATGAACTACATGCAGTTCTGTTAGGACTGTTGTAGTGCACAAATTCTTTTTAAAGGGTCCCAACTATAGCAGACAGAAGAAACATCTTAAGGACTGCCCTGTCATGTAACCTACCCCGGTCCCACCACTATACATCTATTTCTATTAAGCATTGGTAGAGCTTACTAGACGGCCTTAGGCCTAGCATTAACACTGACATTATAGCGTCTAGCGTTTGTTACACAAGTATTATTACTGATCATTGCTGCACTGTAGGTAGCATTGTTACAGTTTATGCTGATCTGGATAGCAGGTGTCATCTTATATTTAGGTTGATTTATTTGTTACCTAGCATTGAAGTGTATTCCTACAGTCACAATTAACTTGATCTACTTATCTCTGTATATTCGTTACTCAAATTATCACAAGTTTTTTTTATCTTTCTCTAACCACTGAGTGCATGTGTATCCTTAAAACTGCATTTCTACTGGGTATCCAATACTGTTATTAGTGATTTCTTACAATGTTATAGGTTTGTATACTCAGCCGGGTGTATCAAAGGGGCTAAGGGGCTTTGAGAAGCTTGAGGCCAGGAACAGGGGACCCATCTAAAGCAGTGACCCCTTAGGGAGTAGCACTACACTACCATCAAAAAGATTAGGTTTTAACATGATAAGAGCACTAAATACTGTATATACTCAACTCAAACTGTGTTGTATATGGCTTTATCTAAACAGTATGTACACCAAAATGCCCTGAGGCACCTGCATATATATGGCTTTTTTTCTCAGAGAATAGGTGCAGGAACTCCCATTCCCCGGCCAAGTCCCCACCCCCAACACCACCCTTCCTTGGAGGAGAGAAGTAGAGCTCAGAACTGTATCACACAAGGCGTAAGGTTTATGAATGTGTAACACACAGAATACAAGAATACATCCCACCATCCATGGCTCAAGTCTTCTTCCCCCATCCACAGCTCACCTGTGCATCCCGCCATCCATAGCTCACCTCCTCTCCCACTATCCACAGCTCAGCTATGAACTCCACTGTCCACAGCTCACCTCTTTTCCCCCCATCCACAGCTCACCTATGAACCACACCATCTACAGCTCACCTATGAACTCTACCATCCACAGCTCACCTCTTTTTCCCCTGTCAGATCATCTATGCATCCCATCATCCACAGCTCACCTATTCACCCCACCATTCACAGCTCACCTATTCATCCCAACATCTACAGCTCACCTATGAATCCTTCCATCCACAGCTCATCTCTTTTCTCCTCGTCCACCATCCATAGCTCACCTATGAACCCCACCATCCACAGCTCAGTCCTTTTCCCCCAATCCACAGCTCACCTATGCACCCCACCATCCACAGCTCACCTATGCTCCCCACTATTCACAGCTCACTCCCCCAAGTCACAGCTTGCCCTTTCTTCCACCATCCACAGCTCATCTCTTCTTTCCCTGTCCACAGCTCACCTACGCACCCCACCATCCACAGCTCACCTATGTACCCCACCATCTTCAGCTCAACTCTTCTTCCCCCCATCCACAGCTTACCTCTACACCCCACCATCCACAGCTCACCCCTTCTCCCCCCATCCACAGATCACCTATTCACCCCACCACCCACAGCTCACCTCTTCTCCCCAAGTCACAGCTCGCCCCTTCTCCTACCATCCACAGCTCACCTCTTCTTCTCCTGTCCACAGCTCTCCTATGCACCCCATCATCCAAAGCTCACCTATGCACCCTACCATCTTCAGCTCAACTCTTCTCCCCTATCCACTGCTTACCTACGCACCCCACCATCCACAGCACACCTCCATCTACAACTCATCTTTGTACCCCCTCTCAACATCCCACCTCTGCACCTCCACTATCCACAGATTACCTGTGCGTGCCCAAACGCAGTTTATCTTTTCACCTCCATCATCCACAGGTTTGTCTGCCTCTTCCACGTTTCACTTCTGCTCCCCCATCTACAGCCCTCACCTCTGAAACTCCCTATCTTTCACCTCTGTACCCACAGATATAAAACTCCTCCTTAGCTCTTGCTTCTGCAC
>BLSH010302288.1:24084-37554 GCA_018402905.1 Glandirana rugosa | reverse complement strand
CCCCCCCCCCCCCCCCCGGTCTCTAATTTCACACAGCCTGCCGCTTCCACAGCTTTCTCCTCTACTCAAATTCCAAGTGCCCATCCTACCTTTCCCAGCCCTTACATCGGTACTACACACCCAACCTTCCCACAACTGCCTTTCTGCAAAGCCGCCCCCACTTTCCATACACAGCTCTCACCTTGTCATAAATGCTTTACAGTGATGCAGCCGCTGCTATACCTGCACAGCTGTGTTAGGTGGACATGGGAATTTTCTATTGCACACACTGCACCCCGCTTTGCTTTGAGAGCTCTGCCTATCAGACCCATTTAGCCCATAGCTAACGATGAGTTTCAGAACACTACATGTGTCTAATAGGCTGCTTGTGGGAACATGAGATCCCAAAGCACTAAACTCCAATTAAATATGATGCTGGTAGTTGCTGCATAAGGAAACAGCGGACCAGAGGACATGGCACCTGGAGGTGGTGGAGCAGTGTTCCACCACATTCTGCCTGATAAAAAAAAGCCCTGCACACAGGGTGATAAGGGTGCGCCCAGGCACATCCAGCACACACATGTGTGCACGCCTATGACTTGTTTTAAAACTGTAATTGATGCTGTAATATTTTTTTTTTTCTAAAATGTAATTAACTGTTAACTGTGAATGAAGCATTTGCTAATAAAATGTTATGTGCATTTTCTCTCTCTTGTCAGTCGAAATGGTTCAGCTTTGGGTCAGATTTCTTCCACTGATATATACAAAAACCCCAAAGTATACAGCAAGGTACAGTCAAACGCCTTATCTCTTTGTATTATTTATTTTATATAGTAAGAGTAGACTTTTCTGAAAAACTGTCTCAGAGTGGATCTATCAAATCTGCCACAGTTATTATTACATTTCCCTAATCAACTCCCTTCTTCAGTTTAGAAACAAATGTATTGTATATATCTTATATGTATATTCAGAATCCAGGGCATTGTTAGGATTCTGAAAAACCTGGGGAATTATTCAAGGATGGGGCACGCATAGTGTGCCAAGGTGGGTTTGGCCAAATTGTTTTTAAAAGTGGGAGAGGCATATTGCAACTGTACTGCCTCCCTTTGTAAAGTGCTGCACAAACTGTTGGCACTATATACATCCTGTATAATAATAATAAGAAGAAAAAGTATCACATGTTATGGTTAAATAAAACTTAAGCTTTTCACTGAATACACAGTACACATATGACATAGTCCTTGTATCTACAAAAATGCTTTAATGTCACAAACAAGAGTCTTACAGACACAGATTAAAACCTCTGCACAATCATTTTTTTAATACAACCATTCCATTACCTATGCTTGCAGGGGTCTGGTGCATGTACTGTAGCAAGGAGTGTGCAGGGTTTAGAAGTGTGTAAAACACAGAGTGCAATGCCCAAGGGTGTATGACCTACAGAATGCAGGGGTCAGGGATGTGAAATGCACCAAGTGCTACGGTCAAGAGTATATAAGACTCAGAATGCAAGAGTCATGGATGTGTGTTATGCCTGGGTTAGCATTGTGTAATGCAGAGAGTATAGAGGTCAGGGGTGTGTAAGACACAGAGTGCAGGGTTCAGGGGTGTGTAAGAATATAGAATACAGAGGCCAGGAGTTGTAATGCACAGAGTGCAGGGACCAGGGGTGTGTGTAGGTACAGGATGTCAGTGTAGTGCAGAGGTATATATAATGCACAGAGTGAAGGAGTCAGGAGAATGTAAAACAAAAAGTAGGGGTGAGGGTTATGTGTAACACATGGAGCACAAGCAAAAATCTCACCACCTAAGAAAGATAAATTCCTTCTTCAAGACTAACTGCTTCCCCAAAATCAACCCGTCCAGTACAAATTTCATCTCAAACCAAAATACCCGCAGGCACAATTTCCTGCCTACCTTCTTGACTCACCAGGTCTTAGGTGCAGTGGTACAGTGGGGGAAGTCCTCCTGGGATTCCCAGCAGCTGTGTCACAACAGAGTCAGGGAAGAGCTTTTACAAAGCCTCCCTTGGATCTGCAATATTCTGCTGTATGTGAAGTCTGACAGGCAGTGCAACACAAAAGCTGCTAGCTGCTGTAGTGGGCAGTCACAGTCTCCTAGGACACCCTTAGGCCTTATACACACGGCGTAATAGCAAAATGTCGGGGCCGACGTTAGGCAAAAATCGGCGTCAAAAACTTGATTTCCTTGGCGTTTTGCATTGGCATTAATGCAGGTTAATGAGCGTCAGCGCTACATCGCGTTTTGTTAAAAATAAATTCCTCTGCTATTTTGGAACCTAAAAACGCCGGTTAACTCCGGTACGGCTTTAATGTGCGTTAATGAGTGTTAGTGAGTGTTTTGCCGCCTCAGCGTCAAAAACGCCATAACGCTACAGCCTTGGAACGCGCTTGTCCTGCGTTCGATTTACAGCTTAAAAACGCAGATGCCATGTATAGCTCAAAAACCTCAGCGTTTGTATGGGGCCATTGAATAACATGGAGAGCTGAACAAAACGCTAAAAAATGCGGCCGTAAAAAAAAAAACGGGTGTATGAGGCCTAAAAGAGATGTGGGGAACATGTCCTGGGTTTCAGGAGCAACTGATGCTCATATTCAGAATTGTGTTATTTAGACAAAGGTGCTGTTATTTTAACAGATTTTTGAGAAAACACACATCTTTACACCCACTGTCTGATTTTTCTTTTTTTAGGTTCAGTCTATTGATGGTATTAAAATTGTCAATTACTGCTCTCCATTATATTTTGCAAATTCAGAAATATTTCGACAGAAAGTTATCAAGAAGGTAAACTATTCTTCAAACTGCTTGACAAAATATTATATTACTGAATAATAATGTAGTATTAAGTTCACCTTCCTATACTTGTATATAGAACCAGGCTTTGTTATATCAAAGTTTCTGTATTGGTATTACTGAAAACATTCAACCTCAATGGGCGTCAGGCTTTACAAATTGTATCAAATTTAGCTATGGCAACAAAATAATTTAGCCTTTTTGAGTTGTCAGTTTTTCATACAAAAAGAATTGTTTACTGCAGTGATGCAATAATCAATGGTTTATTGGAGACCAAAGCACAAATGCCCTGTGTGACAGACCCTGGTACTCAAGAGGAGTATGTCCTGCTGTATAAGTGTATGACACTGTATGGTGAATATATATATATACAGTATCCCACAAAGGTGAGTACACCCCTCACATTTTTGTAAATATTTTATTCAATTTTTTCATGTGACAACACTGAAGAAAAGACACTTTGTAACAATGTAAAGTAGTGAGTGCACAGCTTGTATAACAGTGTAAATTTGCTCTCCCTCAAAGTAACTTAACACACAGCCATTAATGTCTAAACCACTGGCAACAAAAGTGAGTACACCCCTAAGTGAAAATGTCCAAATAGGGCCCAATATTTTGTGTGGCCGCCATTATTTTCCAGCACTGCCTTAAACCTCTTGGGCATGGAGTTCACCAGAGCTTCACAGATTGCCACTGGAGTCCTCTTCCACTCCTCCATAACAACGTCACAGAGCTGGTGGATGTTAGAGACCTTGCGCTCCTCCACCTTCCATTTGAGGACGCCCAACAAATGCTCAATAGGGTTTAGGTTTGGAGACATGTTTGGCTAGTCCATCACCTTTACCCTCAGCTTCTTTAGCAAGGCAGTGGTTGTCTTGAAGGTGTGTTTGGGGTCATTATCATGTTGGAATACTGTCCTGCGACCCAGTCTCCAAAGGTAGGGGATCATGCTCTGCTTCAGTATGTGACAGTACATGTTGGCATTCATGGTTCCCTCAATGAACTGTAGCTCCCCAGTGCTGGCAGCACTCATGCAGCTCCAGACCATGACACTCCCACCACCATGCTTGACTGTAGGCAAGACACACTTGTCTTTGTACTCCTCACCTGGTTGACACCATCTGAACCAAATAAGTTTATCTTGGTCTCATCAGACCACAGGACACGGTTCCAGTAATCCATGTCCTTAGCCTGCTTGTCTTCAGCAAACTGTTTGTGGGCTTTCTTGTGAATCATATTTAGAAGAGGCTTCCTTCTGAAATGACAGCCATGCAGACCAGTTTGATGCAGTGTGTGGCGTATGGTCTGAGCACTGACAGGCTAACCCCTCACCCCTTCAACCTCTGCAGCAATCCTAGCAGCACTCATATGTTTATATCTCAAAGACAACCTCAGGATATGATGCTGAGTATGTGCACTCAACTTCTTTGGCCGACCATGGCGAGGCCTGTTCTGAGTGGCACAAGTCCTATTAAACCGCTGTATGGTCTTGGCCACCATGCTGCAGCTCAGTTTCAGGGTCTTGGCAATCTTCTTATAGCCTAGGACATCTTTATGTAGAGCAACAAATCTTTTTTTCAAATCCTCAGTGAGTTTTTTGCCATGAGGTGCCATATTGAACTTCCAGTGACCAGTATGAGAGAGTGAGAGGGATAACACCAAATTTAACACACCTGCTCCTCATTCACACCTGAGACCTTGTAACACTAACAAGTCACATTACACCAGGGAGCAAAAATGGCTAATTGGGCCAAGTTTGGACATTTTCACTTAGGGGTGTACTCACTTTTGTAGCCAGCGGTTTGGACATTAATGACCGTGCGTTGAGTTATTTTGAGGGGACAGCAAATTTACACTGTTGTACAAGCTGCACACTCAAGATGTTACATGGTAGAAATATGTCATTTCTTCAATGTTGTCACATGAAAAGATAGAATAAAATATTTACAAAAATATGAGGGGTGTACTCACTTTTGTGTTTTTTCTTGCACTATTTTTGCACATATTGTTTCACTGTGATATTTAACTTAGCAGTGCATTAGTACCTTCTTATTATGTCTCCGCTGTATAAGCTTCTCTTGCCCAGTAACAGAACGGTACCAGATCCCGCAGCCCACCCGGTCACAAGTTGGGACACAGTGTAGGGTGGTGAAAAAAGTAAGACTGTTTATTGAAAACTCACAGAGAATTTATATACCACACAAAATCAGATAAAAGCTTGATCACATTATCGTAGGGTCTTCCGGGTCTAGGCTGCGCGCGCCGCTGGAGACTCGCTCCCGCTGTGGTTGGACACAGCGGGAGACAATCAGCGGGTCCGGCAAACCCGATGTCCGCCGGGACCTGCTGATCACTCTGGAGATCAGCAGAATGGTGGTCTGCTTGTGTAAACAATGCAGAACGCTGTTCTTTGAGTAGGGAAGACAGAGAACCTGTGTTTCTGCTAAGCAGATCTCTGTCTTCCCACAGTACAACCACCCCCACTCAGTTAGTAATCACTCCCAGGGAACACAGTTAACCCCTTGAAGGTGAAGGATTGTATATGGGATTATTTGGTTGTATGTATGTATATGTATATATATGTACCTTTTTTTTTTTTTTATTTGGTTGAACTGGATGGACTTGTGTCTTTTTTCAACCTGACTAACTATGTAACTATGTAACTATGATCATCCCTGATGTTAACCCCTTCCCTGCCAGTGTCATTAGTATAGTGACAGTGCATTTTTAGCACTAATCAATGTATTGGTGCCACTGGTCCCCAAAAATGTCACTTAGTAAAAAAAAAAAAAAAAAAAAAATTCCATAAATCTATCCCATAGTTTTTAGACGCTATAACTTTTGCACAAATCAATTAATACAAGCTTATTGGAATTTTTTTACCAAAAAATATGTAGTAGAATAAATATTGACCTAAATTTATGAAGAAATTCCATTTTTTATTGGATATGTTTTATAGCAGAAAGAAAAAAATATTGTTGTTTTTTTTCAAAATTGTCAGTTTTTGTTTAAAGGCAAAAAATCAAATACCACCAAAAGAAAGCTCTACTTGTGGGAAAATAGGACGTAAATTTTACTTGGGTACAGCGTCGCATGGCTGCGCAATTGTCAGTTAAAGTAACGCAGTATCTCAAAAAATGGCCTGGTCAGGAAGGAAGGTAAACAGAGGGCAAGTGGTTAACATGAGCTAATTAGCTAGGTCCTTAAACCAGCCTAGGTGACCAGACCATTTGGCACCTACAACCCTGAATACAAAGTATAAACACATAGATGAGAAGACAGACAGAAACAATGCGAGATGCAATTAACAATGGGGGAAGACACTTAGGAGGCACACTATGGGAGAGACCTACTTACATAAACACATTATGGCAGGCGACCCCAGTGGTTTGAGATTATTACATTAACATCTACAGTCATTGCTGGTTTGAGGCATAGAGGCCCCAAATATGTATATGGAACCTCAAGTTTCCAGAGTCTGTATGTTTTGGGGAGATATGGACTTGAATCCAAAGCAAGACCACTCTAAGGGTCTCCCAGGAACACACCAACACACCTTCCAAAGAGTAGTGTTCCCTTAAATGCCAGGGCCCATAGTCAGTAGGCAAGAGGCCACCCTGCAGTCCCCTCTACAGTAAAAGCCCCTGTCCTGGCTTGGTCTGTCACACTCTGCTTACATAACTAATGCACTATGCATTATGCACAGGCAACGGCTAAATTATAAGGCATAAGACCTTTTATTTACACACCTAATTCTGCTAAATATAGTATACCAAAATGTGCCATGCTTAGTTGTTCATCAGTATCAGAATGTATCACATGTGTATGTCAAGCAACGCTATATAGCAGTAAAATACATCAATTGTAAACTTAAATAAAAGTCCACATATTGTGGAAGTTTCCAAAAAGTGTTGCATGCAAAAGTCTAAATAATGTGTGTCACACTCTAAAAGAATCACCACGCCACCACCAAGAAAGCTCAGCAGAGGTTTACCATAAAAATATGACTCTTAGATTATAGAGAAGTCATATAGGGCATGCTGTTATAATTGCAGTCATAAATGGGCAGTACTTGGAACTATAATCATGGAACAGCCAGCAGGAAACACCACCAGTAAAAAAATCCTCAAGTTCACAATCCCATATGCACAATGTTCAGAGAAAGTAAAAAAAAAAAACAGTGCTTCGTATAATCTAAAACCCAGTAAATCAATTTATTGAAACACATATATTGCACTCACATAAATATAGGGATTATAGTGCTGTACACAGTATCAGAAAACTGTCAAAATGCACTTCTTGTTGTGTGATGACATCACATTGGGGCTAATTCACTATATCGGGAATATGCAATCGCGCAAAGCCTTAAAATAACGCCCATTCAAGGCAATTAGCATATGAACTGGGCAATCATGCGAACGCAGAATCGCGCTATAGTAAATGACCCCCATAGTTCCATCATATGCATTTGTCGGAGCTGATGTCTTCTGTTGCTTGGATGCTATGCAAAGCCATCACACATTTTAAATACCCTCCAAATGCTATGGATTAAAAAAATGGAACCAAGCCTCACTTTAAATCTATAATGGAAACCAAGCCTCACTTTAAATCTATAATGGAAACCAAGCCTCACTTTGGATCTAAAATGGCTCCCACTAGTCAATAGCAAGAATCATATCTCAGAATGAACACAGCTTGCGCACTCTATAAGATTACTGTAGTTGTATTCAGTTCTGGAGTTATTTTGTATTCTGCTTCCATTCCATGTTAAGTTTTGCCTTTTTTTAAATAAATGTTTTTTTATAGTATATTGGTTATTACATTTTGTACACATACATTTTCTTTGATTTATAAAAAATATTTTTTAGATGGTTAATTAATTTAGTTCTAATCATGAGGGCTGTTTAGATTGTAAATTCTTATTGTGCCCTGGTTAAAATATTAATCCTTTTTTTGCACTGGATTTTTATATTTAATTACTGGTGTTATATGGATTTAATCCAATAGAAGTTGCAAGTTGTGTCCGTTCTGAGATATGATTCTTACTAATGACTAGTGGGAGAAGTTCAGATCCAAAGTGAGGCTTGGTTTCCATTATAGATTTAAAGTGAAGTTTAGTTATTTTTGTTTATCCACTGCATTTGATGGGTATTTAATGCGTGATGGCTTTGTGTAGCATCCATGCCCCAGAAGACATCAACTGATGAAACACGTAGGGGGGAGCTACACTATGTGACATCATCACACAACCAGAAGTGTCCCTGGAAGTGTGTTTTGAGTGTTTTCTGATACTGTGTACAGCACTGGGATGCCTCTATTTATGTGAGTGCAATATGTTTGTTTCAATAAATTAATTTATCGGGTTTTACACCATGTGCAGTGCTGGTCTTATTTTTTTTCTCTCTGAACATGGTGCATATGGGATCATGAACTTGAGGATTTTTACAATGGTGGTGTTTCCTGACGGGTATTTCCTGATTATAGTTCAGAGTCCTGCACATTTATGACTGCAATTATAACATCATGCCTAATATAACTTCTCTATAATTTGATGCTTTTAGAGTGGGACGTACATTATTTGGACTTTTGCATGCAACACTTTTTGGAAATTTTCACAATATGTGGGCTTTTATTTCACAGTTGATCTATTTCACTATTATATGATGTTGCTTAATATACAGATGTGATGTAGATTCTGCCATTGCTGAACAATTAAGCGCAGCACATTTTGGTATACCATATTTGTTAGCTATGTTAAATATCTCATAGTGTGCTCACAGCTATAACATTTTTTTACACAGGTTCCACGAATGCAGTTTAGTTTCTGTTTTCTGATTCAGCAAAATGCATCAAGGCATTAGCTGTATAATTCATTTGTTTGTGCTTTGATCTCCAATAAACCCCTGATTATTGCATCACTGTACCAAGGATCTCTTTTTTGTATGGAACTCTGCTATTAGACTGTGCAAGACTGAGGTTAGCAAAGAGCTGTATTTGGATGGCATCGTTTTTCCCTGGCAGGAGCAATGTTACTTATTTATAATATCAGATTTCCTGTCTAAGCCTTACAGTTATATTACTATTATTAGTGGAAAAACAGAATAATGTGCTAATATTCAGGGTGGACAGTCCCAGTGTATGATTCCAAACTAATGCTTCATAGTGTAACTCCACACAAGAAAATGTGTCCGATGAAATCCATCACCAGGGGGGGGTTCACACTGACTCTTACCGGAATCCATGGACCGCTTAATTAAAAGCGGTCAAATGCACTTTTGATAATAAATCCTGTTGAGAGTCCACAACCAGCAAGGTAGAAGAAACTGGATATAGTATTAATGGACACCTTCTCATCCCGATCTCCGCAGATTAAGACACTATGCAAGTGGTAAAAAAGAGCCTCATTGCGCAGTATCACTGGTAAGTTTATTTATTGTAACAAAGCCACAGCCAGCATACTCACAATGGTAGAAAAAGTTCACACATAAAATTGGTGTAAAAACATCAACAATTCCATCCAATAAGATGGCAGACTGTCATGCTGAGGCCACGTCATGGGACCCTTTTGTATTACTTTGTGAATATTGTTGCATGTACCTGATGTACAGTATTTGAGCCTCTACTAATTAATCTGTTGATGTTGCTTCAACATGAGACCTGAGAGTGTTTCTTCCATTGGAACATTTATTCCACTGCTAAATAGTTAGTTATGCACAGTACAGGACACAGACAAATTCATAGACTGGGCAATATGCAGCTACATTCAGGTGATTGGACATTGGCAAATCAGAGCTGTAAGAAACCCCATACAGCCCCTCCCACTCCCACTGTACTTAGATTATGAATGTCTCCCTCTCTCTCTCCTGAGGGAGATTATTGTTTTCTTCTAGAAGTTTCCTGAGTGTTTTGCTTCTTCCAGTACCAGCTATGCACTAGGCTCTTGGGCTAATGGCACAGTTTCCCAGATAGGTTTCCTAAGCACACCACTGAGACTACACCTAGAATCTGCCAGATGCATACCTCCCAACTTTCTGAGATGGGAATGAGGGACACCTATTAGCAAAAGTATGTAGGCATAGGACACGCCCCCCCTTCCCCTTAACCACTTAAAGCGGAGTTCCACCCAGAATTTTTTTTTTTTAATTTGCCACAGAGCATTTTATACATTACAGCCTCATCTCTATACATATGTCTACTAAAATTTACCGATATGTTAGATACAGGCTACGTATAATGCTCCCCCCCACTATCATCTCTCGCATCCCAGGATCTCTGTCCACCCCTCCCCTTTTCCCACCTATCTATCAATCTACATATATCATGGCTTAGTTATCTGTTTTTTTAAAGTCCATCCATTTCCCACATCTTTCAGCATATTTTTCCCAGAGAGGGCCTTTCTCTCCACTTCCCAGATATTCCATACTATAGATGTGTTCAATTCTATCAAACCACTCCTCCATGGTAGGTTTATCTGGGTCTAGCCATTTTTTTGGTATCGTTCCCTTTGCCGCTTTCAGAAGAAACGGCACCAATGAGTTCCTGTATTGTTTACTAGTTTTGTCCGTAATATGAAAGAGGCAGCTCATCGGGTCTAACCTAATCTCTTCACCTGTAATCTCTGTCTTACCTCCTCCCAATATTCCTTTATTTTTGGACATTTCCACCAAATATGTGCCATGGTCCCTCGTTCTTTACAACCTCTCCAACATAATGGTGATTTGCTGATTTGGTAATTGTGGGCAACCGCTGGCGTGATGTACCACCTTGCTAGGCATTTGTAGTTCATTTCGATACTCTGAGTATCTCTTGAGCAGCTATGTATGGCTCTAAACATTTTAGTTAGTTGTTGTTCTGTAAACTATATCTCTAATTCCTCCTCCCATTTCCCAATGAATGGAGGCACGTCCTGTCTTCCCACGTCTGATTATTTTATAGATTTGTGCTATACAATGCCTAACTGGTTCTCTAGCGCTGCACAGTTTTTCAAATGAGTTCAATTCTTTTCCGGTTCTTAAAGGTTGTGGTAATTTTGCCACAAAATGCTTTAACTGGGCGTACCTCCATTCATTCAGTCTTGACATAACACCTCTTTGTATCAATTCTTGTGCACTTTTTTCCATCTTTTACAATATCCTTTAACTGTGTGTTCCCTACCCAATTCCCAAATTGTGTCTTATTTCCTGGTCCAAACAAATTTGTGCCAGTTAGAAAAATTAAGGGTGAGTTATATAATAATTTTGCCTGTTGGTGTATCCTATCCCAAACCTGAAATACATTTATTGTTAATTCGGGCATTGTTTGGTTCAATATCCTGTCTTTTTGTGAAACCCAAATATTTTCTTTTAAGTGTGCGTTGTTTAGTGATTTTTCTACCTCCACCCATCTTTTATCGCTATTACTCTTACTCCATTCCACCATTCATGATAATACCACTGCTTAGGAGTATCTTTTAATGTCCGGTGCTGCTAGTCCCCCGTGCGGTTTATCTAAACTCAAGAGTCTATACTGTATTCTTGGCTTTCTGCCTTGCCATATAAATTTTGATATCATTCCTTGCAATATTTGGAAGTATGCTTGAAGGAGTTTTATTGGGATCATTTGAAACTTATATAATATTTTAAGGAGTATTAGCATTTTTACGATGTTTACCCTTCCCATCCATGAGAGTGGTTTCTTTTCTACTTTTTTCATTTCTGTTTTAATATCTTGTTTAAAAGTGGGATATAATTTACTTAATATAATTTCTCGGGCCCTGGGGTGATTTTTATCCCTAGGTAGCTTATTTCTACTTTCTTCCATGTGAAGCGGAACTCCCCCCGCAGAGATAGTTCTTCCTTCTTATTTATATTTATATTTAGTACCTCTGATTTTTCCTGGTTGATTTTAAAATTGGAGATTTCCCCATGTTTTTTAAATTCTTTTATTAAATTTGGTAATGTGACTCTAGGGTTTGTTATGTAACATAGGAGATCGTCGGCATATGCCGCTATTTTGTGTTCCTCATCGCCTACTTTCACTCCTCTTATGTCCGCATTTTTCTGTATTCTTGCCAATAGCGGTTCCAGAGATATTATAAACAAGAGGGGAGAAAGCGGGCACCCCTGTCTTGTACCATTGAACATTTTGAATGGCGGGGAGAGGGACCCATTGACCTTTACTCTTGCCGTGGGGCCATTATATAGTAGTTTTATTCTCTCTATCATCTTCGGGCCCAGTCCTATCATTTCTAATGTTTTTATCATAAGTCCCCAATCTACCCTGTCGAACGCGAATATTTTGGGTGTCGACCGATAAGAGGAATGCTGGCTTTCTATCGTCCTTAAGGCTATGCAGTATAAGCAGTGTTCTAATAGCATTATCTTTACCCTCCCTGTTGGGGACAAATCCGGTCTGATCCGCATGGAGCCATTCCGGGATAAATTCTTTTAGTCTAGTTGCTAAGACCTTTGCATATAGCTTTGTATCAGCATTCAAAAGGGCTATAGGACTGTAGCTGGAGCAAAGTGTTCCATCGTTTCCTTCCTTAGGAATCAGTGTAATATGGCCCAATAGGGACTCCTCCTTTAGATTACCCCCTTCCCCCAATTGTCTCATGTAATTACACATTTTTGGTAGTAGAAGTTCTTTAAATTTCCTGTAGTACCCTAGTGTAAATCCATCCGTGCCTGGACTTTTACCTGTAGGTGAGCTTTTTAGTGCTAAATTTATACCTCAGCTGCTATAGGTGCCTCGAGATGTTGGAGTCTTTCTATGGGTATTTTAGGCAAATTTGCCTCCTCTAGATATGCTTGCATTTCCTCTGTCCTTTTTTGTTCTATTTCTTGTGTTTTATTTTGCTGAACTGAGTACAAGGCCTTGTAATATTTTTGAAATGCCCCAGTGATTTCTGTGGTCGAGTGCATTATTTTTCCCTCCTTGTTTTTAACTTTCCTGATAAAGTTACTTGATTTTTTACTCTTCAAGAGTCTCGCCAGAAGTTTTCCAGGTTTATTTACCCATTTGTACCTATTTATTGCTACTCTATTGAAGATTCGTCTAGATTCTTGTTCCATTAAGTCTCTCAACTCCCCTCTGTTTAATGCTAATTGCTGTTGTAATTCACTTTTCCTATTCTTTTTTTTTTTTTTTCACAATCAAGTTTATTTAAGAAAAGAAGTAACATATAAACTTAATTTCACAATGTTACAGTTAGGTTATGGTTATGCTAATATAATTGACTCTCTTGTACAATATCGTTAGTAGCCATATACCTATAGGAGATTACATTTTTCCTATATCGATAGACGTTGTAATGTTATCTGTAAACATTGTTATGTTAAATGTATAAATTGTATTGTTACAAATGTCTATTGTAATGTTGCAGATAGCTATATCCTTTTTACATTAGAGGATATCCATATACCGATGATTGCTATAACATGTTCTCTCAGTTAATATAATCGTATTGGTATTGGATTGACATTGTAACACTTTAATTCAAATATACAATGAAGAAAAGAATTTATTTGAACTAACACTTTTTTTTTTTTTTTCTTATCCTTTTCACTTAATGTTGTCGTTAATCGTAATTTGTCTCCCCTCAACTCTCTGAATTACCTTGTTCTTAGATCTGCTTAGAAGTTATCTCATCGTTATTTATCCATGTTTACCCATTTATTTGGACCTTTTGAAGACCGC
>BLSH010302288.1:0-13060 GCA_018402905.1 Glandirana rugosa | reverse complement strand
ATTAACTGCTTAATCTATTATGAACCAAATGATGCTTACTTGCCCCCAGGCTGCAACCGGGGTGTGATTACCACTGCATGATGTTTTATTTGGGCATACAAATCCAATAGCCCTGCAAAGGTATTGGTGACAGTGAATCCTTATGTTTTGGAGATAGTGTATGTGTCCCCTTGAGATATATTAATCTTTGCAGTAAGGGGGTTAGAAGCCTGTACTGTTACACTCTATTCCTTCAAAGTGAGGGATATTTAAAAAGTTTCTTAAGTTGGTATAGAGTCCTGCTTTCTCTGTCCCAAAGAAAGATTTAAGGATTCAATGTTCCGTGTGCTGTTTCTGTGTTAATAAACAAATTTAGAGCGGGGTCTAGGTCGCGGCCTACTCGTGGCCTTTTGTGAATGTTTTAAGTCTCTATTGAGTCCTTTCTGTGGATTTACTTCCAGATACCAGGCAATGGGCTGCTACAAATGTAAAATATTGTGTGAACTTGCACCTGGGCGGTGCTCCGGCGGTTCGTT
Organism: Glandirana rugosa; assembly: GCA_018402905.1. Taxonomy (NCBI): domain Eukaryota; kingdom Metazoa; phylum Chordata; class Amphibia; order Anura; family Ranidae; genus Glandirana; species Glandirana rugosa. Next base: position 12,545 of record BLSH010302288.1, on the reverse strand, counting down.
CGGCCCAAAATTTAGCCCGGTGCTTCCGTCGCGGCCTACTCGTGGCCTTTTGGGAGTGTTTTAAGTCTTTTTTTGGGTCTTATCTAAAGACTTATTCCCGCTGGCCAGACGATGGGCTATTACAGATGTATTTTATTGTATAGAATCTCGCTTAACCGGCGTTCCGGCGGTCCGCCCGGCTCAAAATTTAGCCCGGTGCTTCAATCGCGGCCTAGTCCGGTGCGGCTTAATAGTTTTTTAAGGCCACAAATTTGTATTGTTCGGTAGCTAAAAGCTTCAGTGGTATATTGAAGTTGAGATTACCTCTGTATAATGTTTGTATGGCGAGGATGTTGAAGGATTAGGAGATTGCTGGATGGAGCTTCTCCTCTGTGCATCCGATCTCTCTGCTCGCCAGACCACGCCCCCTTCCTATTCTTTTTATGTATTTGCTCTAGATTAAATATTTCAGCTACTAATCTATTTATATGGTTACCCCTTTTTTTTTTTCCTCTTTGACCCTATAGATATTAATATGCCTCTTATATAGGCTTTATGGGCCTCCCAGATCGTGATATTAGTAATCCCTGGGGGCTGAAAATAGCAATCCAGTGCTTTATTTATTCTCTCTACAACTGTTCTATCTTGTAGTAGATCTTCATTTAATCTCCAGTTACTTACTCTATTTTGGCTATCCCCTAATTTAAGTTTTAAGGGTTACCGGGGCGTGATCTGACAATGATTGTATCTCAATAGATGAGTTGACCACTGACTCCAACATTCTATGCTCTACCATGATATGGCCCAGCCTTGAGTACGTCTCATGCACTGCGGAGTAGAAGGTAAAGTCGTTTGTGTCTGGATGCTGTGCCCTCCATACATCTATTAATTGATGTTGGTAGAGCCTTTTCTTGATTTTCTCCAACTGATGCCTTCCAGTCCACGGTGCACGCGGCGTACTATCTCTCTGATCCATGCTGAAATTAAAGTCCCCTGCCAGTACTACCATACCTTTCCTAAATTCCTCAAGTTTCCCCAAAATTTCTATTAAGTAGCCTGTAGGGTTTTTGTTTGGACAATACACATTGGCTAAGGTGTAATCCATTTCAAACACCTTCCCCCTTACAAATATTTAGCATCCCTCCGGATCCACCTGTCTCTCTTCTATATGGAACTGGATGTCTCTCGCTATTCCAATCGCCACCCCCTTTGCTCTCTTTGTAGGGGAATCTCCATAGAACCAGGTTGGATAGTATTTTGGTGAGAGTTTCACATTAGTATCGTGTGCTAGGTGTGTCTCTTGTAGAAACACTATACAAGCGCATTAACGCTTAATTTCTTTAAGGACCTTATGTCTCTTTACTGGGGTGTCCAGACCTTTAACATTGTATGATATAATCTTCATCTCTGTAACACTTCCCATCATCCTTTATCCTATTTTTTCCCCATTCCGCCCTCTGGTCTGGGATTTTAACCTTTCCCTGCATCTCTGGTGGGTCTCGTGGGTGGGGACTATCCTCCATTGGGTGTTTTGAGATCCTAGAATGAGCCTCCTCCCTCCCTCCCACCCTGTGTTTCCCTCCCCTGTTCCCCCCTCTACTCCTCTTCCCCACCCCCCCTGGGATCTTCGGTTCTGCCATTTTTAGTATACTGCAGAACTCGTGGAGTTCCCTAGGGAATCTCAGACTTGCCGAATGACCATCCTTCACGCCGATAAGGCATGCTGGGTGCCCCCTGAAGTACTGTATGTTCTGTTTTTGCATAGTTTCCAGTAATGCTTTCAGCAATCTTCGCCTTCTTAGAGTTTCCTGCGACAGGTCGGCGAAAATCTGGAGGCCTGTCTCCTTGTATTTAATAGGTGTTCGGCTTTTCAACCCCCTCCATATTTGTGCCTTATCTTCGTAGTGATGAAACATCACTATTATATCTCTAGGGGAATCTGTGGGGATCCTTTTGGGTTTTTTAATCCTATGGACTCTTTCGAATCTCAGAGGGGTATCTGAAGCTTGCCTATTGAGTAGTGGATTGAATATCTCCCTGACTGTCACAGCCAAGTCTTCTTTCTGGAATACCTCAGGGACCCCCCTGGTTTCTCAAGTTCTTCCTCCTGCTGCGGTTCTCCTAATCTTCCATTTTATATGCCAAATCTCTCTGCGCTATTTTAAGATTTTTGTTTAATTTCTTAGACCCTCTATATGTTGAACTTGGGCATCCAGTTGTTTTTCTGTGTCTTCTACTCGTACAATCAGGTGGCCCAGGTCATTATGTAATGTTGCTATATCATTTTTTAGGGAATTTTCTAATTTTGCAAACGTGTCTGCCATATCTGTTTTAGTGGGGAGTTGGGTCTGTAAGTTTGACTCAGGGGCACAGCCCTCCTCCAAATCAATGTCCACCTCTATCTCTGTACCTGAACTGTTCAGAGTATTCCCATTTGGAGGTCTATTAATTTGACCTCCCTTGCTGTTCCCTTTTGTTAAATTTGTTGAATTTGACTTGGTTCCCATCTGCTTCTCTGATGTTGATTTGTCCAGGTTCCTTCCTTGTGTCATATACTTCTTTATTGTCCCTGGACTTGCGCTAGTTTTAGGCAACTTTGTTTGGGCATTTGTTTTCATTGTTTTCCCCTTCATAGTCTATTTCACTCCTCTCCAAACCTTCTCTCCTTTTCTTTTCCTCTTTTACACCCTTTGTCCTCTTTTTCTTCAACTCCCTGACTTTTGTCAGGCATCAGATGCCTGACGAAAGAGCGTGTGTGCCATGACACCGCACGACGGACGCTCAGAAACGTGTCGCAAGCCGATGACGTCATCCACCTCAGCCTCTGGGATCTGCGCTTCAAGCCTCGGTTTGGCATCCCTGCCCGGCCAGCTACCGGACGCTTCTTCCCATCCACGAGATAGCAGCGGCAATAGACCCCCCGACATAGCGGAACGGAGTTACGGTCAGCTTATACTGGCGGTTCTGATATGCCCTATTTTATCCTTCTAAATGTGAGTTGCCAATCGGCAGTTTTTAATAAATGTTTTAACCGTCTGCACTTAGAGGCGCTTTCTTCCTTGTCTCCTTTTCCCTAGTGGCTGATTTGGCTTCTTTCCACCAGGAGTGCAGCCCTTCGTGTTGGACATTATCCTACAATTTATTGGACTTTCTATTGACTTTGTATTGCCCACTATCCCCTATAGCACTGTACTTGGCTATTGCGCCTAAAATGGCAGCCATTGCAATACTTTATGTCACAACGTATTTGTGCAGGGGTCTTACAAACGCAATTGTTTTTGTAAAAAAAAACACTTTTTTAAGTTAAAAAATAAGACAACAGTAAAGTTAGCCCAATTTTTTCCATATTGTGAAAGATAATGTTACACCGAGTAAATTTATACCCAGCATGTCGCCCGCTTATGGTATGGCGATAAACTTTGGCACTTAAAAATCTCCATCTGCGACATTTAAAAATTCCTACAGGTGACCAGTTTTTGGTTACAGAGTGGGTCTAGAGCTAAAATTATTGCTCTCACTCTAACGATCACGGCGATACCTCACATATGTGCTTTGAACACCGTTTTCATATGCGGGCAGGACTTCCGTATCCGTTCGCTACTGCGCGCGAGCTTGACGGAATGGGGCGCTTAAAATTTTTTTTTTTATTATTTATTTTATTTTTACCTTTACACCATCCTTTTTTTAAAAAAAATGTGATCACTTTTATTCCTCTTACAAGAAATGTAAACATTCCTAAACATTCCAAAAAGCATGCTAGAACCTCTGAAATATGAGATCTGGGGTCAAAAAGAGCTCAGATCTTATATTTACACTTATATGCAATAAAAAAATAAAAAATAAAATGACACTTGATAAAAAGTCCCCTTTAAGAGCTTTAGGCGGAAGTGACGTTTGACGTCGCTTCCGCCCTGCAATGCCTTGGAGCCGAGTGGGCGGCATCTTCCACTCACTCGGCATCCAGGCAGTGGGGGGAGCGGACCCAATCTTCTCCGCTGCTACCGGCGGGTCCGGTAAGTGGCGGAGACGACGGGAAAGTGGCGGTAGGGGGGTGGGCACCTCTCCCGCCCCCGATAAAAGTAATCTCACTGGGAAACCGCCGCAGAGACCACTTTTATTTGAAAACCGGCCACACGCCGGTTTCAAAAATACAGGGGTTATGGTAGCTATGTGCTACCATAGCAACGGCATTCAATGGCAAAGTACCACCGTATAATGACGGTGTGCATTCCGGAAGTGGTTTAAAGAGAATTGTACAAAAGAATGATTGGTTAAACCAACAAGTACTTTTTTACAACTACTATTCCTTTATGTTGTTTTTTGTCATTTACAAATGCAGTAATTTTGAAATTGGATGAAAGGTTTAGCACTGTAAAACAATTCTTGATAGATAAGCAGTGCATTTTATATACAACTGTAGAGATCAGGCCAAAACGAGAGACAAATGGGGAGGAACGAGGGACAAAAGGACTTTGTTCCAAATGAGGCACAGTCCCTCAAAATCAGGGACGGTTGGGAGCTATGCAGGTGGAAGATGCAGGGCTAGCCTGTAATGTCACTTCAGGCACTGTATCCGACATTTGGTACTCCTCTTTTGCACCTCCTTGTATGAAATTAGCTGCAGGGGGCTGGATACAGGGCAGTGGCCATCTACAAGCGTACTGCAAATGCACTTGGAAGTGCAATCACTGTAGATCTGAGGTGACCATGCAAGGAAAATAAAAAACAGCATTTTTTCTTGTACATGATTGGATGATAAAATCAGCAGAGCTTCTGCTCATTTCAGATCTTCCCCTCAGATCTACAGTGACTGCACTTCCAAGTGCACTTTCAAGTGCACTTGTAGTGCAGAGTGGATTTGCCTTTCATAGTTAGTTTCCCAAGCAATGTGTACAGGTTTATCTTTTCACATCCATAGTGTGAAATGGACTGATTTACTCTCCTGCTCTACTGCAGCACAGTGATCTCTGGATGCTACAGAAGACCAGCGGCTGCAAATGCATGGCATGGTTGGCATTTTTGTGTCTACCAACCAGCTGTGACAAACATGAATACCCCTCTGGAGTTGTTTTGCACTGCTTATGGCAGATCCTAGATTTAAAGTGGATGTAAACCCGATTCATGGAATTTGAGCTGGGCACATATATCTGCGGTGTTTTCTTATCTCTCTACAAAGCACTAAGTCCTGCTCCGTTCTTATGATATCAGCGTGATAACTTCTGACAAGTTCTCAGACACAGGCAATAAAACCAGGCTAAATTTTGTATCAGGGTGAGTGTTATAAATAGATTAGCAGAAAGCTGATCTATTCACAGCACAGCTCTGCAAGTCTCTGCCTATCTGGAGGGGGGGTGTATGCCTTTCCTCCAATCAGCTGTCTCCCAGTGTAATCCAAGACTACACTGCTACTGCTGAATGAGTAAGTGAAAAATTACACAATGTGCACTTTCTAAACAGTATATAAAGCTCAATACAGCAGATATGCATGTAAAAGTTATGTAGGAGGATTTGTTTCATTTCTGTGTATCATCTGAGGCTGTTCACTTCACTGGGTATATGCAAGGGTTTACATGCACTTTAGGGGCATGGGGTAAGGGGGGCTCACCAGCTTATTTTCAGCTCACAGGGAGATCAGGTTAGCTCTCGCCTTCAAGTCCTTTCCAATGCAAGATCCCACTCCTACCTCTAAAAAAGGGGCCCTGTAAGCACCAGATTAAATAAGACCAGATCCAGACTATAACTGGGAGTAGTGAATTTCCAGCCTGATGTTGTAGTATGGACAGTCATTTCTTCCCATGGCTTAGAAGGTGTTATTGATGGATGCAGGCTGTTGAACTGGGGGAAAGGTGTCCCACATGATGTCGACAGTCCAGGGAACCTGATTTAACATTCTGGAACTTGGGGTCATTCGCTTGGCTCTTCAGAATTGAACTTTTCAACTTGGGGATGTTCCCAACTAAAGTTCGGTCATACAAAGCCATGGCTGTGGCTTACATAAACTATGAAGGGAGCACCAGAAGATGCACTGCTAAAGAGTGGCATACACGATTCTGCGTTGGGCAGAACAGAATGTTCTAACCCTGAATGCCATATACATTTCTTTAGTGCAATGTTGGCAGATGGACTTGTAGGCAGATACAGTCTACTTTCTCCACTGCAGGTGGCGCTTTCCACAGTTATTGGAGAGGAAGTCTAGAGGGACAGGGTTCCACTATGGTTTCCTGGATCACTAGGGGAAGCTATCCTATTGGATGCTGCCGCCCCATATGACTCTAGTGGCCTTCGTGGGTCAGGCAGAACTTATGTCAGCCAGAAGCCTGGCTCCCAGGTTTGGTGTGCATGTTGCATGTGGGCAGTGTAGGGAAAGGTACCCAGTCTGTTAGGGACAGTGTTAGCAGTAGGGGAAGGTTCTTGATGAGATGGCCAGGCAGTCAGTCCAGCTGAGCATCACTTCATTCACTTTGCTGTAAACCGTGAATACTCCCGGTTGGGCGGTCCTCCCCCTGGGTTCTGTTGTGAAATGTTTCTGCATACTTCAATACAAGTTCTTTATTGTGTGAATTATTGCCACGGCACTATGCTGCACACCACCTACAGACTTCCTCAGCTGGCAAAGCCTCAACCCAGGGAAGTTTTTGAGATTTTTGGTTGTTTTTACGATGGGATGCTGTGGTGACTCTGTGGTGTCACCGTAAATGCTGTGGTGGCTCCGTGAGATCAGCTCTCCCTAATTCACAGCTTATTCTCCAGTAAAGGTCTTCCCTCAGCTGCATTGCAGGATTAAGGCAGAGGGCATTCCGGTGATCCTCATGGTTCCAAATTAGCCCAAAAGAGTGTAGTACTACATATTCAAACTACTTGCAGACACTCCATTGACGCTTCTTCTTTCTTTCTCAAGGGCTGGCCCTTCATCCTGCTTCTCAGTCCCTGACATTGATGACTTGGCAATTAAAACTCAGGCCCTGAGGAGCAGGAGCTTGTTGATTTGGTCATTCCTATGTTCATTCCTATGTTCCTGCATGCTGGGTAGTCAACTTCTTGCAAAGTCTACCATGACATCTGGCCAGCTTTCTTTGTTTGGAGCAAATAGAGGAACTTGCATCCTAGACCGTACTCTGTGAGAAGAACCCTGCCCTCTGTTCAGGTTTTGATCTGTATTTGGCCTTAATCACCCATATGGGGTATATCTCGTCCTTGACTATGCTTTCTGACCACTGGCCTCTCACTTCTTCTTGAAGGATTTTGTGTAGGGGGTGGCTTATACAGTATAGCTGCCCTTGGTCGTTTTCAGGTTACGCAGTGGGAACTCATCCTGCCTTTTGACCCTTTCCAGTATATTTCCCTGGCTGACCTTAGGCAGAAGATTGTTTTTCTTGTCTTCTTTCTGTCCTGTTTCAAAACTTCCCAAGGAGTTTTCCTTCTGCTGTTTGGGCACCAACTTCATTAGTGACTCTTTGGTTTTTCAGCACCAGGCATCTCTTTCACATAATTGCTAGGCTGCCAATTGGTCCTCTGTTGACATATTTGCAAGATTACTGAGTGTATGTTTAGGCATACAGTCAGGTCCATAAATATTGGGACATTGACACAATTCTAATGTACCAGAGTGATGGGAAGAGAAGAGAACTGCTCATGATCCAAAGCATACCACCACATCAGTGAAGCATGTTGGTGGTAGTGTCATGGTGTGGCCATGTATGGCTGCCAATGGAACTGGTTCTCTTGTATTTATTGATGATGTGACTGCTGATAAAAGCAGCAGGATGAATTCTGAAGTGTTTTGGGCAATATTATCTGCTTATATTCAGCCAAATGCTTCAGAACTCATTGGACAGCACTTCACAGTGCAGATGGACAATGACCCGAAGCATACTTCAAAAGCAACCAAAGAGTTTTTTAAGGTAAAGAAGTGGAATGTTATGCAATGGCCAAGTCAATCACCCGACCTGAATCCGATTGAGCATGCATTTCACTTGCTGAAGACAAAACTGAAGGGAAAATGCCCCAAGAACAAGCAAGAACTGAGGACAGTTGCAGTAGAGGCCTGGCAGAGCATCACCAGGGATGGAACCCAGTGTCTGGTGATGTCTATGCATTCCAGACTTTAGGCTGTAATTGACTGCAAAGGATTTGCAACCAAGTATTAAAAAGTGAAAGTTTGATTTCTGATTGTTAATCTGTCCCATTACTTTTGATCCCTTAAAAAAGTGGGAGGCACATATACAAACTGTTGTAATTCCTACACCGTTCACCTGATTTGGATGTAAATACCCTCAAATTAAAGCTGAAAGTCTGCAGTTAAAACACATCTTGTTCGTTTCATTTAAAATCCATTGTGGTGGTGTATAGAGCCAAAAACATTATAATTGTGTCGATGTCCCAATATTTATGGACCTGACTATATACTGATGCCAGCTTTGGGTGCAAGGTGCTTTTGACTACTGTTTGAGTTAGGGTCCTTAACATTTTATTTTGTGGGCCCATTTTCTGATGCATTGCCAACCCCTTGATTTGTATTGCTTTTGGACTCCGTAGTCATCTATGACTTTTTCCTGTGGCTTGTACTGTCGAGAAAGAAAATACGATTTTTTACTTATGTGTAAAATCCTCACCTTGGAGTACAGTACATATCAGGGAAACAGATGCCCTCCCATGCACACTAGCATAAGAACCACATACCGGCATGGGCAGATGCAAGCCGGCGCAGGCAGACGCTCTAGAAGATGTGATGCCGCGATCACACGTTCGCGCATGCACGACAGCACAAGCACAGCGTGACAGATCCTGGTGCTAAATGGCCTATTTAAGCCTGCTGCTGAGAGCAACACATCGCTGGTTTATCGTCAGCTTCCTTTGTCCTGTGCCTGTGTATCCTGCTTATTTGATTACCCATTACTGACCCGGCTTACCCTGACCTGCTCTCTGCTTATCCTGATCTTCTGGCTTGATCCTTTGGCTTGCACCCTGACTCCAGTCCTGCTGGCTCCTCTGTGTATGATCTTGGATTGGCTCACAGACTCCGCATCTATCTGCCTCTTGTGTATGACCCAGCTTGCTCCAGTTTACTCTACTTGAACCTGTACTGACTGCCTTCCTGTGTTTGACCACCGGTCTGGCTCCTGGCTCTACTCTTTAGTTTGCTCCAGTACTCCCGGAGCCATCTACGCACGGCAGCCCCTCAGCACATCCAGCCTGTTCCAGCTACTACGGCTATCAGTCTCCAGCTACCAGGCAACCCGAGCTTCTGTGGGCACTGCACTCCCTGTACCACCTCCTGGGGTGTGCTGCACTCGGCCCCAAGGGGAGCCTTCCCCGCATTTCGGCCTCCTACCGGTAAGTGACAGTACAGGACCTTCTCCTGTTGCTGTTTATCCTCTTATTACTTGCTAAAAAACTGAGGATCACTGAGAGAGTGAGGAGTTATATGGGGGTATGGGATTGGCCAGTGGCTAATCACCTGAAGGTAGCTGCATATAACCCTGCCGTCTATCACTATTTGTGTGTACTGTACTTTAAGAAAAAGATTTTATAAGTAAGTCAAAAATCCTATTTTTGTTCAAATTCTAGACTGGCCTGGACCCTAACAAGGCCTATCTGGCCAAAAAAAAGTACTTGAAGAAGCACGAAAAGGAAGAAGAGAGACGACAGAGGGGATCTGTATTCATGAAGAGCAAGGTGAGCCTATAACTGACACTGGTGTACTGCTGACACCTATTTCTAGTCATTAATTATTTTTATTTTTTTTTGTGTCGAATGAACTGAATTTAAGATGAAACAAAAATCACAATAGTAATCATCAAAATGCTTCAACCCACAGCTCCATCAAATCAGAACTTAGCTTTTATCAGTTTGAAGATCTCTCTCTCTCTCATATATATATATATATATATATATATATATATATATATATATTTATATATATACAAAAAAAATTATCATCTGTCTATAAAGTCCAGGAAAAAGAACGTGTTTTCTCCAACTTTAAATCAATAACATAAAATCCTTCAGAGTCTATTCACACTTGTGTCACTTAAAAATCTTGTGATTTCCATTGCGACTTTACCTTGCAACTTGATATGACTTTGATGCGACTTTGGATGAGTGCGACTTTGTTAGGAATTTGGCTTTGACCAATGTAATCATCTTGTTTGTGCTCTACAAAGTCATTAGACATGTGCAGAACAGAAAAAAAATGTTTAGTTTTGTTTGGTTTCTTTATTTTCTAATGAATTCCAAAGCTTCAGAACGATTTGAATTTGCATCGGTTGAAAATTGATCGACCGATTCAAATTCTGTGTAAAGAATAGCTAATAAGGAGTGAACCGGGAAGCCAGCCAATGTGTAATCAGCTGTCAGCAAGTTTCCCCATTTGCAGCTGAATGTAAAAAAAAAGAATGCTGGCAATGAAAAATAAATGAACAAAGTTGTGCAGCCCCCCCCCCCCCCCACCAATACATACCAGGCAATTTGGCCATATCTGTGTGACTTCAGATCCCCCCTGCCCCAAACCACCCACTCGCCCCCTCTTGAACTATACCAGGCCACATGCCCTCAACATAGGGGGGTTCTTTTGGGCAGGGGGGGCTCTGAAGTCGCACAGATAAGAACTGTTATCATAGGGTAACATGGGTGCTACTTGTCATGCGAATTTGGAGTCCAAAGTCGCATGGCAAGTCACACAAGTGTGAATGGAACCTTTCCAAATCCAGTATGTAATGATTTGTTGTTTCTTCTTCCATAAACAAACAGCTCCATTTTATCACAAATCTGTGCACACATCTCAGGAAGCAGACAGATCCAATTTACCACAAATCCATGCACACAGTCCAATAGAAATAACCTCACCACATTAAAATGGACAGTTAAATCACTAAACTGATCTCAAAGCACTTGTTTTACAGACTCCTTTACCCCTTATGATAGATGATGACCACCAATGGTTACATTTGAAAACAAGGAGGAACCATCTTAATGTAACCACATTTCTTAATTATAAAAAAACAAATAGCGTGACACTATAAAGAGTGCTATCCCAGCAGTTATAGTTAAATGGCTGCAATTGTTTGGTCCAGAGAAGTGCTCAGAGCTGGTCCAGAGCTTTTGCCCTTAATGCACCCTCCTTCTGCCAAGTAACATACATGATAACTTGGCTGTGCATAAGCTCTGACCAACACATTTAATCAACTTGTACATCCTCAGTAGCAATGAGCAAACACATCTGGGTTCGGTTCAAGGTGGGTTCCACGAACATGAGTTTCGAATCTGAACCCCATGAATTCAACGGGAGCCAAATGTTAAAATCAGTTCTGGGCAATTTCTAGGCTAATACGCAAGGGATGGTGAAACAGATGGCACGTGGGGCTGGGCACTGCCCTGGAAAACATGTACCAAACAAAAAAAAATGTAATTCCCTTGGGCGATGAGCAACGATTTTATCTGTTCTCAAAATAAAACATTAAAAATGCAAAACTCCATTAATTAACATGCCTGTCGGATGCCCTGAACCTGCATGTGAAGTAGCTGATCTGTGCAATGTCTACAACATACTATAGCAAAACTGACACTTACAAAGAAAACAGTGTTTAACTGCTTGCTACCCAGCATACATACAGTATATAAATGTCTTGGGCAGCAAGTGGTTATACAGTACCAGGATCATGGCTGCAGCCATCATCCTTGTACTGTTTTTTAAATTCGGTGATCGGTTTTCAAAAACCTACCACTGTTGCAATAAGCAGTCAAGCTGGCTGCCCACAGAGGAGATGGAGGACCCCCCCCCCCCCCCCCATTTCCTCTGTGATGATTGATTCTGGAAGTGATGACGATTTCATCATTTTCAGTTTCAGAGCTTTCATTTCCTAGCTTTTACTGCTAGATAAGCAGTTGATCATACACGATCTATGTTTGATTAGCTGCCTTGGAGGTCAGGGGAAATATTGGGGGGCTAAGAGACCCCTGATGCTTCCATAAAGAGTACTTGTAACTTGCCCAACACTATCACAAGGGGGCATGTTCACCCCTTTGTGATAGTAATAAAGTTACATTTAAAAAAAATAAGTGTAAAATAAATGTAAATAAAAGAAATACAAATCATTTTTAAAAATGTAAAAGCACACAGGCCCGTTGTGTTCACACACGTAGGTCCAGCATGCATGTGTAAACGGTGATTGCATCATTCATGTGAGGTATGGTGAATGGTGGAGTGAGGTCAAATTTAATGTCCTTCTGTGTTCACATCAGAAACTCTCTGTGGCCACACAGCGCATCACAGATCAAAGTAAAGGGCCAATCACAGCGGCCCTTTACCACGTGATCGCCATGTCCAATCACATGCGATCACAGATGTAAACACAGCAGGTCGTTCTGTTAAGAGCTATACTTCCCTCACACAGAGAGCACATTTGAGGAAAGGAGAGCCAAATCTGTGCTGGAGCAGTGAGTTTTGACAGGAGGGGTGGGGGCAGGGTGTATAGTGAGGGGTGCAATGTTTTATGGGGTGAGGGCGGGATAATTGGTGCAGGGTTCTATGGGGTGGGGGCAGGGTGAAAAGTGAGGGATGCAGTGTT
>BLSH010302285.1:539205-553525 GCA_018402905.1 Glandirana rugosa | reverse complement strand
CGCCCAGAGGGGGGAGGGGTTTATTCCCTGCAATGTACAGAGATCACCCAGAGGGGGGAGGGGCTTATTCCCTGCAATGCACAAAGATCACCCAGAGGGGGGAGGGGTTTATCAACAAAAGTGGAGTTACTCTTTAACCACTTCAATACCGGGCACCCCCCATCCCCCCTTCCTGCCCAGACCAATTTTCAGCTCTCCGCGCTGTCGCTGTTTGAATGTCGCGGTCGTGCAGCGCTGCACCCAAACAAAATTTTTATCATTTTTTTCCCACAAATAGAGATTTCTTTTACTGATATTTGATCACCTCTGGAGGTTTTATTTTTTGCGCTACAAATAAAAAAAGACCAAAAATTTTGAGAAAAAAAGGTTTTCTCTGTTTCTGTCACTGATTGGCACTGATGAGGCTACATTGATTGGCGCTGATGAGGCTACACTGACGGCACTGTTGAGGCTACACGGACGGGCACTGATGAGGCTACACTGATGGGCACTGTTGAAGCTACACTGATGGGCACTGTTGAAGCTACACTGACGGGCACTGATGAGGCTACACTGACGGCACTTATTGAGGCTACACGGATGGGCACTGATGAGGCTACACTGACGGGCACTGATGAGGATACACTGATGGCACTTATTGAGGCTACATGGACGGGCACTGATTGAGCTACACTGATGGGCACTGTTGAAGCTACACTAACGGGCACTGATGAGGCTACACGGACGGGCACTGATGAGGCTACACTGACAGCACTGTTGAGGCTACACGGACGGGCACTGATGAGGCTACACTGACGGGCACTGTTGAAGCTACACTGACGGCACTGTTGAGGCTACACTGACGGGCACTGTTGAGGCTACACTGACGGCACTTACTGAGGCTACATGGACAGGCACTGATGAGGCTACACTGACGGGCACTGATGAGGCTACACTGACGCAACTGTTGAGGCTGCACTGATGAGGCTACACTGACGGGCACTGATGAGGCAGTACTGATTGGCACTGATGTGGGGGCACTAATGAGGTGGCACTGACGAGGCACTTATATGCAGCACTGATGGGCACTGATAGGTGGCACTGATAAGCAGCACTGACGGGCACTGATAGGTGGAAATTGATATGCAGCACTGACAGGCACTGATACGTGGCACTGATGGGCACTCATAGGTAGCACTGATGGGCAATGATATGCAGCACTGACGGGCACTGATAAGCAGCACTGATGGGCACTCATAGGCAGCACTGATAGGTTGCACTGATGGCCACTGATAGGTGGCAATGGTAAGTGGCACTGGTGGGTACTGATAGGTGGCACTGGTGGGTAGCAATGACAGATTGCACTGTCATGTTGTCATTCCCTGGTGGTCCTGGGTGGCATCTGAAATTGGCAGTGCCATCCATGTTGGGCATTGTGCCCCTTACCTGGTGGTCTAGGGTGGGCTCCTTGGTGGTCTAGGATCGGCTCCATGATCGTTTCCCTGGTGGTCCCTGAGTGGGAATTCCCTGGTGGCCCTGGTGGGGCTCCCTGGTGGTCCAGTGTGGCGATCCTAGGGGGAGCTGCACTGATAAACATTCAGCGCAGACCGCCTTCCTGTTTGGAGAGCCGCCGACCGGCTCCCCTCTACTTACGTCTGCGGATGCGAGTAGAGGAAAAGCCGATAAACTGCGTTTCCTGTTTACACTGTGACCGGCCGTGATTGGTCAGACTGACCCCCCGCACCACCGATCGCCGCAAAGCGCGCCCCCCCCCCCCGTGGGCGCTCGATTGCAGGTTAACCTGAGGAAGTCAACGGACGTCCAGTCAGGATAACGGAACCACCGCCCGGCCGCCATTTGTCTATAGGCCGGGCGGGAAGCGGTTAGGCTCATCCCATCCTCATGCTTAGCTAAGGAAGCTTTCAGTAAACGATAAATCGTCTTTAAGGCCGGTGAGCCCCAAGTGCCATGGCGGCAGAGTTATGCCCGAAGCGGGCGGCCGTCCTTCTATGGCATTGTTTATTCCGATGGGGGGATATTTTTAGCCTCGCGAATGTCAGGAAATATAAAAGAGGAAATTATGATGTTAAAGAATGCAGATAATGGAGCTGCAAATAACTGAGCACTCAGAGGAACGCCGGGGAGAGAGCGGCCGCGCGTTTTACAAACTCTCCAACCGACACTTTCTTGGCAACCTTTAGACAGCGGTGGCGGCTGCACCGACTCCTTTGATTGCCTCGGTCGTACAATTACACGGGCAGATAATGGTCCAGGCCCAACGTATGATTACCAAGGGGTCGCTGAGACTGGGAGGCAATCCTATAAATTCTATAGCATGAGAGCCGGGGCCAAGTGCTGGGGGGGGTAATGCAAGCCAGGCCTTTCCCGTGATATTTACCTTCCCGGATCTCAGGAAATCTACTTCAGGATTAACCACTTCCCTGCCAAGGTGCCATATACATTTATATACAGCATGGCAGACATGGGGTTAAACCTGCTGCAGCTATGAGCATGGCACCGGCTTTAACCCCTTCAATCCCGGGCACTCCCCTCCCTGCCCAGGCCAATTCTGAGCTTTCGACGCTGTCACACTTTGAATGCCAATTGCGTTGTCATGAGACGCTGTGCCCATGTGATGCTGTGCCCATGTGACGCTGTGCCCATGTGACGCTGTGCCCATGTGACGATGTGCCCATGTGACATTTGTATCATTTTCTTCACACAAATAAAACTTTCTTTTAGTGAAATTTAATCTCCACTGGGTTATTTTTTTTTTACTTTAACCAATTGCCGACCACCCGCCGCAGCAAAGTGGTTCGTTATCGGAAACCACCGTCACCTGCGCTCACTGTGTTCCAGGGAGCGGGTAGGGAGGGCTCGATCTCCGCCGGCTACCCGCGATGCCCCCCCCGCAGTGAGAGAACGGAGGTCGGTGTAAGTAAACACAGATCTCCGTTCTGACAGAGGGGGAAGGGCTGTGATCACAGCCTTCCTGTATATGGGAGCCTCGATCACTCCCTTCCCCCAGCTAGCCCAGCCCCCATACAGTTAGAACACACTGAGGGAACACAGTTAACCCCATAGAGTGCCCCCCACCAGTCTAACCCCTTCACTGCCAATGGCATTTATACAGTAATCAGTGCATTGTCATAGCAGGGGAAGGGCTGTGATCACAGGCTACCTGTATATGGGAGCCTCGATCACTCCCCTCCCCCAGCTAGCCCAGCCCCCATACAGTTAGAACACACTGAGGGAACACAGGTAACCCCTTAGAGCGCCCCCCCCCCCAGGTTAACCCCTTCACTGCCAATGGCATTTATACAGTAATCAGTGCATTGTCATAGCACTGATTGCTGTATAAACGCCAATGGTCCCAAAAAAAGAGTCAAAATGGTCCGACATGTCCGCCGCAATATCGCAGTACCGCTAAAAATCGCAGATCACCGCCATTACTAGTAAAAAATAAATAAATAAAAACCCCATAAATTAACTCTCATTGTTTGTAAACGCGGCAACTTTTGCACAAACCAATCAATAAACGCCGATTGCGATTTTTTTTTTTACCAAAAATAGGAGGAAGAATATAAATCGGCCAAAACCGATGTAGAAAAATGTTTTTTTATATTTTTTTGGATTTGTATTTTAGCAAAACGTAAGAAATATTGGGGGTTTTATTGCAAAATTGTCGCTCTTTTTTTGTTTATAGCGGCGATCGGAAATGACGCAGAGGGGATCAAATACCACCAAAAGAAAGCTCTATTTGTGGCGAAAAAAAGGACAAATTTCAATTGGGTACAACGTCGCACGACCGCGCAATTGTCAGTTAAAGAGATAGTGCCGAATTGCAAAAAGTGCTCTGGTCCTAAAGGGGGAAATCCTTCCGGGGCTGAAGTGGCTAAGGGCACGGATAGGCGGCACTTATGGGCAGTGATAGGCGCCACTGATCGGCGGCACTGAAGAGCACTGAAAGGCAGCACTGACATACATCAATGATGTGCACTGATGAGGCGGCACTTATGGGCACTGATGAGGCGGCACTTATGGGCACTGATGTGTCTGCACTGATGGACACGGATAGGTGGCACTTATGGGCAGTGATAGGCGGCACTGATGGGTGGCACTGATGAGCAGGCACTGAAAGGCAGCACCGACGGTCATCAATGATGTGCACTGATGAGGCGGCAGTAATGGACACTGATGAGGCGGCACTTATGGGCACTGATGAGGCTGCACTGATGGGCACGGATAGGCGGCACTTATGGACAGTGATAGGCAGCATTGATGGGCAGCACTGATGAGCAGGCACTGATGGGCACTGAAAGACAGCACTGACGGGCATCAATGATGGGCACTGATTGATGTCACTGACAGGCTCTAGTCAGGTGCTTAAAAAAAAACACTCTTTCCCGCCCCCGCCATAGGAATCCATGTGTCCGGCGACATGAAAGGGGCCGGGCGCATGGATAGGAGGGAGGCGGCAGGGATGGGGGGTGATTTAGTTGTACGAGAATTAGTTTGGAACCCATGGTCAACAATATTTTACAAGGATTGATGGATACTGTATGGCAGAGCTCGACAAACCCCGGTCACCAGGTCGCCATGGCGACCAGAAACCGCGTCCTGGCGAGTGGCTTCCGATACTTCTCTCCCTTCACTGTGTAACCGCATCTACAAGCCATGCTCTGCCTAAGCTGACAGCTGTAAAGAAAAAAAAAAACACAACCGTCAAGCGGGCAGT
The DNA here is from genome assembly GCA_018402905.1 of Glandirana rugosa. Classification (NCBI taxonomy): domain Eukaryota; kingdom Metazoa; phylum Chordata; class Amphibia; order Anura; family Ranidae; genus Glandirana; species Glandirana rugosa. The sequence continues at coordinate 548,808 of BLSH010302285.1, read as the reverse complement.
CAGCCAACTCGCTAACTATAAACACAAAAGATACAATGTATCTTTGTGGAGATCAAAGGAATTTACTCCCGGCCTCTAGATAAGGAAATTTAACCACTTAAAGACTAAACTCTTTTTAACATTTGTTGCTTACAAGTAGAAAAAAAACTATTTTCTGCTAGAAAATTACTTGGAACCCCCAAACATTATATATTATTTTTTTAGCAGAGACCCTAGAGAATAAAATGGCAGCTGTTGCAATATTTTATGTCATACGGTATTTGCGCAGCGGTCTTTCAAATGCAATCTTTTCTTGAAAAAATACACTTTAATAATTTAAGAAAAAAAAAAAAAACACCGTAAAGTTTGCCTAATTTTTTTGTATAATGTGAAAGATGTTCCACCGCGAGAATCATGATCTTTATTCTAAGCATCAAAATTGTGATAAAACCCTGTGCACCATCAACAATTACCACTCTTTATGCAGCTGAGCTGCAGTATTTCTCGGCATGGGCGTCCGCAGAAATTTTTTCAGGGGGGGGGGCATCATTTTAAGGTCACCCATGCTATGCCGCTTTTTGACATTATCACATTATCACGGTCAGAGACTGCAGACATAGTACAGGAGATGGTCAGAGACTGTAGACATACTACAGGAGATGATCAGAGACTGCAGACATACTACAGGAGATGATCAGAGACTGCAGACATAGTACAGGAGATGGTCAGAGACTGCAGACATACTACAGGAGATAGTCAGAGACTGCAGACGAGGTACAGGAGATGGTCAGAGACTGCAGACGAGGTACAGGAGATGGTCAGAGACTGCAGACATACTACAGGAGATGGTCAGAGACTGCAGACATAGTACAGGAGATGGTCTGAGACTGTGGACATGGCACACGAGACGATCAGAGACTGCATACATAGCCCAAGAGGATAAGGACCTAGTGGGCAACCCCCGATCCGATCCCTGATTCTGGGGGGGGGGGGGCAATTGCCCCCCCCTTGCCCCTATCTGCGGACGCCCATGTTTCACAGTGACCGTAAACTCACCAGAGCAATGAATATTCACCGTGGCGGAAATGCATGCAGGCAAGAAGTGGTTGCAAAGAGGCAGCAGAAGATCAGCAGCGTTTGAATACTTCTTTCATCTTTTTTTGTATTTTAATTTAAAGTGTCATTAAGAGTTTATTTAGATGTGCAGTAGAGACGTGTTTTTGCCAAGCTCCATTAGGCAGCAGATGAGGGTGTTTTACATGTCACAGTCACGATGCATTCGGCATACTAAGGAGTTTCCCCCCTATAACAGGATTTTAGTGTCACTCTTTCTGGCCAGCCTATAACCCTGATGTAACGATGGTGGAGTTATTGACTGGCTGCCCTGCTGTGAGTAAGGTGGGGATGGGGTGCAAATTACTCGCCTTATCCCAGGCGCTGCCGACCCCACACTACGCTAAAAAAAAAACGGCTCCTAGATTCAAAGCAAATTTGTCCAGCCCTGCTTGTATGGTGAATATATCATACTGGAGACACATATTTTAGGATGTCCCATGTTAATTACTTTTAATTATGTATAAATAAAATTATATTATTTTGAACCCTTCAATACCGGGCACTGCCACCCCCTTCCTGCCCAGGCCAATTTTCAGCTTTCAGCGCTGTCGCACTTTGAATGACAATTGCGCGGTCATGTGGCACTGCACTAACTACATTTTTATCTTTTTTTTTTTTTCGACAAATAGGACTTTCTTTTGTTGGTATTTAACCACCACTGGGGCTTTTTATTTTTTGCTAAACAAACGAAAAAAGACCAACATTTTTTTTCCTTTGTTTCTGTTATAAAATGTTGTAAATAAGTAATTTTTCTCCTTCGTTGATGGGCACTGATGAGGAGTCACTAATATGCAGCACTGATGGGGACTGATAGGCGACACTGATGGGCCATAGTGGTCCATCATTGGTGTTAGTGGGAGGAATAGTGTCCCATCATTGGTATCAGTGGGAGGAATAGTGCCCCATCATTGGTATCAGTGGGAGGAATAGTGTCCCATCATTGGTGTCAGTGGGAGGAATAGTGCTCCATCATTGGTGTCAGTGGGAGGAATAGTGCCCCATCATTGGTGTCAGTGGGAGGAATAGTGCTCCATCATTGGTGTCAGTGGAAGGAATAGTGTCCCCATCATTGGTGTCAGTGGGAGGAATAGTGCCCCATCATTGGTGTCATTGGAAGGAATAGTGCCCCATCATTGGTGTCTGTGGGAGGAATATTACCCCATCATTGGTATCAGTGGGAGGAATAGTGTCCCATCATTGGTATCAGTGGGAGGAATAGTGCCCTATCATTGGTGTCTGTGGGAGGAATAATGCCCCATCATTGGTGTCTGTGGGAGGAATATTACCCCATCATTGGTATCAGTAGGAGGAATAGTGTCCCATCATTGGTGTCAGAGGTAGGAATAGTGCCCCATCATTGGTATCAGTGGGAGGAATAGTGCCCCATCATTGGTATCAGTAGGAGGAATAGTGTCCCATCATTGGTGCCAGTGGGAGGAATAGTGACCCATCATTGGTGTCTGTGGGAGGAATAGTGTCCCATCATTGGTGTCAGTGGGAGGAATAGTGCCCCATCATTGGTATTAGTAGGAGGAATAGTGTCCCATCATTGGTATCAGTGGGAGGAATAGTGACCCATCATTGGTGTCAGTGGGAGGAATAGTGCCCCATCATTGGGTTCAGTGGGAGGAATAGTGCCCCATCATTGGTATCAGTGGGAGGAATAGTGTCCCATCATTGGTGTCAGTGGGAGGAATAGTGCTCCATCATTGGTGTCAGTGGGAGGAATAGTGCCTCATCATTGGTACCAGTGGGAGGAATAGTGCCTCATCATTGGTGTCAGTGGGAGGAATAGTGCCTCATCATTGGTGTCAGTGGGAGGAATAGTGTCCTATCATTGGTGTCAGTGGGAGGAATAGTGCCCCATCATTGGTGTCAGTGGGGAGGAATAGTGCCCCATCATTTGTTTCATAGGATACCATTGTTGGTGCAGTGGGAGGAATTGTCCCCCATCTTTGGTGTCATTGGCAGGAATTGTGCCCCATCATTGGGTGCCATTATTGGTCTCATTGGGAGAAATTGTGATATCAGTGGATGAAATAGTGCCCAAGGGCCAGATAAAAGCAAGCAAAGGGCCGCGGTTTGGAGACCCCATCATAAACGATTGTTGTGTTTCATGTCTGGTTCCCCGTGTGTCGTGTTTATACAGCTTCAATATCACATCAGACAGATCTTCGCGTTTCCCGTCATTAAGCGGCGGAATGCGGCCTGCGCCCGTCATCGAACAATGGCCTCACACCTGAGTATGGAGATGACGTCCCAGAGAGGAATCCAGAGCTGGGAGATTCTTTCTGCAAATGAGAAGATCTCTTCAAGAGGCGAGATAGGAAACACATGGAAGTGGCGATGTGGAGCGTTTCCTCTGACATTCGCCTCAGAGGCCGTCAGGCAGGAAACGCTCCCGATTCTCCCGCACTTAATGGCTTCCTCTGCTGCGCTAAGATCTGTGGACAGAGTCCCAGTGGAAAGAGATATTAATACATTGCAGGAAATAACGTATATAGAAGGCATGGATGTGTTTAAATAGTTTGCTCTCCGAAGATATAAAATGATGTCATGGGGGTGACTTCAAGGTGAATGTTGCTTGAATCACATGGGATGTATGCAATTTAAAACAACCCTCGGAATGACAAAAGAACTGCCCTTGCAGTGCATACCCCCTTCAATACCCCCATCCTCCCCTGAAATTTAAGGGTTAAATGCAGGGGCGTTGCTAGGGGGTGGCTAATGGGGCTATAGCCCCGATTCTGGGGCCCATAGCCCCGAGTCTCTTACCGGGTGGGTGCAGTTCTACAATTAGCAGGTATGTCTCTCTGGGGACCCTGATGTAAGGGGAATCCACACAACAATGTAACAATATATATATATACACACACACACACACACGTATATTATATACATGGGTATGCCCACTCAAGCGTATGACTTTCTTTACTTTGCTGCTATGGGCTCTAGCCCCAGATCTTTTGTAGACCTAGCAACGCCCCTGGTTAAATGTCTGTTGAGTCCAGGGGTGGAGGGATAAGTTGTCATACTTACCTCCATTCTTGCTCCAGTAGGCTTCCATCATGGCGTGCCACCAGCTCCTTGAAAGCTCTTTTCTTAGGCACTTTGGCTGTGGTGGTTCCATGCTGAGTTTGTCAAGTATATCACAGGACCAATAGTCCGGCTTTGCTCAGCAAGGGCCCAACCGCAACCCGGAGTATTGGAGAGAAGAGGAGCGCACCAGAGCAAAGGATAAGGTAAGTATTACACCTTTTTCTCCTATACCTTTGGACCAAAAGTGGGCCTTCACCCTAAACCTAATCCCATCTTGCCCTGCCTCCTCCCCTCCTTCTTTTTCAATTGGATTTACCGTATTTGCCGGCTTATAAGACGACTGGGCGTATAAGACGACTCCCTACTTTTCCTGTTAAAATATAGGGTTTGGGTTATACTCACCGTATAAGACTACCCCTCTTCCGCGATCTCAACGCAGCTTGTGAGGAGACTTCTATCATAGAAGTCAATGCAAGTCGCGCTGAGATCGCCCTGAAAATAGTGCAGGAACCATTTTTCTAAGTCGGAGCGAAGCGATTCGCGCCTATTAGAACGGTTCCATTGCACAGCATTGAGACGACTTGTCAGGCGACTCAAGTCGCCTAGACGTGAACGGGCCACTTTTTTACATTTGGTGGTCACAAGCTAAAAGCATTTTTTTTTGCTAAAGAATTACTTAGAACCCCCAAACATTATATTTTTTTTTTTTTCAAACACCCTAGAGAATAAAATGGCGATTGTTTAAAAAGTTTTAACGGTTACCAGGTTAGAGGTGCAGAGGAGGTCTTTTGCTAGAATTATTGCGCACACTCTGGCGATCGCGGCGATACCTCACATGTGTGGTTTGAACACTGTTTTCATATGTGGGCGTGACTTACGTATGCGTTTTCTTTGCTGCGCGAGCTCGCGGGGACGGTGGCGATATAAATCTTTTTTTTTTTTTTTTTTTTTTATTTATTTATTTTTAGCACTGTTCCTTTAAAAAAAAAAATCTGATCACTTTTATTGCTATCACAAGGAATGTAAACATCCCATGTGATAGTAATATATGGTGACAGGTACTCTTTTTGGAGGGCCGGGGGGTCTAAAAGACCCCCCATCCCTCCTTTGCACTTCACAGTATTCAGATTGCCAAAAACGGCGATTCTGAATACTGTCACTTTTTTTAAATTGGCGCCGTTAGCCGCCGAGTAAACCGGAAGTGACGTCGTGACGTCGCTTCCGGAATTTGCCGAAGGAGACCCGATCAGAGCCGATTACGGCTTTTGTCAGGTCTCCTTCCAGCCGGCGGACGCGCCGGATCGTCGCTCCGCTCTCCCGGTGGGACGGGAGGCCGGAGAAGAGTGGCGGAAGGCGGCGGGAGGGGGGGATGTCCCCTCCCGCCCCCTGGGGTAACGACCGAGCGGCTCCCGAGCCGGATCGGTTGTTACCCCTGGATAGCCGACCGCCAGCTCTAAATAATGATACCGGGATATAGCCTGCGGGTGCAGGCTATGTCCCGGGAGAGCCGCTCAAACCCGACCGCCGCCTATTTACGGCGCTGGTCGGGAAGTGGGGGTGAACCGGCCCTAATCCCCGGCGTATAAGACGACCCCCGACTTTTGAGAAGAGTTTCATGGGTTAAAAAGTCGTCTTAAACGCCGGCAAATACGGCAGATTTGTATTTATTTTTTTAAAGATGTATTGTGCTGCCTTTGCTTTGTTTCCCGTTTCCCGGAGTTGAGCTTTAAAGGTTGAGTATCACTGGAATCACAATGGACATAGCTTTCCTATCCCGTGCACTCGTTCACTGGTAGAGGAGTTTATTGGCCTCCTTACTAGGGATGAGTGAATCTGCCCAGGTTCGGTTTACAAACAGTTGGGTGAATCTTGGTAAAAGTTCGATGTTTGCAAACTTTGTGGCGATCCCCACTGAATACAATGAGGGGCCAATCTTGTTACTCAAGAAAAAGGTCAAACAAAAGGTTTCCAAAGTCTTCAGGCTGGTCAGGTAACTTGCTGGGCGTGATTCCTCCCCGGTCTTCTGGCAGTGATGCAGAGAGCAGTGATGATGACCTGATTACACAATAAATGAAGGGTGCTGTGGTGACACCCCTAAGGGAGTGGGCCCATGACACCCTGCATTCACAGTAGAGTCCCCAGTATTGTGGGCTGAGTGACCCTGTGGGGCCCGTCAACCTGGAAAACTGAAGATATCTTATGGGGAAGAAGAGGTGCTGCGAGGGACAGCTTCAGATTAGAAATTAGATTTGCAGTCTGCACCTCTTTTGAGGTGGGCCCAATGACGTCCATGGGCGTCCGCAGAACTTTTTTCAGGGGGGGGGCACCATTTTAAAGTCACCCATGCTCTGCCCCTTTTTGACAATGTCATTATCACGGTCAGAGACTGCGGACATAGTACAGGAGACAGTCAGAGACTGCAGACATGGTACAGGAGATGGTCAGAGACTGCAGACATAGTACAGGAGACGGTCAGAGACTGCAGATATTGTAGAGGAGACGGTCAGAGACTGTGGACATGATACAGGAGACAGTCAGAGACTGCAGACATGGTAGAGAAGACGGTCCGAGGCAGCGGACATAGTACAGCAGACATAGTACAGGAGACGGTCAGAGACTGCAGACGTGATACAGGAGACATTCAGAGACTGCAGACATGCTACAGAAGACGGTCAGAGACTGCAGACATTGTACAGGAGATAGTCAGAGACTGTGGACATAGTACAGAAGACGGTCAGAGACTGTGCACATGGTACAGGAGATAGTCAGAGACTGTGGACATGGCACAAGAGACTGTCAGAAACTGCATACATGGCTCAAGTGGATAAGGACCTAGTGGGGAATCCCCGATCCGATCCCTGACTCCAAGGGGGGGGCACTTGCCCCCTCTTGCCCCTACCTGCGGACGCCCATGATGACGTCCTTCATTCACAGTAGAGTCCCTGGTCATATGGACTGAGTTACCATAAGCATCACTCAACATGGAAGACCGAGGACGACTTGTGGGCAAGAAGAGCTCCAGATTAAAAATGAAGATAGCAGCCTGAGCTGCTTTATTATTTGAAAATCCTGTGGAGCTCTGATTTAGGTTTTAAACAAAACGTTCCAGGAATTGGACCTTGTGTATTTTTGTAAAGGCTGTAAAATTAGCCAGAGCAAACCGTGCAACTGCTGTGCGGTAAAAGGGGTCCAGCACCCTTGGCTGCAGAGTGATAGTAGAAATAACATTTGGATTTGGATTAAATTAATGTAAATATATTTTGTATGAAACACACTAGAGGAACTACCTTTGCGATGGAGACCGGAGGGCCAGAGGGGCCCCTTAATGGGTTTTTATTAGGTCCGCATGCCATATTGCCCCATAGAAACCCTGACTTGTATGCATTTTATCACAAATGTTACAATGAAACCCATGTAGGTGAACACAAATCGGACAAAAAACACAAGTGAAAAGAGTTTCCCACCAAGAATGAGGGTTCTTTCCATCAAGACAGCAGAGCCCAACCCAGGCCCAGCTCATTCCAAGGTATATGCATGTTTGAAAGTCATGAAGCAGAAATGAGTAATTCTTATTATGAACGGATTCCTAAACACACCAGGATGATTGATATCTGGACAAGGTGTCCTCATCGCTTAGTCCAGCACTGTGAGCTTGCGAAAAGATATACGGTGTTTGGTAGATGGGGGATTCGAGTAATCATTTCCATCCTGACACACAGTTACGTTTATCTCCCTAACATCTTCAGCTTGTTCGTGGCCGGGCACACAACGCTGAGCCTCAGGAACGCATGAACAGGAACATCATGGCTGAAGGGACCTCCCACGGCCAATGGACAATGTGAGGATGGCCACTAAATCACCCATACACCCAAGAGTGAAATTTACGATCAATTCTGGAGAGTGGAAACACCCAGTGGCCCTATATGTCCCTCAAGAGCTGGGGGAACCTCTGTGTTGGGGTTCCAATGGTTGTACATCTGCTGGAGTGTTGAGACCCCAAGAAGGGAGGAGAACAAAGAAGGAACTAGGGTGCTTGAATGCTCCCAGATAAAGAAAAAGAAACAAATACATAACTGAGCCCCAAAGACTGCACCTTTAACAGAAATGTTAGGTTTTCTGGCTGTCAGGAGCATATGCGCTCCTGCCTTATTATAGCTGCCGGCTCCAGCCTCCTGGTTTTAGCTGTGTCATTCTCTTTGTTTGTCTGTCCACCTGCAAAGTGATTGATGTGGCCAGTCTCTGGGTGGAGACCAAACCTGATCTAAGCCAGCCAAGCCTGCAGTCTCATGCTTGTGATAGAGTGTGTAATATCTGATCAAGCTGCCTGTTTGTCTGCCTTGCTCTGCTAGATTGAATTTCCCTGTGTATAACCTTGGATCGGATAACTGTTCTCTGAACTCTGGACTGTCATTGAACCACTCTGCCTGTCTGCCAAGCAAAAGTACCTGTTTCCTTTGCTCAGTTCGCGCCTGCCCTCGCGTGGTGGCCAGGCACTATAGCATTGTGCATAAGTCCTGGGGGCAACTGAGTATCGGGGCCTGCTTGCCCTATGGGAAAGGGGGCTGCTATAGGTGAAGAACACAGTATCCAGCTATAGGGTCTGACCACCTACGGTAAGCGTGACACTGACCCTATAAAATTATGCAAAACAAATATGGAATAGTAGCCTAGGAATAATGGCTCCCAACTTACCTTCATTACCTGGCCAATGTACACAGCGATGAAGAGGACGGTAAGTGAGCTGGGTTTCTTTTAGGTGACCCTGACTATGTGCTCCACTACAAAGTATAAGGGGGTCATGCCGTGGAGCCTAAACTGAGCAGGGAACTCTTCCCACCTAACATAATAGCCCCTAATGACCAATAGCCAAGCACCAGGAAGATGAGTCACGTGCTCCCCCCATACTCCAAAGTAGCAGTCATTTTTATTCACTCCCTGCAGTTGAACCGAGGAGCAGCAGGGGAGAAAAGGCATGGTAGGTATAGGCAGCTGACAGGGCGACCATTAAAGTGAATCTGTTGCTTTTCCTTAGGGCAGTGGTTCTCAACCCCTGTCCTCAGGACCCACTAACAGGCCAGGTTTGCAGGATAACTGAAATACATCACAGGTGATATCATTTGCTGCTCAGTGATTGCAGTATTCTAGTCTGCATCTCCCCAAGGTAATACTTAAAATCTGGCCTGTTGGTGGGTCCTGAGGACCGAAGTTGAGAACCACTGCCTTAGGGGAAATTAGGTGGCCAACAAAGAGGCCTGACCTGAAATGTATTGCAATGCTGGCTATGAGCCAAGTTTTCTTGTCTATGGGGGGGGGGGTGACCTATCAGAACCCCCAAGATATTTCCCCACCCCCTACTTTAATGGCTAATGTGGCAAAAGCTTTTCTTTTCCAGCATGCCTGTGCCCCGTGTACAAACTCCTGTCCCCAACTCTTGGTGACGGGATTCCTTTTCGTTGTCTAAGTGAAATT
>BLSH010302285.1:515901-537919 GCA_018402905.1 Glandirana rugosa | reverse complement strand
GTCTGACCACCAACATTGGCGCCACCCACTGGCCATCCCACCACATCTGCCCACTGGCCAGGGGTGCACACATGTTGCAGCCGCAGTAGGAATTATACCCCCTGTCACACTTACCAGGTGTAGCCAAGCATGACCCATTCAAGTGAAGTGAAGTGGGCAATGCATGCTAGTGTGGGATCCAAGGGGTTAAAAAAACAGTGCACAGGCAGCACAGCCTCACCCAATGCTTGCAATAAGACCTTGCGCCAAACCATAGGTGCTGGAGGTCCCAAACTTGGACCAGTTGTGGTCCAGGGGGCCCTCTCTATGTGTTTAGTATTTTTATCGCCTATGGTTCGGGAGAATGGTGTCCCCAAACCGGGTGCCCCCCTCCCATATACCTCAATGTTAAGTCTGAAATTCACCTGACAATTGCTGGTCAATGACTGGTCAATTTGGGAAACCAGTACGGCCGACCCATAGGTGCTGGAGGTCCCAAACTAGACCAGTTGTGGCCCAGGGTGCTCTCCTCCATGTGGCCCAACTTTGGTATTTTTATTACCTATGGTTCGGGAGAACGGTGTCCCCAAACCGGGTGCCCCCCTCCCATAGACTCCAATGTTAAGTCCGAAATTCACCTGACAATTGCTGGTCAATGACTGGTCATTTTGGGGACCCGGTACGGCCGACCCATAGGTGCTGGAGGTCCCAAACATAGACCAGTTGTGATCCAGGGGACCCTCTCCATGTGGCCCACGTTTGTTATTTTTATTGCCTATGGTTCGGGAGAACGGTGTCCCCAAACCGGGTGCCCCCCTCCCATAGACTCCAATGTTAAGTCCGAAATTCACCTGACAATTGCCAGTCAATGACTGGTCACTTTGGGGACCCGGTACGGCCGAACCATAGGTGCTGGAGGTCCCAAACCTAGACCAGTTGTGGTCCAGGGGGGCCTCTCCATGTGGCCAAAGTTTTTTTTTTATCGCCTATGGTTTGGGAGAACGGTGTCCCCAAACCGGGAGCCCCCCTCCCATAGACTCCAATGTTAAGTCTGAAATTCACCCTACAATTGCCGGTAAATGACTGGTCATTTTGGGGACCCGGTACGGCCGAACCATAGGTGCTGGAGGTCCCAAACAGACCAGTTGTGGTCCATGGGGGGGGGGGGCTCTCAATGTGGCCCAAGTTTGGTATTTTTATCGGCTATGGTTCGGGAGAACGGAGTCCCCAAAATGGGTGCCCCCTCCCATAGACTCCAATGTTAAAGACTGCTAAAGTCTTTGTTGTAAGGGCCCCTTGAGACACTGGGGCCCCTTACAACAGTACTGCCTGTACCCCCCTGATGGCGGCCCTGCTCCTATGTGACAGTGCGATGCCCTGCCACTGTGGAAATGCAGTGAAAAATCACATAGAATTTGCATTAAGGTTCAATGCGAGGTTTCAGGCGATTGTTTCTGAGCAGAGAAAGCTGTGTTTTTGCTCTGATCCTACTAACCCAATGGCATTCCTCCCATCTTTTTGAGATGGGAACTAGGGACCCCTATTATCAAAAGTATGTAGGCATTGGACACGCCCCCTCTCCACTCCCCATTAAAGGAGAACTATACTCCAAAAAATAATTAGTTAAAACCACAGGTGCCTTTTTTTTTGCTACTATTTCTTTATAATGACTTTTGAAATTTACAAATGCAACAATCTAGAAATTGGATGAAAGGTTTAGCAGTGGGAAACACTTTTTGAATGATAAATAGTGCATTTTATATACAGTTGTGTAGATCAGACCAAAATGGGGGACAAAGGAAGAAAGCGGGACAGAGGGACTTTGTTCCAAATCCGGGACAGTCCCTCCAAATCCGGGACAGTCCCTCCCAATTCAGGACAGTCCCTCCCAATTCAGGACAGTCCCTCCAAATCCGGGACAGTCCCTCCAAATCCGGGACAGTTGGGACTATCACATTGGCTACCGCCTAGCTGCAAACGTTACATTTGAATTGGGACATTCCAGCTTAACCACTTCCCACCTGGCCTATAGACAAATGACGGCCGAGCGGTGGTTCCGTTACCCAAACTAGGCGTCTATTGACGTCCTCAGGAAAACCTGCGATCGATCGCCCGTTCTCGGGAGAGAGCTTCCACCGGAAGCTCTTTACCACGTGATCAGCCGTGACCAATCACGGCCGGTCACAGTGTAAACAGGAAGAGCCATTTTACGGCTTTTCCTCTACTCGCGTCTGCAGACCTGAGTAGATGAGAGCCGATCGGCAGCTCTCCTGACAGGGGGTGTCTGTGCTGAGTGTTGATCAGCACAGTCCCCTCTAGGATCACCGCTCAGAACCACCAAGGAGTCCACCTAGGGACCACCAGGGAGAGCCCTCCCAGAGAGCAGACCAGGACCACCAGGAAGCCGATGAGGGAGCCCACCCTAGACCACCAGATAAGGGGCACAATGCCCAACATGGATGGCACTCGGTGCCAATTTCACATGCCAACCAGGACCACCAGGGAATTACAACCTGACAGCGCAGTCTGTCATTGCCACTCACCAGTGCCACCTACCAGTGTCCACCAGTGCCACCTACCAGTGCCCATCAGTACCACCTATTAGTGCCCAATGCCACCTATCAGTGCCGCTTATCAGTGCCACCTATCAGTGCCCGTCAGTGCTGCTTATCAGTGCCGCCTATCAGTGCTACATATAAGTGCCTCATCATCAATGCCCATCAGTGCCACCTCATCAGTGTCGCCTCATCAGTACTGCCTCATCAGTGCCCATCAGTGATGGAGAAAATGTACTTATTCACAAAGTTTTGTGGCAAAAACAGAGAAAAACTTTTTTTTTTCAAAATTTCAAAAAACTTTTTTTATTTGTAGCGCAAAAAAATAAAAACCGCAGAGGCGATCAAATACCACCAAAAGAAATATCTCTTTGTGGGAAAAAAATGATAAAAAAAACCTTGTTTGGGTATAATGTTGCACGACCGCGCAATTGTCATTCAAAATGCGACAGCGCTGAAAGCTGAAAATTGGTCTGAACGGGAAGGCCTGGTATTGAAGTGGTTAAGCCAGGGTCAGAGGCGTAACTAGAATCTTCAGGGCCCCGGTGCAGGAAATTATGAAGGGCCCCCTGACCCCTGGCCAGGGCCCTTCCCTCTTCCCACTGATCCTGGGGCCCTTTACTCCCATCGTGGGTCCCTTTATTACGGTACTGCAGTGGGGCCCTTTCACAAGTTCTGCAGCAGGCCCCAGGGGGACCAGGGAAGCACACAGGGGCCCTGGGAACAGCAGAAGACAAGTAAACTGGATAGAGGAAAATGGAGGAGATTGGGTCCTCTAAATGCCACCCCGCCATCCCTCCTATTCAGGTGTACAAGGGAGGCACATGGGCCCCCTGGGCCATGGGGCCCGGTTGCAATTGCAACCCCTGCAACCCCTATCGTTACGCCCCTGGCCAGGGTTCCTCCAGAGGTTGCTAGGGGTTCCTTGAGCAATGGTCAATTTCTACCTCTCAGATAAATTCCCAATGACATCATTGATCTTTTTAGCTATCTGTAAGGGGGGTAATTCTTCCCAATGACCACAAGTGTAAGGAGCTTTCTTCCCATTGACCATCTCATTAACCACTTCAGCCCCGGAAAGTTTTACCCCCTTCCTGACCAGAGCACTTTTTGCGATTCGGCGCTGCGTCGCTTTAACTGACAATTGCGCGGTCGTGTAGCGTTGTACCCAAACGAAATGTGCGTCCTTTTTTCCCCACAAATAGAGCTTTCTTTTGGTGGTATTTGATCCCCCCCGCGTCATTTCTGATCGCCGCTATAAACAAAAAAAGAGCGACAATTTTGCAAAAAAAAAAAAAAACAGTTTTTCTTACTTTTTGCTAAAATACAAATCCAAAAAAAATTTTTCATCGGTTTTGGCCGATTTCCATTCTTCCCCATATTTGTGATTAAAAAAAAATCGCAATCGGCGTTTATTGATTGGTTTGCGCAAAAGTGGCCGGGTTTACGGATGGTGAGAATTCATTTCTGGGGTTTTTTTTCTAATTTTTTACCAGTAATGGCGGCGATCTGTGATTTTTAGCGGTACTGCGATATTGCGGCGGACATGTCGGATATTCTTGACACTTTTTTGGGACCAATGACATTTATTCAGCGATCAGAAATTGAAATGTCCACTGATTACTATATAAATGTCATTGGCAGTGAAGGGGTTAACCTGGGGGGGGGAGAGCTAGGGGTTAAGTGTGTTCCCTGGGTGTGTTCTAACTGTGGGGGGGTTGGGCTAACATGGGCATAGGAGATCTAACTGATCCCAGTGACAGGGATCAGTAGATCACCTATGCCTGCAATGACAGGTGTTTACATCGGCAGTCCCCGCTCTTTGGCTGTGGCCGCTCGTCGCGGCTCGCCAGCGGACATTGTGCCCGCCCAAGCCGTGGGCACACTCCTCCTGATGGCGGCGGGTGGGCACGCGCCCCCTAGTGGCCATCCACAGATCGCCGCCTTTTTACGGCGATTCGCGGTAGCCGTCCACACTGCCGCAGTAAATATACCGGTTAATGTACCCTGAGTTGTGGATCTTTTAATTTTTAGCAGGGGTTCCCCGAGACCGGAGAATTATTTCAGGGGTTCCCCGAGACCGGAGAATTATTTCAGGGGTTCCCCGAGACCGGAGAATTATTTCAAGGGTTCCTCGTGTTGAAAAGGTTGAGAAAGGCCGGGTTAAGGCATTGCCCTTGCACTATAATGTTACAGAGGTTTCAGTAAAAAAATATATATATTTTTTCAAATAGGAAAACAAAAAGTACCAACATTTCCTTCTATCTTCTCCCGTACTATGAAATGCATGATATTCCTTTTAGATGTAAAATTTTACCTCCATTATTGTTTTACAGAAGACCTAATATGTTGCAGTTGGCTGGAAGCCGATCTCAGTCCATCATTTGGCGCAGACACGAGGTTTGATTTGACCCCCATTCACCCATAATATCTCTTCTGATGAAATAATTGCTCCACCAGCATGGAAAGATAAGTCGCTGTATAAGCGCCTGTATAAATGCCTGTATAAACGCCGGCCAACTACCACGAGAACGAGGGATGAAAATGATTTCAGTGCCGGTCATAGAAAGCCCCATGGGGCAATTTTTAGGATCCAAGAACATGAAATATAAGTTGAAGGAGCAATTTAAAGGTTCAAGGATTTTTTTTTTTCTTTGCATGAAAGCCAAGAATTTCATATCTCTGATGTTTGGAGAAAACATGGGAAAATAAGGGAATGTAATCACATAAACTTGGAACATATTGATGTCATTTACAAAGCAGAGGACGATGTTGGTGGATTACGTTGTTTCTATCTACGCTAGGTGGGCCAGATTAACATAGGGGGCTATTGGAGCTGCAGCCCGGGCCCCTTCTTTAACCGCTTCAGCCCTGGAAGGATTTCCCCCTTTAGGACCAGAACACTTTTTTGCGATTCGGCGCTGCGTCGCTTTAACTGACAATTGCGCGGTCGTGCGGCGTTGTACCCAAACGAAATTTGCGTCCTTTTTTACCCACAAACCGAGCTTTCTTTTGGTGGTATTTA
Source organism: Glandirana rugosa (assembly GCA_018402905.1). NCBI lineage: Eukaryota > Metazoa > Chordata > Amphibia > Anura > Ranidae > Glandirana > Glandirana rugosa. Next base: position 532,360 of record BLSH010302285.1, on the reverse strand, counting down.
ATCATCGCTGCGTCATTTCTGATCGCCGCTATAAACAAAAGAAGAGCGACAATTTTGCAAAAAAACCCAAATATTTCTTACTTTTTGCTAAAATACGAATCCAAAAAAAATAAATATATATATTTTTTTTCATCGGTTGAAAATGATTGATATGTAAATTTTTCTTTCACCCCCCTCCCCCCTCTCATCCTCCTCTTTTTCTCACCCCCTCTCTATAATTGTTTGCATTTCCATTAAAAGGACCAACAAAATCCACAGCACCAGGCCCACGATGCTCTTAATCCGGCCGGATTAACATAGGAGCCTTGTCTTCAGCAAACTGTTTGCAGGCTTTCTTGTGCATCATCTTTAGAAGAGGCTTCCTTCTGGGACGACAGCCATGCAGACCAATTTGATGCAGTGTGCGGCGTGTGGTCTGAGCACTGACAGGCTGACCCCCCACCCCTTCAACCTCTGCAGCCATGCTGGCAGCACTCATACATCTATTTCCCAAAGACAACCTCTGGATATGACGCTGAGCACGGCACTCAACTTCTTTGTTCGACCATGGCGAGGCGCTGTTCTGAGTGGAACCTCTCCTGTTACACCGCTGTATGGTCTTGGCCACCGTGCTGCAGCTCAGTTTCAGGGTCTTGGCAATCTTCTTATAGCCTAGGCCATCTTTATGTAGAGCAACAATTCTTTTTTTCAGATCCTCAGAGAGTTCTTTGCCGTGAGGTGCCATGTTGAGCGTCAAGTGACCAGTATGAGAGAGTGAGAGCGATAACAGCAAATTTAACACACCTGCTCCCCATTCACACCTGAGACCTTGTAACACTAAGGAGTCACATGACACCGGGGAGGGAAAATGGCTAATTGGGCCCAATTTGGACATTTTCACTTAGGGGTGTACTCACTTTTGTGAGATACTGTATATATAGAAAATTCATGATGAATACAAAGACGCATAAACGTGTGTCCTTCATATCGGCCTTGAGTTTAGCTTTAGATGAACCATTGAAGGGTCAGTTTTAGAGAAAAGAACATCTGGATTCTGAAGCCGTCCCGAATTCCTGCCCTGTATATCGGTGTCAAGGCTGCTTTGAGACTTCACAGCTGATCCAGAAAATCCAATTTATCTGTGAATAAATGGAGTTTAAAATGCATAGAACTTCGTTCTCCGGTCAGCCTGGTGTCACCGTGATTGATGGCCACAAAGATGGGTGGAATTTACTGAGGAAAGGAAGGGTGAGAAAATCCACCGGCTTCCCCAACGCAGACCTGCCGCTGACTTCTGCAATAATAAGGGCACAGATCACAAGATATCAACTAGAAGAGTCCATCCACCCAAGGGGACGTCTCTGCTTAAGTCTGTTATGTGCATCGTGGGCAATCCAGAAGAAGAAGATCGCCTTGCATAGCTCCTTGCAGCCAATATAAAATATATAATCATTTAACAGGGATGGTGGGAACCCCTCATAATGGGCACAGCGGGCATACAGACCTGGGAACTTAGCACAGGAATGGTGGGAACCCCTCATAATGGGCACAGCAGGTGTACAGACCCGGGAACTCAGCACAGGGAGGGTGGGAACTCCTCATAATGGGCACAGCAGGTGTACAGACCCAGGAACTCAGCACAGGGGAGGTGAGAACCCCTCATAGTGGGCACAGCAGGTGTACAGACCTGAGAACTCAGCACAGGGATGGTGGGAACCCCTCATAATGGGCACAGCAGGTGTACAGACCTGAGAACTCAGCACAGGGGAGGTGGGAACCCCTCATAACGGGCACAGCGGGTGTACAGACCCGGGAACTCAGCACAGGGATGGTGGGAACCCCTCATAATGGGCACAGCAGGTGTGCAGACCCGGGAACTCAGCACAGGGATGGTGGGAACCCCTCATAATGGGCACAGCGGGTGTACAGACCCAGGAACTCAGCGAAGGGATGGTGGGAACCCCTCACAATGGGCACACCAGGCATACAGTCCTGGGAACTCAGCACAGTGATGGTGGGAACCCCTTATAATGAGCACAGCAGGTGTACAGACTGGGGAACCCCTCATAATGGGCACAGCGGGCATACAGACCTGGGAATTCAGCACAGGGATGGTGGGAACCCCTCATAATGAGCACAGCGGGTGTACTGACCTGGAAACTCAGCACAGGGATGGTGGGAAACCCTCATAATGGGCACAGCGGGTGTACAGACCTGGGAACTCAGCACAGGGATGGTGGGAACCCCTCATAATGGGCACAGCAGGTGTACAGACCCAGAAACTCGGCACAGGGATGGTGGGAACCCCTCATTATGGGCACAGCAGGTGTACAGACCTCGGAACTCAGCACAGGGATGGTGGGAACCCCTCATAATGGGCACAGCGGGTGTACAGACTGGGGAACTCAGCACAGGGATGGTGGGAATCCCTCATAATGGGCACAGCGGGTGTACAGACCTGGGAACTCAGCACAGGGATGGTGGGAACCCCTCATAATGGGCACAGCGGTGTAAAGACCCGGGAACTCGGCACAGGGATGGTGGGAATCCCTCATAATGGGCACAGCGGGTGTACAGACCTGGAAACTCTGCACAGGAATGGTGGGAACCCCTCATAATGGGCACAGCAGGTGTACAGACCCAGAAACTCAGCACAGGGATGGTGGGAACCCCTCATAATGGGCACAGCGGTTGTACAGACCCAGGAACTCAGCACAGGGATGGTGGGAACCCCTTATAATGGGCACAGTGGGTGTACAGACCCAGGAACTCAGCACAGGGATGGTGGGAACCCCTTATAATGGGCACAGCGGGTGTACAGACTGGGGAACTCAGCACAGGGATGGTGAGGACCCCTCATAATGGGCACAGCGGGTGTACAGACCCGGGAACTAAAAGAAAATAAAAAAGTAAAATAAAGTTGGCCCCAAACTGTTACAATTTCCCTTTAAGGCGGCCATGTTTGCGTGCCGATCAAGAAAAATTACCTTCAAGGAACGAGTGAGTTTTGTTTTCTGTTCTCCGGGACGATCGGAGAAATGAAATTAATTTTAATTCCCCTGCAATAAATAATTCACAATGATGGAAGCCGACGCTGCCTTCTGGACGGCAGAGGGATCTTATTTTAGAATCTGCGGCTGAGGCGCTTTGAAGTCGGATTTATGAGTGACGGGCCGCCCTACAGATAATTCTCATTAGGAAACCCGGAGTTCCAGACGTGACTGAGAAGCGTGACACCCCGGCCAGAAAGGTGACAAGATGTTCTCTGATGCTTAAAACAAAACCTGGTGCGTTGGGCCCGATGGGTGGCAGGATGTACGCTGCTCAGCGGGGCGCCATTGTCAGCCAAAACACCGACATGAAATAACCAAAACATTTCCGAACAACTCCGAGGGCCACAAATACTTTTCAAGGTCGATGGAGAACCTGGGAAATGGGAAAAAAAATTGCAAACATGCAAAACAAAATGGAATAAAATGAAACCATCATTAGCGCAATAATGAGGGGGCAAAGTTTACAGCGATCGCGCCAATCTGAACCGAAGACCCCGGGAACCTTCAACTTCAACTGAAAGACCAATGAGGAATGACCCCAGAAAATAAGAGAAGGCCGCCTTCTTATATGCATTATTTACATTATTTTGTTTACCTTTTTTTATTATTATTTACATTTTTTAAATATTATTTTTTGAATTATTATTATTATTATTTACATTATATTATTTATAATACTATTATTAACAATAGCAATACTATTAATATTACTACTACTGTTACTACTACTATTAAAAATAATCATAATAATTATTATTATTATGCATTATTTACATTACATTAATATGTACATTATTTTGTTTAATATCTTTTTTTTATTATTTTGTTTAATTTAATTTTTTTAATTATTATTATTTACATTATTATATTATTTATAATAATATTATTAACAATAGCAATACTATTAATATTACTACTACTGTTACTACTACTATTAAAAATAATATTAAATATAATTATTATGCATTATTTACATTACATTATTATTTACATTAGTTTAATATATTTTTTTGAATATTATTATTTACATTATTATATCATTTATAATAATATTAAGAATAAGAATAATAACAATAGCAATACTATTAATATTACTACTACTGTTACTACTACTATTAAAAATAATATTAAGAATAATAATAATTATTATTATTATGAATCATTGACATTACATTATTATTTATATTATTTTGTTTAATATCTTTTTTATTATTATTATTTAGCCACCAGACACCCTATATAGCACCCATAGACCCCACATAGCCACCAGAGACCCTGTATAGCAACCTGAGACCTGGCATAGCCACCAGAGACCCTACAGAGCAACCAGAGACCCTGTATAGCAACCAGAGGCCCCACATAGCCACCAGAGACCCTGCATAACCACCAAAGACCCTGTATAGCAACCAGAGGCCCCGCATAGCCAGCAGAGACTCTGTATAGCAACCAGGGACCCCACATAGCCACTAGAGACCCTGTATAGCAACCAGAAACCCCACATAGCCACCAGAGACCTCACATAACCACCAGCAAACCTGTATAGCAACCAGAGACCCCACATAGCCACCAGAGACCCTGTATAGCAACCAGAGACTCCACATATCCATCAGAGACCCCACATAGCCACAAGAGACCCTGCATAGCAACCAGAGACCCCACATAGATACCAGAGAACCTGTATAACAACCAGAGACCCCACATAGCAACCAGGGACCCCACATAGCCACTAGATACCCTATATAACAACCAGAGACACTGTATAGCAACCTGAGAGCCCAAATAGCCATCTGAGGCCCTGTATAGCAACCAGTGACCCCCACATAGCCACCAAAGACCCTGTATAGCAACCAGAGACCCCACATAGTGATCAAAGACCCTGTATAGCAACCAGAGACCCCACATAACCACCAGATATCCTGTATAGCAACCAGAGACCCCACATAGCCACCAGAGACCCTGTATAGCAACCAGAGAGCCCACATAGCCATCAAAAAACCTGTATAGCAAGCAGAGACCCCACATAGCTACCAGAGACGCTGTATAGCAACAAGAGACCCCCACATAGCCACTAGAGACCCTGTATATCAACCAGAGACCCCACATAGCCACTAGAGACCCTGCATAGAAACCAGAGACCCCACATAGCCACCAGAGACCCTGTATAGCAACCAAAGACCCCAGGTAACCACCAAAGAACCTGTATAGCAACAAGAGACCCCATATAACTATCAAAGACCCTGTATAGCAACCAGAAACCCCACATAGCTACCAGAGACGCTGTATGGCAACCAGAGACCCCACATAGCCACTAGAGACCCTGTATATCAACCAGAGACCCCACATAGCCACTAGAGACCCTGCATAGAAACCAGAGACCCCACATAGCAACCAAAGACCCCAGATAACCACCAAAGAACCTGTATAGCAACCAGAGACCTCACATAGCCACCAGAGACCCTGCATAGTAACCATAGACCCCACATAGCCATCAGAGACCCCACATAGCCACCAGAGACCATTTATAGCAACCAGAGACCCCACATAACAACCAGATACTCCACATAGCCACCAGAGACCCTGTATAGAAACCAGAGACCCCACATAGCCACCAGAGACCCTGTATAGCAACCAAAGACCCCAGATAACCACCAAATAACCTGTATAGCAATCAGAGACCCCACATAGCTACCAGAGACGCTGTATAGCAACCAGAGACCCCCACATAGCCACTAGAGACCCTACATAGCCATCAGAGACCCCACATAGCCACCAGAGACCCCACATAACAACCAGATACCCCACATAGCCACTATATACCTTGTATAGCAACCAGAGACCCCACATAGCCACCAGAGACCCTGTGTAGCAACCAGAGGCCCCGCATAACAACCAGATACCCCACATAGCCACTAGATACCCTGTATAGCAACCAGAGACCCCGCATAACAACCAGATACCCCACATACATCCCCTGTATAGCAACCAGTGACCCCACATAGCCACCAGAGACCCTGTATAGCAACCAGAGACCCCGGGTAACCACCAAATAACCTGTATAGCCACCAGAGACCATTTATAGCAACCAGAGACCCCACATAACAACCACAGACCCTGTATAGAAACCAGAGACCCCACATAACCACCAGAGACCATTTATAGCAACCAGAGACCCCACATAACAACCACAGACCCTGTATAGAAACCAGAGACCCCACATAACCACCAGAGACCCTGTATAGCCACCAGAGACCCCCCATAGCCACCAGAGACCCTGTATAGCAACCAGAGATAGCCACCAGAGACCCTGTATAGCAACCAGAGACCCTACATAGCCACCAGAGACCCTGTATAGCAACCAGAGACCCTACATAGCCACCAGAGACCCTGTATAGCAACCACAGACCCCACATAGCCACCAGGGAACCCGTATAGTAACCAGAGACCCCACATAGCCATCAGAGACCCCACATAGTCACCAGAGACCCTACATAGCAACAGAGACCCCACATAGCCACTAGATACCCTGTATAGCAACCTGAGACCCCACATAGCCACCAGAGACCCTCTATAGCAACCAAAAAACCCAGATAACCACCAAATAACCTGTATAGCAAGCAGAGACCCTGTATAGTAACCATAGACCCCCACATGGCCACCAGAGACCCTACATAGCCATCAGAGACCCCACATAGCCACCAGAGACCATTTATAGCAACCAGAGACCCCACATAACAACCAGATACCCCACATAGTCACTATATACCTTGCATAGCAACCAGAGACCTCACATAGCCACCAGAGACCCTGTGTAGCAACCAGAGACCCCGCATAACAACCAGATACCCCACATAGCCACTAGATACCCTGTATAGCAACCAGAGACCCTACAGAGCCGCCACAGACCCTGTATAGCAACCAGAGACCCCACATAGTCATCAGAGACCCTGTATAGCAACCAGAGACCCCACATAGCCACCAGAGACCCTGTATAGCAACCAGAGACCCCACATAACCACTAGAGACCCTGTATAGTACCAGATACCCCACATAGCCACCAGAGAATCTGTATAGCAACCACAGACCCCACATAGCCATCAAAGACCCTGAATAGAAACCAGAGACCCCACATAACCACCAGAGACCCTGTATAGCAACCAGAGACCACCCCATAGCCATCAGATACCCTGTATAGCAACCAAAGACCCCCACATAGCCACCAGAGAGCCTGTATAGCAACCAGAGACCCTACATACCCACCAGAGACCCCGTATAGCAACCAGAGACCCCACATAGCCATCAAAACCCTTTATGGCAACCAGAGACCCCACATAACCACCAGAGACCCTGTATAGCAATCAGAGACCCCACCTAGCCACTAGAGACTCTGTATAGCAACCAGAGACCCCACATAGCCACCAGAGAACCTGTATAGCAACCACAGACTCCACATAGCCACCAGAGACCCCATATAGTAACCAGAGACCCCACATAGCCATCAGAGACCCCACATAGCCACCAGAGACCCTGAATAGCAACAGAGACCCCACATAGCCACTATATACCCTGTATAGCAACCTGAGATCCCACATAGCCACCAGAGACCCTGTATAGCAACCAGAGACCCCACATAGCCACCAGAGAACCTGTATAGCAACCACAGACCCCACATAGCCACCAGAGACCCCACATAGCCCCCAGAGACCCTACATAGCAACCAGAGACTCTACATAGCAACAGAGACCCTACATAGCCACTAGATACCCCGTATAGCAACCAGAGAACCCACATAACCACCAGATATCCTGTATAACAACCACAGACCCCATATTAACCATCAAAGACCGTGTATAGCAACCAGAGACCCCACATAGCCACTAGAGACCCTGTATAACAACCACAGACCCCATATTAACCATCAAAGACCGTGTATAGCAACCAGAGACCCCACATAACCACCAGAGGCCCTGTATAGCAACCAGAGACCCTACATAGCCACTAGAGACCCCATATAGTCACCAGAGACCCCACATAAACACCAAAGACCCTGTATAGCAACCGGAGACACACCACAGCCATCAGAGACCCTGTATAGCAACCAGAGACCCCACATAGCCACCAGAGACCCTGTATAGCAACCAGAGACCCCACATAGCCACCTGAGACCCTACATAGCCACTAGAGACCCCATATAGCTACCAGAGATCCCATATAACCACCAGAGACCCTGTATAGCAACCATAGACCCAACATAGCCATGAAAGATCCTGTAAAGCAACCAGAGACACCACATAACCACCAGAGACCCCAAATAGCCACAGGAGAAGGAAGGGGTGGGACAAATTTAGATGGGGCCCATTTTAGTCTTTCCTAGGGCAGCACAAAACCAAAATACACCGCTGCTTTTTTAATGAGAAAAGGTGGAGCTTATCAGAAAAACTGCCGTATAAGGTGACATCACTGACATGTCCGGAATGTATTCACCTAGACTTGTGAAATTACTAAAAGGTCCATTTTATACATCCCATCTGCATTAAAAGATTTCACTCGGGGAATGGAATTTATCTTGCGGTCAGCGGCATTGGTGACCTTCTGGGTTCAAGCCAACCCCCCACCAATGTCCACATTGATTCTTTACTAATTACAGCAAAGTGTATTGTCTGAATAAATCAGATTTATTTCATTGTGAGTTTGCAACTCAGAGTCCTCTGCGATTATCCGGATTCCACCTGCTGACATTTCCATCGCCTACAAAACTAAACAGGACGGAGAATCAGAGATTCCAGGAGGACACAATGGGGGGAAAGTCAGGGCTCAGGGCGCATTCACAGCTGGCTCATTAAGAAGTCATTAGGTAACCTAATATGTGAGCTAATTACCGTCCTCCCCGCTGAATACAATCCCAAGAAAAATGCAAAAATAATTTTGTTTTTCCTGCCAGGCTGGAGGACTACCTGCGTCCAGCGACTGAATCACCCCAACAGGTGCAGCTGGCATGGAACACAAATACATCTCATGCATCCTAATTCTTCACTACTACAGCCGTGCGAGTATATATTATACATTATATATTATATATTATACATTATATATTATATATTATACATTATATATTATACATTATACATTATATATTATACATTATATATTATACATTATATATTATATATTATACATTATACATTATATATTATACATTATATATTATACATTATATATTATACATTATACATTATATATTATACATTATATATTATATATTATACATTATATATTATACATTATATATTATATATTATACATTATACATTATATATTATACATTATATATTATATATTATACATTATACATTATATATTATACATTATATATTATACATTATATATTATATATTATACATTATACATTATATATTATATATTATACATTATATATTATATATTATATAATATACATTTTATATTATATATTATATATTATACATTATACATTATATATTATACATTATACATTATACATTATATATTATACATTATATATTATACAATATATATTATACATTTTATATTATACATTATATATTATACATTATATATTATATATGATACATTATACATTTTATATATATATACCCAGATGGGAAGGTGCCGCACACTTCTGAAGTTTATTCAGTAGGCAGGTGTGATATGGGGGTTGGTTAGTTCAATGGTGGACTGCCAGTCAAAACTGTGCTTTAAAGGCTTTGCCAGCCCACTTTTATTTAACCACTCACCCCCCTTGATGACCAGGCCATTTTACGTTACTCTGCACTACACTACAATTATGCGGTCATGCAACACTGTATCCAAAAATTATATTATATATATATATATATACAGTACAGACCAAAAGTTTGGGCACACCTTCTCATTCAAAGAGTTTTCTTTATTTTCATGACTATGAAAATTGTAGATTCACACTGAAGGCATCAAAACTATGAATGAACAAATGTGGAATTATCTACATAACAAAAAAGTGTGAAAAAACTGAAAATCTGTCATATTCTAGGTTCTTCAAAGTAGCCACCTTTTGCTTTGATTACTGCTTGGCACACTCTTGGCATTCTCTTGGCATTCTCTTGATGAGCTTCAAGAGGAAGTCACCTGAAATGGTTTTCACTTCACAGGTGTGCCCTGTCAGGTTTAATAAGTGTGATTTCTTGCCTTATAAATGTTGGAGATTTATTCAAAATTGAAGGCATACTGAACCAGCATGGCTACCACAGCATCTTGCAGCGGCATGCTATTCCATCCGGTTTGCGTTTAGTTGGACTATCATTCATGTAAGGCAGTGGTTCTCAACTTCGGTCCTCGGGACCCACCAACTGCTACATTTTAAGTATTACCTTGGGGAGATGCAGACTAGAACACTGAGCAGCAAATTATATCACCTGTGATGTATTTCAGTTATCCTGCAAACCTGGCCTGTTGGGGGGTCCCGAGGACCGGAGTTGAGAACCACTGATGTAAGGGCTATTTGACCAAGAAGGAGAGTGATGGGGTGCTGTGCCAGATGACCTGGCCTCCACAGTCACCGGACCTGAACCCAATCCAGATGGTTTGGGGTGAGCTTGGACCGCAGAGTGAAGGCAAAAGGGCCAACAAGTGCTAAGCATCTCTGGGAACTCCTTCAAGACTGTTGGAAGACCATTTCAGGTGACCACCTCTTGAAGCTCATCAAGAGAATGCCAAGAGTGTGCAAAGCAGTAATCAAAGCACTTTGAAGAACCTAGAATATGACAGATTTTCAGTTGTTTCACACTTTTTTTGTTATGTAGATAATTCCACGTGTTAATTCATAGTTTTGATGCCTTCAGTGTGAATCTACAATTTTCATAGTCATGAAAATAAAGAAAACTCTTTGAATGAGAAGGGGTGTCCAAACTTTTGGTCTGTACTGTATATTAAATTTATATCATTTTTTTCACACAAATAGAGCTTTCTTTTGGTGGTATTTGATCAACACTGTTTTTTATTTTTTATTATATACTGTATGTAGCCATGTGCTCCCTTGAGAGAGGCTGGTAGTTGTGGTTCACCTGATAGCTGACCTCAATCGCACCATAGATCACACATCCGGAGACACTGACCCAGACCGGTTCTTGTTGTTTTATTTTGGGGAAATAACTTGGATGGTGATAAGGGGTAACTGTGGGATGCCCAAAGAATTATGGTACAAGGATTCCATATACAGTCCTGTATATGCGCATTTCACTGCAGACTTCCCCTCTGCAGACTATTGCTCTTCTCAACTCTCCAGCACTTCACTTACTGACCATTTCTCTTAAGCCTCGTACACACGGGACGGCGATCGCATGCAACACGTCGTACTCACGACCGTTGAATGAGGAATCGATCGTTTGTGGGCGCGCTTTCAACAGTCGAACATACGACGGTCGTACATGGGAGTTGTATGTGCAGACTACAAAACTTGGTCATACCAACAAGCTGGCATACGACCGTTGTATCGTGTGTAGAGCAGTTGGGTACAACAAGTTGTATTGTGCTAAACACGCATGCGCCAAGTCCGCTTCAACTAACACAAAATTAGATGAAGGAGCCCAAAGGGTGACGCTACTTCCTCTTTATACGCTCGTTCGCGTCATCACATTCGGCCGGCCGCAAGTTGTATGTACGACCATCGGGTGCACGTCAGTATGCTATTTACATTATGCAACATACGATTTGCGACGATCGTACGTACGATCGTCGTCCCGTGTGTACAGGGCTTTAGACCCCTTTCACACCAAGGTGTTTACTAGCACCCTGAATGCTTTCACACTGGGGCGGTGCGCTTGCAGGACGGTAAAAAAAATCCTGCAAGCCAAATCTTTACAGCAGTATAGGAGCAATGAATTCACCGCTCCTATACCACCCCTGCTCATTGAAAACAATGGGGCAGCGCTCCCGAAGTGCCTAAACACAGATTCGGGAGCGCCGCAAACCGACACTTTTAACCCCTGTTTAACCCCTTGTGGGGGGGTTAAAAGCGCACCGCCGCCTCCCGATTAGCGGAGCCATAGCGCCGCTATAACGAGCAGTAAAACACTGCAAATTAGCGTTGTTTTACCGCTAACGCTTGGGCGGCTCCGGTGTGAAAGGAGCCTTAAGGTCCATACACATGGGCCAACAAGGGTTGTCCAATAGCCTGTTGACCGATAATCTGACCGTTAGTACACGCAATCCAACAGCCGATTTCCAATTGTTGGCCAACAGAAGTTGGCTGACGAGACTAGAAAACTTTTGTTGGCCAACAAGGTGTTGACCCATTGTTGGCTCGTGTGTACAGAAGTTGGCCAACAAAATGTTGGAAGTGCAAACACGCATGCTCAGAATCCAGGAAGTGTTCGGTCGTGTAAACATGCGTTCCCAATTCACCTGAATTCACATTCACCTGAACTTCCTCGTTTTACGCTCGGAACACGTTGCTACGTTCAGCTTTGTAGGCTGATTACTTGACTCATGTCAGTACGCCAACAGCCAATTTGGACAAAAGTTGGACGTTCGGTTGGCCAACAATCTGCACGTGTGTACGAGGCTTTACGGTCCTCTCTCTACACAGAACTCACAACTTTACACTCCTTTGCTCCTCTCCAGCTGAGAACTTAGTTTCCAGCAGCGGCGGTCAATCAGGGGTGCTTGGGCGCCACCTCCCTGCCACTGACAAGGAAAAAAAAGTCAGCCAACCCCCTACAGGAGGCGCCGGTATATTGCTTTTTTTTTTTTCTCGGCTCCTTGCTGTCTGCTGACAGCAAGTAGTGAGCCAATTGGTCAGTCATAAAAGACTATGTGTGTGCGCTGAACAGCCGCACACACATAGTCTGATTGGCTGCTCTGAGCCAGTGACTGACTGGCATTGGATGCCGTGGGTGGTGGCGGAACTGTGGCAGACGTGCTGGTTGAGTGATTACTCAGGCGCAGCACTCCGCCGGGTTTCAGTCCTGACTCCCATGCCGCAGACCATCCACTCCAGTCTCCAGCATGCTGTCCACAAGCAAAGCTCTGCACACTGCCAGCCCACTCTCCGCAAGCCGAGCTCTGCACACTCCTGCCTGCCTATTAGATGGGGTAAGTGCGGGACTTGTCCCGACTTCGGGGGGGGGGTCTGCCAGTGCCCTATCTGTATACCCTATCTGGGACTCTGTATACCCCTATCTGGGACTCTCTATACTGCTATCTGGTGACTGTATAACCTATCTGGGAATCTGTATACCCTATCTGGGACTCTGTATACCCCTATCTGGTGACTGTATACTCCTATCTGGGACTCTGTATACCCTATCTGGGACTCTGTATACCCTATCTGGGACTCTGTATACCCTATCTGGTGACTGTATACTCCTATCTGGGACTCTGTATACCCTATCTGGTACCCTGTATACCCTCTCTGGGACTCTGTATACCCCTATCTGGGACTCTGTATACCCCTATCTGGGACTCTCTATACTGCTATCTGGTGACTGTATACCCTATCTAGGACTCTATATACGCTATCTGGGAATCTGTATACCCCTATCTGGTGACTGTATACTCCTATCTGGGACTCTGTATACCCCTATCTGGGACTCTGTATACCCCTATCTGGGACTCTGTATACCCTATCTGGGACTCTGCATACCCTATCTGGGACTCTGCATACCCTATTTGGGACTCTGTGTACCCCTATCTGGGACTCTGTATACCCTATCTAGTGCCTGTATACCCTATCTGGGACTCTGTATACCCTATCTGGGACTCTGTATACCCTATCTGGGATTGGATGCCGTGGGTGGTGGTGGGACTGGGTGGTGGTCAGAGACTTGGTTCAACAGCTCTTATGATTGGCTGGCAATCATTCAAGGGTATTCCCGCTTTCGCAGGGAAAGGGAGGATAAAAAAGGGGTAAGGGGTATGCCTGTATATCAAAAATGATGTACGAGTGAATGTGAGGGACGACATCACTAATGGAGCAAGGGAGAAGATGGAATCCTTATGGGTAGAACTGTAAAGGGAGCATACCAGGGGGAAAATATTACTGGGAGTATGCTATAGGCCCCCTAACCTGGGGGAGGAGGGGGAGGCAGACCTCCTATCTCAGTTTGGAGTGCCAATTTCACGCCCCTGTTGGTTGAGTCTGGCTTGTGCAGGGAGCAACCACTCTTGCGCACCTGATTCGGGAACCCCTGGTAGAGCAGACTGGTGGTTTGGAAGTGCAGGCTGGCTCGAGGGCTGGACTTTTCACTGGTGGTAGCGTGAGGTGTCCCACAGGGGCTCGTGCAGATATGTAGAGAGGTGGTACAGGCTGAGTTGGCAATTGGCTGATGGTGCGGCACAGAAGGTAGAGGCAGAAGAGTAGTCAAGTCCAAGCAGAGCTTGTAATCAGGCGGGCGGCAGAGGTACGTGGTCGTGGGTAGCCGGGGTCAGTGCAGGCGGATATCAAGCAGAGTCACGTAAAGCCGGGTCTTCAGGATACAGGAACAGATATTCAGGTGCTTGAGGTACACTAAACGCTGTAGAACGGACAGCATCGGCTGAATGGTGTTGCCCTTTTAAATAGGCCGTTTGGCGCCAATGCCGGCGCACACATGCACGCGCACCAGCCACACATGCGCATGCCTGTGCACAGGCACTCCGACCAGATTTCCAGAATTGTCAGCAGTTGTTTTCTGACAGGCGGCAAGGATGGGACGTGTCATTATAATGGGGGACTTTAATTATCCAGACATAGACAGGGCAGAAGGAACTGCACGTTCGTCTAAGGCTCGCTATTTCCTAAATGTCTTGCAGGACAATTTCATGGGTCAGATGGTAAATGAACCAACAAGGAATAAAGCGTTACTAGACCTACTAATTACTAACAACACAGACCTGATCACAGATGTGGAAATAAGGGGCAATTTAGGAAACAGCGATCACAGGTCAATTTGTTTCAGCATAACTCACGCAAATAGAAAACATAAGGGGAATACTAAGACACTGAATTTCAAAAGAGCCGATTTCCAGAAACTACGCTCCTTGCTAGTCAATATTAAAGGGGATAAAATACTGGTAACAATAAACACGGAGGAAAAATGTTTGCGCTTTAAGAGCATAATAAATAAGGGTATTAGCCAGTAAGTAATGTAAGGGTGCAATTAGTGCGGTGCAGATAGAACACAGAAGGCACATAGCGGAGGAGAGTAAGAGAAATCCCAAGAAATTCTTTAAGTATATTAACAGTAAGAGAGGGGGGTCAGATCATATTGGCCCCAAAAAGAATGATAAAGGGAATCTGGCTACAAAGGATGGAGAGATAGCGAAGGTTTTGAATATATTCTTCTCCTCAGTATTCATGAGTGAAATGGGGGGCTTCAGTAACCAAAACTGTAATGTTTATCCTCACGACACGTCGCAGGAGGCACCGCCATGGCTAACAGAGGAGGATAGAATGAGGAATAGACTTGAAAAATGTAACATTAACAAGTCACCGGGACCAGATGGCTTTCACCCAAGGGTCCTCAGGGAACTCAGTCAAGTAATTCTTGGACCATTGTTCCTAATTTTTACGAACAGTCTACTGACTGGTATGGTACCAGCTGACTGGAGAAAAGCCAGTGTAGCACCAATATATAAAAAAGGGTCAAAGTATATCCCTGGGAACTACAGGCCAGTTAGCCTAACATCAATTACATAGTTACATAGTTAGTCAGGTTGAAAAAAGACACAAGTCCATCCAGTTCAACAAAAAAAAAAAAAAAAAACATTTTTTATATATATATATATATATACACATACACAAGCAAATAATGGCATATACAATCCTTCACCCACAGTTGATCCAGAGGAAGGCAAAAAACCCCAGCAAAGCATGGATCCAATTTGCTATAACGGGGGAAAAAATTCCTTCCTGATTCCCCGAGAGGCAATCGGATTCACCCTGCATCAACTTTACCTATAAATGTTATCACCCAGTTATATTGTTAAATGAAACACACATGTATCAAATTGGCCAGCATAAACATGTATAACAGCGCTTTACAGTTCTCATCAATATGAATTAGGAAATGAGGATAGTCCACAAGTGCTTACTTTCGTGAACACCTGATAGGAGTAAAGGATTAAGTATAACTACTCTTGACATTTCGCGACAATATGTACAAATACGACCGGTTAAACTATGTACACACAAAGTAAATTGTTATATTGACCCACTATTGTAAATATCCATTTCAACTACGTCCCACTTAGGCTAACGGAGAGCCCCTTAGTCCTTCCTTAAAAAAGGGGGCAATATCGTTTAACCTAGGTACGAAACGACCCCAAAAAACGGAAGGAGACCTAGTTGACACCCACTTCCTAACATATACGGTAATAAACGAACACATACACATATATATATATATATATATTTTTTACAAAAAAAAAAAAAAAAA
>BLSH010302285.1:499646-509845 GCA_018402905.1 Glandirana rugosa | reverse complement strand
TGGATTCCCCCAGTTGTACTCCCCCTAGTATGTACGATGCATGCAAATTCTTAGCCCCCAAGTGCATAACTTTACATTTATCAACATTAAACCTCATTTGCCACACAGTCGCCCAATTAGACAGAGCATTGAGGTCGGCTTGTAAGTTGGAGACACCCTGCAAGGAAGTTATTCCACTGCATAGCTTGGTGTCATCTGCAAACACTGAAATTGTACTTTTAATCCCAGACCCGATATCATTTATAAATATATTGAAAAGTAAGGGTCCCAACACTGAACCTTGGGGTACACCACTGATAACCTTAGACCATTCAGAATAAGAATCATTAACCACTACTCTCTGAATTCGGTCTTTTAGCCAGTTTTCTATCCATTTACAAACTGATCTTTCCAAGCCTGTAGACTTTACCTTACACATTAGCTGTATGTAATAGTATGCAATCTTTTGGAGGGGATGATAAGGGACTATATACAAGATTTTAGTAATGAAAACGGTATAATTAGCAGTAATCAGCATAGATTCATGAAGAATCATTCTTGCCAAACCAATCTATTAACCTTCTATGAGGAGGTGAGCTTCCATCTTGATAAAGGAAGGCCAGTAGACAAGGTGTTCCTGGATTTTGCAAAGACATTCAATACAGTTCCCTATAAATGCTTAATGTGCAAACTTAGGTCTGTCAGCATGGATCATAGGGTGAGTACCTGGATTGAAAGCTGGCTACAGGGGCGAGTCCAGAGGGTGGTGATAAATGGGGAGAACTCGGAATGGTCCGGTGTGGAGAGTGGGGTCCCCCAGGGTTCTGTCCTGGGACCAACCCTATTTAATTTATTCATAAACGATCTGGAGGATGAGATAAACAGCCCAATCTCTGTATTTGTAGACGATACTAAGCTAAGCAGGGCAATCATTTCTCCTCAGGATGTGGAAACCTTGCAAGTTCTGGACAAATTAATGGGGTGGGCAACTACATGGCAATGAGGTTTAATGTAGAGAAATGTAAAATTATGCATCTGGGGGCCAAAAATATGAAGGGAAGCTACTCACTAGGGGGAGAGCCTCTGGGGGAATCTAGGATGGAAAAGGACCTGGGGGTTCTAGTAGAGAACAGGCTCAGTAATGGCATGCAATGCCAAGCTGCTGCAAGCAAAGCCAATGGGATATTGGCATGCATTAAAAAGGGGATTAATTCCAGAGATAAAACGATAATTCCCCCATTATACAAGACTGGTCCAACCGCACTTGGAGTATGCCGTCCAGTTCTGGTCTCCAGTCCTCAGGAGGGATGTGCTGGAACTGGAGAGAGTCCCGAGAAGAGCAACAAAGCTGATTAAGAGACTGGAGGACCTAAGTTATGAGGAAATATTATGAGAACTGAACTTATTCTCTCTGGAGAAGAGATGCTTGAGGGGGGATATGATTTAATTGTACAAATACTGTAATGGTGACCCCACAATAGGGACAAAACTTTACCGCGCAAGGGACTATAAAAAGACACAAGAATGCAGTTTAACCCATTCAGCCATGGAAGGATTTCACACTTTAGGGCCAGAGCACTTTTTGCGATTCGGCACTGCGCCGCTTTAATTGACAATTGCGCGGTCGTGCGACGTTGTACCCAAACTAAATTTGCGTCCTTTTTTTCCCACAAATAGAGATTTCTTTTGGGGGTATGTGATCCCCTCTGCGTCATTTCTGATCACCGCTATAAACAAAAGAAGAGCGACAATTTTGCAAAAAAAAAAAAATTTTTTCTTACTTTTTGCTAAAATACAAATCCAAAAAAAAAAATATAAAAAAACATTTTTTTCCATTGGTTTTGGCCGATTTATATTCTTCCTCATATTTTTGGTAATCTGCGTTTATTGATTGGTTTGCGCAAATGTTGTAGCGTTTACGGATGATGAGAATTAATTTCTGGGGTTTTTATTTTTTTTATTTTTTACCAGTAATGGCGGCGATCTGCGATTTTTATCGGTGCTGCGATATTGCGGCGGACATGTCAGACCATTTTGACACTTTTTTGGGACCATTGGCATTTATACAGCGATCAGTGCTATAAAAATGCACTGATTACTGTGTAAATGCCATTGGCAGTGAAGGGGTTAACCTGCCGGGGGGCGCACTAAAGGTTAACTGTGTTCCCTCAGTGTTTTCTAACTGTATGGGGGCTGGGCTGGCAGGGGGAGGGATCATGGCTTCCATATACAGGAAGCCTTCCCCCTCTGTCAGAACAGCGATCCATGTTTACATACACCGACCTCCGTTCTGGTATCGCAGGTATCCGGTGGCGATCAAGTCCTCCCTACCCAATCCCTGGCCCCCCAGAACACAGTGAGTTTGCGAGCGCGTGAGCTTGCGTGCGCGCGCGCTCACAATACTAGTTATCGCAGCCGCCCTCAGGTGACAGAGGTTTGCGATAACGAGCCACTTTGCTGCCATCGCGCTGCGGCGGGCAGACGGCAAGTGGTTAACCTAAATCTGCATAGAGGGTTCTTTACAGTAAGAGCAGTGAGCATGTGGAACTCTCTTCCACCAAGCAGTGGTTTCAGCAGGGAGCATGGATAATTTCAAAAAACTATTGGATAGGCGCCTAAACGACCACAACATACAGGGATATATAATATAATATTGACATAAACACACAAACACAGGTTGGACTTGATGGACTTGCATCTTTTTTCAACCTCACAAACTATGTAACTACTCTTTCTGCACACTAATGTGTTCCAGGATTTGGAACTTTCCTCTGGTTTGTCTAGACCAGGGTTTCTCAACCAGGGTTCCTCCAGAGGTTGCTTGGGGTTCCTTGAGCAATGGGCACTTTCTACCTCTCAGATAAATTCCCAATGAAATCATTGATCTTTTCAGCTATCTGTAAGGGGGTAATTCTTCCCAATGACCACAAGTGTGAGGAGCATTCTTCCCAATGACCACAAGTGTGAGGAGCATTCTTCCCATTGACCACAAGTGTAAGGAGCATTCTTCCCATTGACCACAAGTGTAAGGAACATTCTTCCCATTGACCACAAGTGTAAGGAGCATTCTTCCCATTGACCACAAGTGTAAGTAACATTCTTCCCATTGACCACAAGTGTGAGGAGCATTCTTCCCATTGACCACAAGTGTGAGGAGCATTCTTCCCATTGACCACAAGTGTGAGGAGCATTCTTCCCAATGACCACAAGTGTAAGGAGCATTCTTCCCAATGACCACAAGTGTGAGAAGCATTCTTCCCATTGACCACAAGGGTAAGGAGCATTCTTCCCAACAACCACAAGTGTAAGGAGCGTTCTTCCCATTGACCACAAGTGTGAGGAGAATTCTTCCCAATAACCACAAGTGTAAGGAGCATTCTTCCCAATGACCACAAGTGTGAGGAGCATTCTTCCCAATAACCACAAGTGTAAGGAGCGTTCTTCCCATTGACCACAAGTGTGAGGAGAATTCTTCCCAATAACCACAAGTGTAAGGAGCGTTCTTCCCATTGACCACAAGTGTGAGGAGAATTCTTCCCAATAACCACAAGTGTGAGAAGCATTCTTCCCATTGACCACAAGGGTAAGGAGCATTCTTCCCAACAACCACAAGTGTAAGGAGCATTCTTCCCAATGACCACAAGTGTAAGGAGCATTCTTCCCAATGACCACAAGTGTAAGGAGCGTTCTTCCCAATAACCACAAGTGTAAGGAGCATTCTTCCCATTGGCTACAAGTGTGAGGAGAATTCTTCCCATTGACCACAAGTGTGAGGAGAATTCTTCCCAATGACCACAAGTGTAAGGAGCATTCTTCCCAATGACCACAAGTGTGAGGAGCATTCTTCCCATTGACCACAAGTGTGAGGAGCATTCTTCCCATTGACCACAAGTGTGAGGAGCATTCTTCCCATTGACCACAAATGTAAGGAGCATTCTTCCCATTGACCATCCCACTAATGTATCATGGGTTGTAGATCTTTAATTTTTAGCAGGGGTTCCCAGAGACCGGAGAATTGTGCACATTTCTGTTGTGTTATTTTTAGAACTCCAAGTCTAGTTTTCTGTATTTAATCATCCTGCTCCATTGTTTACCATCCCAGTAAATATTATATAGATGGGAGATTTGTAGCGAGCAGCTCGCACTCCATTATCCGTCACCCTAATGAGAACAAGGCCAGCTTCATGTCATCGGCGTGCTTTGTAGGAGATCATGGTGAGCCTGGAGCCCCATCTTCAGGATTTGCCCAATGTAATCCTCATCACAGATCCCTTGCTAAAAAAAAAAATATACAAACATAAAACAGACGTATTTAATAATATTAATAAATGTCAAGTGTCTTCCATTGGGGAGGGGAAATCCCTTCTTTTTAACCAAATCCATCTGTTTAACTCCCCGCCCCCCCATCCCTCTTTAGGGTCTCACTGTATACATAAATGTATCTTGTAGCTGCCAACGGTGTTTATATTGAGCTAAGTGGTTCAAACAGCCTTCCAACTACCGCCATTGTTATTTTTAAACATTCAAGGAAAAGTAGTGATACATTGTTGAAGGTTTAATGTATGAGCAACATTTTTTTTTATTTTTATTTGTTAAATTTAACCACTTCAGCCCCGGAAGGATTTCCCACTTTAGGACCAGAGCACTTTTTGCGATTCGGCGCTGCGTCGCTTTAACTGACAATTGCGCGGTCGTGCGACGTTGTACCCAAACGAAATTGGCGTCCTTTTTTTCCCACAAATAGAGCTTTCTTTTGGTGGTATTTGATCCCCTCTGCGTCATTTCTGATCACCGCTATAAATAAAAAAGAGCCACAATTTTGCAAAAAAACCCAATATTTCTTTTTGCTAAAATACAAATCCAAAAAAATATATAAAAAAACGAATTTATTCATCGGTTTTGGCCGATTTATATTCTTCCTCATATTTTTGGTAAAAAAAAATCGCAATCAGTGTTTATTGATTGGTTTGCGCAAAAGTTGCCACGTTTACAAACCATGAGAATTCATTTCTGGCGTTTTTACATTTTTTTTTTTACTGGTAATGGCGGCGATCTGTGATTTTTACCGGGACTGCGACATTGCGGCGGACATGTCGGACATTTTTGACACTTTTTTTGGGACCATTGACATTTATACAGCGATCAGAAATTTAAATATCCACTGATTACTGTATAAATGTCAAGGGGTTAACCTGCAGGGGGGCGCTCTAGGGGTTAACTGTGTTCCCTAGGCGTTCTAACTGTGAGGAAGCCGGGCTGCCAGGGGCACCAGAGATTTAACTGATCCCAGTGACAGGGATCATTAGATCTCTTACATGGCGCCTGTCAGAACGGGGAACCGCCGTGTTTACTTCAACGGCTGCCTGTTCTTTCCCTACAGCAGGTCATCGTGGCTCGCTGGCAGACATAGGGTCCGCCTGAGCCGCGGGCACACTTACGCAGAGTGCGGTGGGCATGAGAGCGTGCTGGCGGTGGCGGGCACGAGAGCGCACTGGCGGTGGCACGCTCTCGCCCCCTAGCTGCACGTCCGCGAATCGCCGCTTATTTAAGGTGATTCGTGGAATGCAGCCACATTGCTGCAGTACATATACAGTAGCCCCTCCAGAACCGGTTAAATTTGCATTTATTATTATTATTATTATACAGGTTTTAAATTAATATTTTTTAACAATAATAACAAAAATAATAACCCAGAAGAGGCTTGGTCGTGAATGCACTATATTGCCAAAAGAATTGCCTGAGAAATAAAATCGAAAAAGAAACGCGCATGAGCTGTGACCTGGAAAGAAAGGAAGATTTCTGACCACAAAAATTATTTTTTGTAACAACATGAGTTAGGTTGAAAAAAAGACACAAGTCCATCTAGTTCAAACATAAAAATAAATGAATAAAAATAAAAAAAGGTGAAAGTGAATTTTTAATTTTTAAGACTGGCTGGTATGGTGCCAGCTGATTGGAGGAAAGCCAACGTGGCACCAGTATATAAAAAAGGACCAAGATATATCCATGAGAACTACAGACCAGTCAGCCTAACATCAATAGTATGCAAGCTCTTGGAGGGAATAATAAGGGATTACATACAAGATTATTGCCATGAGAACGGTATCATTAGTGGTAATCAACATTGGTTCATGAAGGATCATTCTTGCCAAACCAATCTATTAACCTTCTATGAGGAGGGGAGCTGCCATCTAGATAAGGGAAGGCCTGTAGATGTGGTGTATGGATTTTGCAAAAGCATTTGATACAGTTCCCCATAAACGTTTAATGTACAAACTCTGTCAGCATGGATCAAAGGGGTGAGCGCCTGGATTGAACACTGGTTACAGGGGCGAGTCCAGAGGGTGGTGATAAATGGGGAGCACTCAGGTCCGGTGTGGAAAGTGGGGTTCCCCAGGTATCTGTCCTGGGACCAATCCTATTCAATTTATTCATAAACAACTTGGAGGACGGGGTGAAGAGCTCAGGGGCAGGGCAATAAACTCTCCACAGGATGTGGAAACCTTGCAAGAAGTTCTAAATAAATTAATGGGGTGGGCAGACAAGTGGCAAAAGAGGTTTAATGTAGAAAAATGTAAAACAATGCATTTGGGTACCAAGAACATAAATGCAATCTACTCACTAGGGAGAGAACCTCTGGGGGAATCTAGGATGGAAAAGGACCTGGGGGTCCTAGTAGAGAACACGCTCAGCAGCAGGGGAGGGCTGGGCTGGGGGGCAGGGTGGCAATTGCCCCCCAGGCCACCCTAACTTACATTTAAAATGGCCGACAGCCGATGTCCGCTCACACTTTTTTCTTCTTGTGGAGGAAGGAAGTAGGGGCCAGGGGCACAACCACCAACTAACTGCAGGCAAAGGGGGGGCTGCCTCGGGGGGGGCGCCGCCGGATTACACAGAGCGGGGATCTCCCGCTTACAATGTCCTACCTCCTGGACCAGCTTCTATAATAGACAGCACACTGGTGATGTCTATCATAGGAACCGGTCCAGGAGGAGGGACTTCATATGACAGCGGCCGCGCCTGGTAAGTGGGAGATCCCCGCTCTGTGCAATCCAGCAGCTCTCCTCTATCTGCATTGCATGGGCACTGGTGAGGCTGAATTGATGGGCACTGATCAGGCTGTTCTGGCGGGCACTGGCAAGGCAGCATTTGATGGGCACTAGTGAGGCTGCATTGGTGGGCACTGATGAGCTGCATTGATGCATTATTTTTGTTAATCCTCCTTTGTTGCTATTAACATTAATTATGTTACCACATTTGTCTTGCTTCATAACATCAATATCCGTTATAAAACCAGGTGGGCATGGATGGTGAGCTGATTCGGTGGTGCAATGGGCCACTTGACTGGACTTGCCCCCCAGGCCTAAGGCTGCCAGCCCTCCCCTGCTCAGCAGTGGCATGCAATGCCAAGCTGCTGCAAGCAAAGCTAACAAAGTGTTGGCATGCATCAGGAAGGGGATAAATCAATAATTCTCCACTCTCTGGTGAGGCTGCACCTGGAGTATGCCGTCCAGTTCTGGGCACCAGTCCTCAAGAAGGATGTCCTGGAACTGGCAAGGCTTCAGAAAAGGGCAACAAAGCTAATCAAGGGACTCAAATACCGTGAGTCATTTATTATCCATTGTTCCTTGATTTAGTCTGTTGCACTATCTATAGAGGTTCCTAAACTCTGGCTGCAGGAATCACAGCCATCCTCCACCTGATACTGGGATAACAAGACCACCGGTCAGGAAACCGGAGCGATGGTTGGGATTCCTGGCAGACCTAACAGTATACTAGAGCCAGATGGACCTCCGCGAGTTGGCGCAGGCAGTCTCTCACCAGGGACAACGGCTGGGAGAGCAGGCCAACCGTGTGCAGTCTTCGGAGGAGAAACTAGATGCTATCACGACTATGTTAGCCCCCTTGCCTACTGCACAGGGGACCAGTCCTGCTGCACCTAGTGACCTAGGGGCTGGGGCTAGGGAACCCGTTGCTGTGTCTGCTGTCCTCCGAAGCACAAGCTTGGCAGGGCCGGCTCTACCACTTGGCGGAGTAGGCGGCCGCACTGCCACCCAGGGCGCCAAACCCCTGTCCATATACTACCCCCAGCTTGTCCATATACTACTCCAGCCTGTCTATATACTACTCCAGCCTGTCCATATACTACCCCAGCCTGTCCATATACTACCCTAGCCTGTCCATATACTACCCTAGCCTGTCCATATATACTACCTTATCCTGTCCATATACTACCCTAACCTGTCTATATACTACCCTATCCTGTCAATATACTACACTAGTCTGTCCATATACTACCCTAGCCTGTCCATATACTACCCTAGCCTGTCCATATACTACCCTAGCCTGTCCATATACTACCCCAGCCTGTCCATATACCTGAAGACCATGGCTGGCAAGAGGAAGCGAGCCGGTGCCACCATTATTTGTCTTTAGGCCGGGTCCAGAGGCACAGGTGCGGGCCTGTAGACCATGGCTAAAGAAATAGGTAGAGAGGTGCTGCAAAAATCTTCACCTCCGCCACCTCCATCGTATACATGGACAGGGCAAAAGGGGTGGAGTCAGGGGCAGAGCCAAAGGGGGAGGGGGCGGCAAAATGAGGTTTCGCCTAGGGTGTCAAAAATCCTTTCACCAGCCCTGGAGCTTGGCGGTGCACAGCGTTGTAATGCGCTGTGTTGAAAAAAGTGGTGCATCTCCGATGTTGGGTTCATTATGGTGCATTGAGCATCCCTAACCCTGAGGAGCAATTTAAAGCCCATTGCACATTTAATGATCACCCTCGGTAATTTCTCCCTCCCTATTGACTTTAATTCCCTTCGCCAAAACCGCACATTTAAAAGAAATTAAGAATTTTTGACAATATTTAGCCTCTCAGTTTGCTCGTCCCTGGTATCTTGCATACAACCCCTATCTGGTTTCTGTCCTCCATGGAACCCCCCCAGAGTGACTCTCATTAAACCCTACAGAACCATTAACCTATTCCTCCCCGCAAAGGAATCCCAGGCCCTCGCTCACAGCTGGCTTTTCCTAGCCGGTCACATTTTCTTCTACTTATTTTTGCAGCTGAAGGATATTAGATGAAGAGGGGGGGCTTTTAATGCCATTTGTCTCCATCTTGTGATTTATGTAGCGTGTCGCGGCGCGCTGACCTCGCTTTGAAAGGTGAAATTGTGGAAGCCTTCGGGCTTTTGTCCATCAGCGCTCTGTCAGCAGGGCTGAAAATCAGAAGGTTATGGGGGCCAAAAGAAGGAGGAGGGGGGGGGTCGCTAATCAGATATTATGACAGGTCAGCAGCGTGCAAAGGAAAAAAAAGTCTCGGAAGTGTTTGCAAGAATATAATCCAATGGTCCAAGACATTGTACTGCCTGGGTACAAGAATGAAATGCTGCCCCCCACAAAAAAAAAATCACGCCCACCTCATCCATTATTTTATATCATGATAATTGAAACTAAGATTGAATATACCAGGAAGTCTGATTTACATGCAACAGCACCTTGTCTATATGCAAAATGATATGACATCCCACCATGCTACCGCTCCCCCACCTTGGCGCCCCAGGGCATCCATGGTAGGGTTGCCACATCATCCCTTTAATCCAGGACACGTATTAATTAGATTCTGTGGATGATTAAAGTGGTAATTAAACTCACTTGGTACCTTATCTGCATTCAATTAGCCTCAGGACCTGGGTAATTCATATGTGTCCTGGATTAAAGGGATGATGTGACAACCCTAATCCATAGATGCAGTGTGTGTCAGCACAGTGGGCACCCCCACCCCAAGGGGCCTGTGTGCAGTGAACACGTTGCACCCATGGATGATATGCCACTGGGATAGGGCAGGCTAGGGCAGTATAGGGTCTAGGGGTGAGCTAGGGCAGTATAGGGGTGGGCTAGGGTAGTTTTGTGGTGGGATAGGGGCAGCCTATAGCAGTATAGGGGCAGCCTATGGCAGTATAGGGGCAGCCTAGGGCAGTATAGGGGCAGGCTAGGGCAGTATAGGGGTGGGGTAGTGTAGTATAGGGGTGGGCTAGGGCATTATAGGGGTAGACTACGGAAGTATAGGAGCAGGCTAGGGCATTATAGTGACAGGCTAGAGCACTGTAGGGGCAGCCTAGGGCAGTATAGGGGCAGGCTAGGGCAGTATAGGGTCAGTATAGGGGCAGCCTAGGGCAGTATAGGGGCAAGCTAGGGCAGTATAGGGGTGGGGTATGGTAGTA
>BLSH010302285.1:481352-499277 GCA_018402905.1 Glandirana rugosa | reverse complement strand
GGGTAGTGTAGTATAGGGGTGGGCTAGGGCAGTAAGAGGGCAGGCTAGGGCATTATAGGGACAGGCTAGGGCAGTATAGGGACAGCCTATGGCAATATAGGGGCAAGCTAGGGCAGTATAGAGGCAGCCTAGGGCAGTATAGGGGCAGCCTAAGGTAGTATAGGGGCAAGCTAGGGCAGTATAGGGGTGGGGTAGTGTAGTATAGGGGTGGGCTAGGGCAGTAAGAGGGCGGGCTAGGGCATTATAGGGACAGGCTAGGGCAGTATAGGGACAGCCTATGGCAATATAGGGGCAAGCTAGGGCAGTATAGAGGCAGCCTAGGGCAGTATAGGGGCAGCCTAAGGCAGTATAGGGGCAGGCTAGGGCAGTATAGGGGTGGGGTAGTGTAGTATAGGGGTGGGCTAGGGCATTATAGGGGTAGACTACGGAAGTATAGGAGCAGGCTAGGGCATTATAGTGACAGGCTAGAGCACTGTAGGGGCAGCCTAGGGCAGTATAGGGGCAGGCTAGGGCAGTATAGGGTCAGTATAGGGGCAGCCTAGGGCAGTATAGGGGCAAGCTAGGGCAGTATAGGGGTGGGGTATGGTAGTATAGGGGTGGGCTAGGGCAGTAAGAGGGCAGGCTAGGGCATTATAGGGACAGGCTAGGGCAGTATAGGGACAGCCTATGGCAATATAGGGGCAAGCTAGGGCAGTATAGAGGCAGCCTAGGGCAGTATAGGGGCAGCCTAAGGTAGTATAGGGGCAGGCTAGGGCAGTATAGGGGTGGGGTAGTGTAGTATAGGGGTGGGCTAGGGCATTATAGGGGCAGACTACAGAAGTATAGGAGCAGGCTAGGGCATTATAGTGACAGGCTAGAGCACTATAGGGGCAGGCTAGGGCAGTATAGGGGCAGGCTAGGGCAGTGTAGGGGTGGGGTAGTGTAGTATAGGGATGGGGTAGTGTAGTATAGGGGTGGGGTAGTGTAGTATAGGGGTGGGCTAGGGCAGTATAGGGGTGGACTAGGGCAATATACCTAGCAGGACCCTTGCGATGCAGCAACGAGCACGTTACCACAATGTGCAAAAAAAAGTCATAAGTGTGCTGCATTCATTCTTAATAACAACCCAACACGCCTTACCAATGCGCCTGCATTTCAGAGTAGCACGATAAGGCCAGGTTCACATTTGTGCGATGCAGGAATGCATGTAAAATGATGCAACACCCAAAAAAGTGCATCCCTTTTGCAGGCGCTTGGTGGTGCCATTAATTCTGTAAGTGGAAGAAAAGTCTAACTATTCTTAAGTATGTTAACTTCACTCCCCACTTCTCCTATCTATCCTGTCTAACCTGTATAAAAAAGATGTGTGCATGTACAATTTTTAATATGATCCGGTCCGGTCTTGTGTACTGTCGAAATAGCCAACTCATCAAAATCTCCAACTACGTCACTTCTGGTGACTCTCCAGCAGCAGAGTTGGCTCTACTGGCCATGCATGCGCGTGCACCCGACAGATTAACAGAAACCCCCGGCAGCTGTTGGAGAACTCAACAAGTTTTCAAAAAAGGTTAGTGACATACCTTGCGCATGCGCACTGCGGCTAGTGGTAGGTCCGAGGAATACTTGTCAAGTTCTCCAACAGCTACCGGGGGTTTCTGTTAATCTGTCAGGTGCACGCGTGGCATAGCCAGTGGAGCCAACTCTGCTGCTGGAGAGTCACCGAGTTGGCGATTTCGACAGAACACTGGCCAAGTGATCCTGCAGCTCTGGTTTAGGGAGCGCTCGACAGTGGCTGGGAATTCTAGAAGCTGAACAGGACCGACGCTCCCACTAGGCGAACTAGGCAGCTGCCTCGGGCGCACTGCTGCCTAGGGGGCAGCCACGGTCCGCTGACTTCCCCGTTAGCTTGGCCAGGGAACACGAGGTGGAGGCACCGAGCATGAGGTCGGCAGAGGAGGTGGGCACAGCTGGGGAAGCGGAGGAGGCGGGCACAGCTGGGGAGATGGAAAAGGCGCTGGGCATGAGGTCGGAAGAGGAGGCGGGCACAGCTGGGGAGGCAGAAGAGTTCGAGGGCATGAGGTCAGCGGAGGGGGTGGGCACAGCAGAGGAGACGCCGGGCATGAGGTCAGCGAAGGGAGGGGGAGGAGGTGGCAGGCATGAAGTTGGCGGAGGAGGCGGGCAAACCTGAGGAGGCGGAAAAGGCGTTGGGCATGAAGTTAGCAGAGGAGGTGGGCACAGCTGGGGAGGCGGAGGAGGCGGAAACAGCTGGGGAGGCAGAAGAGGTCGAGGGCATGAGGTCAGCTGAGGAGGTGTTCACAGCAGAGGAAGCACTGGGCATGAGGTCGGCGGAGGAGGCAGGCACATCTGGGGAGGTGGAGGAGGCGCCGGGTATGAGGTCGGCGGAGGAGGCAGGCACAGCTGAGGAGGCGGAGGGCATGAAGTCGGCGGAGGAGACGGGCACACCTGAGGAGGCAGAAAAGGCGTCAGGCATGAGGTTGGCAGAGGAGACGCACACAGCTGGGGAGGCGGAGGAGGCGGGCACAGCTGGGGAGGCGGAAGAGGTGGAGGGCATGAGGTCAGCGGAGGAGGTGGACACAGCTGAGGAGGAAGAGGAGGCGCTGGGCATGAGGTCGGTGGAGGAGGCTGGCACAGCTGGGGAGGTGGAGGAGGCGGCGGGCATGAGGTCAAAGGAGGAGGCAGGCACAGCTGGGGAGGCAGGCACAGCTGGGGAGGCGGAGGAGGTGGGCACAGCTGGGGAGGCGAAAGAGGTGGAGGACATGAGGTCAGCGGAGAAGGTGGGCACAGCTGAGGAGGCAGAGGAAGCACCGGGCATGAGGTCGGCGGAGGAGGCAGGCACATCTGGGGAGGCGGAGCAGGCGGCGGCCATGAGGTCAGCGGAGGAGGCAGGCACAGCTGAGGAGGCAGAGGAGGCGCCGGGCATGAGGTTGGCAGAGGAGGCAGGCACAGCTGGGGAGGCAGAGGAGGAGGCGGGCATGAGGTGAGAGGAGGAGGCAGGCACAGCTGGGGAGGCAGAGGAGGTGCCGGGCATGAGGTCGGTGGAGGAGGCAGGTACATCTGGGGAGGCAGAGGAGGCACCGGGCATGAGGTCGGTGGAGGAGGCATGCACAGTTGGGGAGGCGGAGGAGGCGCCGGGCATGAGGTCGGCGGAGGAGGCAGGTACATCTGGGGAGGTGGAGCAGGCACTGGGCATGAGGTTGGCAGAGGAGGTGGGCACAGCTGGGGAAGGGGAGGAGGTGGGCACAGCTGAGGAGGCAGAAAAGGCGCCGGGAGGAGGCAGGCATAGCTAGGCAGGCGGAGGAGGCGGGCACAGCTGGGGAGGCGGAGAAGGCGGCGGGCATGAGGTCAGCCGAGGAGGCAGGCACAGCTGGGGAGGCGGAGGGACACGAGGTGGAGGCACTGAGCATGAGGTCGGCAGAGGAGGTGGACACAGCTGGGGAAGCGGAGGAGGCGGGCACAGCTGGGGAGATGGAAAAGGCGCCGGGCATGAGGTCGGCAGAGGAGGTGGGCACAGCTGGGGAGGCAGAAGAGGTCGAGGGCATGAGGTAAGCGGAGGGGGTGGGCACAGCAGAGGAGGCGCCGGGCATGAGGTCAGCAATGGAGGCAGGCACATCTGGGGAGGCGGAGGAGGCGCCAGGCATGAGGTTAGCAGAGGAGGCGGGCACAGCTGGGGAGGCGGAGGAGGCGGGCACAGCTGGGGAGGCAGAAGAGGTCGAGGGCATGAGGTCAGTGGAGGAGGTGTTCACAGCAGAGGAAGCACTGGGCATGAGGTCGGCGGAGGAGGCAGGCACAGCTGAGGAGGTGGAGGAGGCGCCGGGTATGAGGTCGGCGGAGGAGGCAGGCACAGCTGAGGAGGCGGAGGGCATGAAGTCGGCGGAGGAGACGGGCACACCTGAGGAGGCAGAAAAGGCGTCAGGCATGAGGTTGGCAGAGGAGACGCACATAGCTGGGGAGGCGGAGGAGGCGGGCACAGCTGGGGAGGCGGAAGAGGTGGAGGGCATGAGGTCAGCGGAGGAGGTGGACACAGCTGAGGAGGAAGAGGAGGCGCTGGGCATGAGGTCGGTGGAGGAGGCTGGCACAGCTGGGGAGGTGGAGGAGGCGGCGGGCATGAGGTCAAAGGAGGAGGCAGGCACAGCTGGGGAGGCAGGCACAGCTGGGGAGGCGGAGGAGGTGGGCACAGCTGGGGAGGCGAAAGAGGTGGAGGACATGAGGTCAGCGGAGAAGGTGGGCACAGCTGAGGAGGCAGAGGAAGCACCGGGCATGAGGTCGGCGGAGGAGGCAGGCACATCTGGGGAGGCGGAGGAGGCGGCGGCCATGAGGTCAGCGGAGGAGGCAGGCACAGCTGAAGAGGCAGAGGAGGCGCCGGGCATGAGGTTGGCAGAGGAGGCAGGCACAGCTGGGGAGGCAGAGGAGGCGGCGGGCATGAGGTGAGAGGAGGAGGCAGGCACAGCTGGGGAGGCAGAGGAGGTGCCGGGCATGAGGTCGGTGGAGGAGGCAGGTACAGCTGGGGAGGCAGAGGAGGCACCGGGCATGAGGTCGGTGGAGGAGGCATGCACAGCTGGGGAGGCGGAGTAGGCGCTGGGCATGAGGTCGGCGGAGGAGGCAGGTACATCTGGGGAGGTGGAGCAGGCACTGGGCATGAGGTTGGCAGAGGAGGTAGGCACAGCTGGGGAAGGGGAGGAGGTGGGCACAGCTGAGGAGGCAGAAAAGGCGCCGGGCATGAGGTCGGCAGAGGAGGCAGGCATAGCTAGGCAGGCGGAGGAGGCGGGCACAGCTGGGGAGGCGGAGAAGGCGGCGGGCATGAGGTCAGCCGAGGAGGCAGGCACAGCTGGGGAGGCGGAGGAACACGAGGTGGAGGCACTGAGCATGAGGTTGGCAGAGGAGGTGGGCACAGCTGGGGAAGCGGAGGAGGCGGGCACAGCTGGGGAGATGGAAAAGGCGCCGGGCATGAGGTCGGCAGAGGAGGTGGGCACAGCTGGGGAGGCAGAAGAGGTCGAGGGCATGAGGTAAGCGGAGGGGGTGGGCACAGCAGAGGAGGCGCCGGGCATGAGGTCAGCAATGGAGGCAGGCACATCTGGGGAGGCGGAGGAGGCGCCGGGCATGAGGTCAGTGGAGGAGGCAGGCACAGCTGGGGAGGTGGAGGAGGTGGCGGGCATAAGGTCAGTGGAGTAGGCAGGCACAGCTGGGGAGGTGGAGGAGGCGCCATGCATGAGGTCGGCGGAGAAGGCAGATACAGCTGGGGAGGAGGAGGAGGCACCGGGCATGAGGTCAGCGGAGGACACATGCACAGCTGGGGAGGCGGAGGAGGCGCAGGGCATGAGGTTGGCAGAGGAAGCAGGCACAGAGCAGGGGGCGGGCATGAGGTTGGCGGAGGAGGCAGGCACAGCCGGGGAGGTGGAGGAGATGGCAGGCTTGAGGTTAGTGGAGGAGGTGGCGGGCACAACTGGGGAGGCGGAGGAGGCGCCGGGCATGAGGTTGGCGGAGGAGGCAGGCACAGTTGGGGAGGTGGAGGAGGCGCAGGGCATAAGGTTAGTGGAGGAGGTGGCGGCCACAAATGAGGAGGCGGAGATGTAGCTGCAATCCGGTGAGTCCGCTCTCTGATCCTGTCATCTGCATGGTCCTAGGCAAGACTATTGACACCCCGTAGGGCGCAAAATAGTTAAGCACCGGCCCTGGAGCCGAGACCTCATCCATAGGTCCCGTTGTCAGCTCTCCCTCCTCTCCCCTTCAGCTGCCACTCACTGACACAGGGGAGTTGGAGCTTCAGAATCACAAGACCAGAGCAGATTAAAAAATATGTAAGTACGCACATCTTATTTTATACAGGTTAGGGAGGGAACATTTTTATCAATAATTAAACTTAAAGTGGATGTAAACCCGAAAAAAAAAATTTGAATTAATAATTCTGCCTGGTAGAGTATAGGATGTCATTTCATCTGTGCCCAGTCTTGCCACAAAGAGTTAATCCAACTGTGAGTAATGAGCTTATCTTTTTTCAAGAAGAGAAAGTCTGACTAATAGGGAAATACACAGTCGATCCGCCCCTTGCTCTGTGAGTGACAAGCAATTTGCTTATCTCCTTCACACAGCAGAGAAAGTTTTACACTCCCCCCTCCCTCCCTCCCTCCTCAATGTCTCAGTATAGAGGTGGGTGGGGAGGCTTGTGACATCACAACTCCACCCACCAAACTCCAGCAAACACAGACACCCTCTGATTTCAGAGTTTTACAGAGCTGCTAGTGCTTACAGGAAGGATATTTGAAAGGTAGGGATAGATGCAGGAGGCTTGCATGTATATATACATGAATACTGTGTCATTAGTTTATACTGGGTGGGTGGTGGGTTTACATCCACTTTAAGCTTTCCTTTTAACTTTACATCTTAATGGTACCCCGATAGCTGCACAGAATACATTAGACTTGGCAGCTACATTAAAGGAGAAGTACGGGGAAAGCTCATTTGGCTGTACTTCTCCTAGGGATCACCGGAGTGCAATCCGTTTTGCACTCCTGTGACCCGTTTTCAGCAGACAGCGGGCTGAAGTCCGCTCTCTGCTGACATCACAGAAGTCAGTCCAGGCACCGCGTCATCACATCAATGGAAGTCGGGATCCCCCAGGTGCAGTGGTGGGTAGTGGGTTCTTCTTTTGGGGGGGCGTCAAACATGCAGCACCCCCCCTCCCGCCAGCGGCGTGGCACTGACACAGCACAATAAACCCCCCTTTGCCACCGGGCGGCGTGCTACGGTCGGCCCCCCCAACCCATGTGGGCAGTCCGGCGGCACTGGGAGTGGCGGAGTTCTCCTCCTGCTCGCCTCCTCTCCTGGAATGCGGGCACCGGTGGCTCCGTGTGTATCCTCTCCGCCGTGTGTCTCCTTATCCACCAAAGCACTAGGCATCCAATAGGATCGCCTGATGGTTTGGCCAATTGGGAAACCGGTCTCACGACCTGCCTCCTGATTGGTGGGGAGGAACATTAGTGTGAAAATAGCGAAAATTAATTTGCTATGGTCACACAACAGGGTGGGTTGGGGCGCAATGCTCTGAGCCCACCCTATTTTGAAGCCAATTAGAGCCTCAGGCTCTAATCAGGCGCTTTAAAAAAGCACCCCCCCCCCATTGGAATCCAGTCCGGTGCCCTGATATGTAGATCAGGGGGCTGGACGCATGGATGGGGGGGGCCCCTTGCACCCTCTATGGACGGGCCACTGCTGGCCACTGAGAGTCTGAGCCGGCCGCTCCCCACCCCATCCACAGCCAAGCACTCCAGTGAGAAGGAGGGGGCAGAGCAGAGAGCTGTGACTGATAGATGTCAGAACTGAGCGATCGGCGGTGTTCAATCGCTCGGTTCTCAGTGCAGAGGCATCGGGGGACAGATGCTGCATCCACCTAGTTAAATATAAATCAGAAAAAACAAACAAACCCTTACTTCTCTTTTAAGTCTACAGAGTAGGAGCCATGCTGGATCACAATGGTAGAGTTAAGACCAAGGAACTGAATCAGGATCACAGTGGAATAGATAAGAACTGGGACTTCTACTGGGACTCGCCAAAAGGACGGTCCCACATGAGATCAGGCAACAAAGGATCCACAATGGAGTGGAGTCTAAGAGCTCTTTCATCTCTCCACTGGTCCTCCATCCGTCTGGCAGATCGGATCGGAGGACACTTGGATGTAAATGGGCAGGGGCTCCGTTTACATCCTACTGCCCATAGAGGAAAGTGGGCAGTGTCCACTCTGCATCAGCGGAGCTGATACGGTCCTGTCATGCCCCTACTCTGAGTTTATTGTGTCTAATGAATTCTGTTTAACTTTTTAAAGTGATTGGCGCAAAAATGTTTTCCTTCCTATAAAGAGTCAAGAATTCTACCCTGAGGTTGGAAATGTTAGCCTACCAGGAGTCCCTAAGTAGAGAGTGCTATCTATCTATCTATCTATCTATCTATCTATCTATCTATCTATCTATCTATCTATCTATCTATCTAAAAATGTCCAAATTGGGCCCAATTAGTCATTTTCCCTCCCGGTGTCATGTGACTCCTTAGTGTTACAAGGTCACAGGTGTGAATGGGGAGCAGGTGTGCTAAATTTGGTGTTATCGCTCTCAACATGGCACCTCATGGCAAAGAACTCTCTGAGGATCTGACAAAATAGAATTGTTGCTCTACATAAAGATGGCCTAGGCTATAAGAAGATTGCCAAGACCCTGAACCTGAGATGCAGAACGGTGGCCAAGACCATACAGCGGTTTAACAGGACAGGTTCCACTCAGAACAGCGCCTCACCATGGTCGACCAAAGAAGTTGAGTGCCGTGCTCAGCGTCATATCCAGAGGTTGTCTTTGGGAAATAGACGTATGAGTGCTGCCAGCATTGCTGCAGAGGTTGAAGGGAGGGGTGGGGGGTCAGCCTGTCAGTGCTCAGACCATACGCCGCGCACTGCATCA
Organism: Glandirana rugosa; assembly: GCA_018402905.1. NCBI lineage: Eukaryota > Metazoa > Chordata > Amphibia > Anura > Ranidae > Glandirana > Glandirana rugosa. Next base: position 490,836 of record BLSH010302285.1, on the reverse strand, counting down.
AATTGGTCTGCATGGCTGTCATCCCAGAAGGAAGCCTCTTCTAAAGATGATGCACAAGAAAGCCTGCAAACAGTTTGCTGAAGACAAGCAGACTAAGGACATGGATTACTGGAACCAAGTCCTGTGCTCTGATGAGACCAAGATAAACTTATTTGGTTCAGATGGTGTCAAGCGTGTGTGGCGGCACCCAGGTGAGGAGTACAAAGACAAGTGTGTCTTGCCTACAGTCAAGCATGGTGGTGGGAGTGTCATGGTCAGGGGCTGCATGAGTGCTGCCAGCACTGGGGATCTACAGTTCATTGAGGGAACCATGAATGCCAACATGTACTGTGACCTACTGAAGCAGAGCATCCCCTCCCTTCAGAGACCGGGCCGCAGGGCAGTATTCCAACATAACGACCCCAAACACCTCCAAGACGACCTTGTTAAAGAAGCTGAGGGTAAAGGTGATGGACTGGCCAAGCATCTCCAGACCTAAACCCTATTGGGCATCTGTGGGGCTCCTCAAACGGAAGGTGGAGGAGCGCAAGGTCTCTAACATCCACCAGCTCTGTGATGTCGTCATGGAGGAGGGGAAGAGGACTCCGGTGCCAACCTGTGAAGCTCTGGTGAACTCCATGCCCAAGAGGGTTAAGGCAGTGCTAGAAAATAATGGTGGCCACACAAAATATCGACACTTTGGGCCCAATTTGGACATTTTCACTTAGGGGTGTACTCACTTTTGTTGCCAGTGGTTTAGACATTAATGGCTGTGTGTTGAGCTATTTTGAGGGGACAGTAAATTTACACTGTTATACAAGCTGTACACTCACTACTTTACATTGTTGCAAAGTGTCAGCTCTTCAGTGTTGTCACATGAAAAGATAGAATAAAATATTTACACAAATGTGAGGGGTGTACTGACTTTTGTGAGACTATCTATCTATCTATCTATCTATCTATCTATCTATCTATCTATCTATCTATCTATCTATCTATGTATTTATCTGTCATGTGTTTGTATTTTTATAACTAATGGAAATGCATAAGGTTTGTTATAGTTATTGGAACATCTGTATACATCATTGAGATTGGTGCTCACAAAGGGTTATCTTGGATATTGGGCTTACCGGTCCTTTGTCTATAAGCCATCAGGGATTGGCCAAGCATTAGATGTCTGGAACTGATAAGGAGGCCAATGTCTTGAGTAGAAGCCACATTAGACCATTCCGTCATATGTTTGTAGTAAGATACAAGTGTAGAGCTATTCCTAGACGTGACCCGGCTCAGAGGAAGATGAGGAGAGATCGGATCATTCCCCGAGGATTGAAGGCGGATAACATGGAGGGCAGCCATGCCAAAATTATGGAGCTCGCTGGAAGATACAACGCCCACCCGATCCACGGAGGTCAGTGAACTGCCAATTATTCCATTTTTAATAAATAAAAAACAGACATAATGGAGAGCCGTCTCATCTTGGAACTTTTAGATCCAGGGAGAAAAGGGAATTTGCTGAAGGCCCAAGAGATCAGAACAGTCTTTAAGGGATGGAGTCTAGATGGTGATGCTGCAAAAAAGGCCAAGTCTTTAGAGCTGATGCTACAGGACGTCAAGAGGCCTGTTGGCTTAAAGGGTAACTTTAGACTTGTATATCCAGTACATCAATATGATCGCATTGCTGTATAAGATCTTACTATTGTGTGTTAATGTTTTCAAACCTTGTTTCTGTGTACAGATTATAAATACACATGTAGGGCAGGCGGGTGTAACTTCCTCCGTGTTCCCCATTAACTTGGTTGGCGCCAAGCGTGGGTCACATAGGAGGCCTACCCCGGGGTGGGCTCTTTCGGCTATGCCAAGCGGAGAACGGGGTCCCTCACAGGGGTAACACTTTGCTTGAAGACATGCTCACCAATTTCCGGGACCAGGTGAGGGCCACGGTTATGTAAAAGTCAAGCATTAAGGTAGTCCCACAGCTCAAAGATGGTCCACTTGTGTGTATTGGTATATGCAGAGTTCTTCCAAAGATATTGTCCCTTGTCCTACACATTTGTACAGGTGTATCTGTTGCATTAGGAGGGACATGCAGAGCCTATGCCCACTCCACCAGTGAGCTACCTCACTCCCAGTAACAGAATGGGGTCTCACTGAGCATGGAACTCATGCCTGCTCCACTTCACCTTTCTCATTCTGTACCAAGTGACCAGGTATTAGATCTCCGTAACACTAATCCGCTCCCGGGTGACCGATGGAGACAGACAGCTAGGGAGGGAGCAGACCCCCCTCACTACTGGAGAACATGTCACCTATTCAGGTACCTTGCCTTGGACAGACTCAACCGGGCTCAAGGCTTTTAGAGGGTACTGAAGGCTAGCCTCTTGCCTACTGACTATGGGCCCTGGCTTTTCAAGGAGCACTACTCTTTGGGAGGTGTGTGCCTGAGGCACCCTTGGAGTAATGTTACTTTGGATTCAAGTCCATGTCTCCCCAAAACCCACAGACTCTGGGAACTGGAGAACCCATATTCATGACTATGGGCCCTGGCTCCCACTTCCTCTCCTGGCGCCGCAGAGCCAGAAGGAAGGTCACCTTCCCCCCTCCCTCTCAGCGATTTTCTGGGACAAGTCACAGGTCCCAGAAGATTTGCTGGCCATTTACAGCGCGACTCGCACATGGGCAATGCATGCCTGGCTTTGAAGCACCACACTTGTGATGCTGGCGCCGCACAGAGGAGGGGGAGAAGAGCGACGCTGCAGGCGGCCGCATCACTGGAGCGTGGGACAGGTGAGTGTCCGATTATTAAAAGTTAGCAGCTACACTTTTTATAGCTGCTGACTTTTACATGGGTGGAACTCCGCTTTAAGTATATCTCTCTCATTGTTAATTGTGTTAATTGAGTCACCTATTGTTTCTGTCTGTTGGCTAATTTGGCTAACTCTTGGGGGTATCTATGATGTGATTAATAAAAAACAGATAAAGCAGCGCCAACCCCTCTAATCCCACATACAAATAACCACATAACCAAGTGACGTTGATGGTTGCAGTAGACCGGATATGGCGTCAACGCGTTTCGCTCCTCCCATAGGGCGTCATGACATACGTGATGATACTCTATGGGAGCGAAACGTGTTGACGCCATATCCGGTCTATCGCAACCGTCAACGTCACTTGGTAACTGTCAGGGGAGGCAAAGCTTGAATCAGCGCCAGAGGTAAAGGGGAAGCTGTCACCATCATAGAACAACGCTCCTGTTATCGGAGGCCAGAGTTCAGAGTCTGAGGGGGAGTACCAGAGCAGCCTTTTTCACTAATCGGGGACGGTGGAGAAGTGGGGAACCCTCAGCAGGAGTCAAGCCAGGAACCCAGAGAGAGAGAAGGGAAGATTGAAAGAGAGAGAGTGAGAGTTCAGCAGTTGGGCGTGGGGGATACTCGGAAATACATTGGTTGGCTGTGTGGAGTAAAAGGGGCCCAGTGGCAGTGGGAGCCCAGGGAGTATCGTCAAGAGACTGTGAGTGTAAAACCCGTGCGAGGTTGTGAGATGGAGGCCAGATCTGCACCAGTGGCGGCTGGTGACGTTTTAGGATGAGGGGGTGCCAGGCCCTGCCCCTCCTTTCTGACCCCTCCTACTTCTCATAAGCCCCACCCCTTATAGAATCCATCCACTCCGTTCCCTGTATTTCACGTATTGTCAGGAGTATACAGCTCAGCATCTGTCATGTACCTGATGGTAGAGTCTGGCTTATGCAGTAGGCAACCTCTCTTACGGCCCTGGTTCCAGAACCCCTGGTAGAGCAGACAGGGAGCGCCGGAGCACAGGGGAGCACAAGGGCTGGATAGGACACAGGTGATGGTAAGATGTCGTTCAGAAGTCCGTGATAGACTGAAGAGTAGTGATGCAGGCCTGGTCAATAACATGCGGGCAAAGCAGTACAGGAGGAGCAGGCAATTGGGTGGTCGGGTGCAGACAGGGTCGTTAACAGGCAGGCGGGTTGAGGTACACAGGGATCAGACAGAAGAGTGGTTGTAGGCAAGCTGGGGGTCAGTGCAGGCAGAGTTCAAGCAGATGTGGGTTCAGGCCGGGTCACAGGTAACAGAAAGCTCAGAACGGGTCGCTCAGAAACACAGGAACGCTGTAGGACGGACAGCACCACTTGCAAGGTGCTGACAGCTTAAATGGCCGCCTGGGCACGCACGCATGCACACTCGCTCCCACGCACCAGCGTGCGAACAGGCACGCGCAAACACTCGCAAATGCTACGTGTGCCCGCACATGGGTCTCCTGGCCCGGATTTCAGAGGCAGAAGTGGTCTCCTGACAGCATCACAGGTGAGGTATATTGCAGCCAGTAGACCGGTATTACCTGACGGCGGCAGCCATAACTAGTATTGTGAGCTAACTGTGCTCTGGGGGGGGGGCAGGGAGCAGGTAGGGTGGACTCGATCTCCGCCGGCTACCCGCAATGGCCCCCCCCCGCAGTAACAGAACGGAGGTCGGTGTATGTAAACACGGATCTCCGTTCTGACAGAGGGGGAAGGGCTGTAATCGCAGGCTTCCTGTATATGGGAGCCATGATCACTCCCCTCCTCCTGCCAGCCCAGCCCCCATACAGTTAGAAGACACTGAGGGAACACAGTTAACCCCTTAGAGCGCCCCCTCCAGGTTAACCCCTTTCCTATCAGTGACATATACACAGTAATCAGTGCATTTTCATAGCACTGATAGCTGTATAAATGCCAATGGCCCCAAAAAAGTGTCAAAATGGTCCGACACGTCCGCCGCAAGGTCGCAGTACCGCAAAAAAATTGCAGATCGCCTCCATTACTAGTAGAAAATAAAAAAAATAAAACCCCATAAATGAATTCTCATCATTCGTAAACGCGGCAAATTTTGCGCAAACCAATCAATAAACGCCTATACCAAAACTATGAGGAAGAATATAAATCGGCCAAAACCGATGAAAAAAAATGTTTTTTTATATTTTTTTTTTTGGATTTGTATTTTAGAAATTTTTTTGCAAAACCGTCGCTTTTTTTTGTTTATAGCGGTGATCAGAAATGACGCAGAGGGGATCAAATACCACCAAAAGAAAGCTCTATTTGTGGGGGGAAAAGGACGCAAATTTTGTGTGGGTACAACGTCGCATGACCGCGCAATTGTTAGTTTAAAGCGACGCAGTGCCGAATTGCCAAAAGTGCTCTGGTCCTAAAGGGGAAAATCCTTCCGGGGCTGAAGTGGAGTCCACAGGTATGCACAATTTTGAGTCTTGACATGTTTGGTGTCCACTTACTTGATGGGCGCTCAGCCTGCGGTCCTCCAGCTGTTGCCAAACTACAATTCCCATCATGCCTCTGCCTTTGGGAGTCTTGCTTGTAACTTGCAATGCCTCATTGGACTTGTATATTCCGCAACAGCTGGGGGGGGGGGGGGTGCAGGTTGAGCACCAATGACAATCCAGTCTTTTATATTTCACCAAAAAAAAAAATGGGGATAATTTTGTATTTGTTTGCACTAAATTTAATTTTAGGGTATTTTTTCCTAAAAATATGCGTTTGATAAATGACTGCACAAATATTGTGCAATGTATCAAAATTGAAACTACCATTATTTCATTCTCCAGGGTCTCTGCTTTGAGGAAATATATAATTTTGGGGGGTTTACAGTAATTTCTAGCAAAAAAAAATGCAGATTGTATCATGCGTGCCAAAAAAATTTAAAAGTTGCCCCCATAGGCAGGCGGTTATACATTTTGTACATTTGCCAGTTTATAATAAAACTCCCGAGCGCGGTATTTGATAAAATGGTGGAATAAATAAAAACCTTAGATAAGGCTATCTCAACCATTTAACACTAGAGCAGTGGTTCTCAACTCCGGTCCTCGGGACCCACTAACAGGCCAGATTTTAAGTATTACCTTGGGGAGATGCAGACTAGAATGCTGCAATCACTGAGCAGCAAATGATATCACCTGTGATGTATTTCAGTTATCCTGCAAACCTGGCCTGTTGGGGAGTCCCAAGGACCGGAGTTGAGAACCACTGCCCTAGAGGAACCCCAAAAACAATTTTCATGTCTCGAGGAACCCTTACTAAAACCAATTCATGAGGGCTCAATAGGAACAATGCCCCTTATATTGGTGGTCAATAGGAAGAATGTTCCCCTTAAAGTGGTGCTCAGAATGCCCCCCTTAAAGACAGCTAAAAAGATATTTGGTGCCATGCTGCTGGCTTTGTGGTGCTGAACCTTGAACTCTGTAGGTCATCATCAAATAGGTGGTTCATCAGCCACAGCTCAAGGAACCCCTAGCAACCTCTGGAGGAACCCCAGGGTTCCCCGGAGCCCTGGTTGAGAATGGCTGCCTTAGATGTCCCCTGTAGATAAACATTGTATATTTTGGCAGGCAAATTCGTTTTAGTCTGGACATCTGTAGCTTCTGAGACGGAGTGCGGTTCCCTGTAATTCCTGTGGAGGATAAGAAGATGGAGAGAAAACACAACTGAGGAGTATAAAGACCTGTGATGGTTAAATGGCCATTTCATGTGAAGGATTTGATATTTCTGGATGCAAGACACCACTGATTTTCTGAACAGGCTCAACAATTTACAACAATTTCCACCTAATACACTTCTAGTCACTATGGATGTAGAATCTCTGTACAGTAACATCCCTCACAAGGACAGGTCGGCCGCATGTCACAGATTCTTATCATCCTCACCAAACCACAAATACACTGCTCATCGAATTCATTCTTAAACACAACTACTTCACTTACAACAATGACATCTATCTCCAGTGTATGGGCACTGCTATGGGAAGTAAAATGGCACCCCAATATGCAAACGTATTTATGGCTGACCTGGTGGGAAAATTCCTGAACAGCATACAACATAAGCCATACAGATATTAGCGCTATATTGATGACATCTTTATGATGTGGCCTGAAGGTGAAGAAAATCTAAAACTGTTTTTCTCATTGATCAACGCCTTTCTATCCCATCTATCAAACCAAAATGGGATTATTGAAACACACGTCAACTTCCTAGACACCACCGTATGCATCAGGGATGACAAGCTTCACACTTCGATATACAGAAAACCGACTGACCAGCTATCTCCATAGTTCCAGTTTTCACCCCCAACACACTAAATGGGCCATCATACACAGCCAGGCCATCAGATACCACCGAATATCTTCAGACCCAGAGGACAGAGATAAACATCTCAGAACACTGGCAGACTCCTTCCATAAGAAAGGATACAAAGATAAAACCATTAACAACAGCATAAACACGGCCTTGAAAACCCAAAGAGAACATCTCCAATACAAAGAGAAAAACAACAAATAACTGTGTCCCTCTAGTCACCACATACAACCCAGCATTAGAAGGGATAAGAAAGATAATCAGTAGAAGACATTAATAAAATTGAAGACTTGGTCCTCACCGCACCATTCCAATGGGAGCAATACTCCAAGACATGGGGGCTCTGGAATCAGTTTATCCTTTCTACGGAGGGCTCTACACTCCTGGGATCATAATTCCTAAGTCATACTGCTAGGTCTACAGGTAGATGCTGTCCTGACCCAATTGGGGTCTACTTTTGCCCTTCCCTTCCTTCTCAGCCCCACCTCTTAGGCCTTTTCTCCCCCCTCCACTCCTTCCCCTACTTCTCTTACTCTTCTTTCCTTTTTCTTCTCATACTTTCCATTGTTTTTTCAAGGTTAGTAACATATGGAAAAGGGCAAGGGACAACCTGATGACTACATATAAATTAGTTAAGGTACTGTCTTACTTTGGATGTTGATAGGCCGTGGTAAAAAGCAACCGTCAAAGAATGAAGCTTATCCTCCAGAGGTTGCTAGGGGTTCCTTGAGTAATGGTCAATTTCTACCTCTCAGATAAATTCCCAATGACCCCATTGATCTTTTTAGCTATCTGTAAGGGGGTAATTCTTCCCAATGACCACAAGTGTAAGGAGCATTCTTCCCAATGACCACAAGTGTAAGGGGCATTCTTCCCATTGACCACAAGTGTAAGGAGCATTCTTCCCAATGACCACAAGTGTGAGGAGCATTCTTCCCATTGACCACAAGTGTAAGGGGCATCCTTCCCATTGACCACCACACTAATGTATCATGAGTTGTAGATTTAAAATTTTTAGCAGGGGTTCCCAGAGACCGGAGAATTACTTCAAGGGTTCCTCGGTGTTGAAAAGGTTGGAAAAGGCTGGCTTAAGCAGAGAGTACCCTGGGAGTACAAGTGTTTCATGTATTTGTTGTTTTTACTTATGTTGCTATGCTTGTACGGATATGTCCTTGCCTGATTTGGGTGTTAATAAACTTATATTTGAAACTAATCAACAGGAAACTTCACTCTGATTATGAAGTTGCAAATAATGGAAGCAAATCCTGCAATAAAAAAACGTTGCAAACCGTGCAACCGGATCAATCAATCTAGAAGAGTCACACACACAAATGTGGTGTACCTCATTCAATGTAATAGGCAGGGCTGTCTTAATGCATGGGCCCCCCTGGGCACTGCCCAGGGGCCCCAGGTGCATGTGGGGGCCCATGATAATCTTCCATTGCATCATACTTTCCAATGGTCCCGGATTTAGTGGGATAGTCATGCTTTCTACTAAGCGGTCCCAGAATGGCCAAGTCCCAGTACTGTGCCCTCCTGAATCCCAGTATTGTGCCCACCTGACTCCACCTGTACTGTGCTCTCCTGAATCCCAGTATTGTGTCCACCTGACTCCTCCTGTACTGTGCCCTCCTGAATCCTAGTATTGGGTCCACCTGACTCCACCTGTACCGTGCCCTCCTGAATCCTAGTATTGGGTCCACCTGACTCTACCTGTACTGTGCCCTCCTGAATCCCAGTATTGGCTCCACCTGACTCTACCTGTACTGTGCCCTCCTGAATCCCAGTATTATGCCCACCTGACTCCACCTGTACTGTGCCCTCCTGAATCCCAGTATTGTGTCCACCTGACTCCACCTGTACTGTGCCCTTCTGTCTCCCCCCATACTGTGCCCTTTGTGTTGATCAGCTTTTGATTTATGGCATGTTTTCTTATTGTTTCAAATACATTTAAGAACTTTAATTCTTGAAAGCATTTGTGTAATTTAAGGCAGGCTGGTAGGGGCCCCACTGCATTACTTTGCCCAGGGGCCCATGATGCTATTAAGGCAGCCCTGGCAATAGGTGCAGCAAAGGATCTTATGTTGGGGAAACAGGACAGAAATTGCAAACAAGGATGAATTTACAGACATTCCATCAAGGAACATAAAGAAGATGATTTATGCAGACCGGTGGGACATCACTTCTCACAACCGGACCACGCTATTGAAGACCTCTATGTTTTTGTTCTTAAAGGGAATTTCAGAACTACCCAGGAAAGGAAAACATTTGAACTAAGAAGCATTCTTCTTTTTGTCATGAAAAATTACGGCTTATACTTAGATATAGGGTTTTCTTATTCATTACTCTAAAGTTTTACGACATGTG